>CM053623.1:156709650-156732173 GCA_028646595.1 Phalanger gymnotis | reverse complement strand
GGAGTCTCTTCATCAACACCATCTCAAGAGCCCTTAAACAAATTACAAATAGACAGACCCAGTACAATTCATAGTTACCAAGGAACCATCAACATCTGAGTTCAGCCGGGAGCTCAACAAGGCTGGCTCAGAGTCACGAGACACTCCTGTCTCAGAGCTCCCAGGAAGGAAAGGCCAACCCCTGGCTTTTATATCTTTTTCAGCGTCAGGGGTGAGTCACACATGCGACTCACCCACGTGACCCAAAATCTCCTCAAAGAGGCAGACTCAAACCCAAGTGGTCCAAGAGCCCCACCCCCTCCCCCTCCAGCCCAGACATGCCATTC
Organism: Phalanger gymnotis; assembly: GCA_028646595.1. Lineage (NCBI taxonomy): Eukaryota > Metazoa > Chordata > Mammalia > Diprotodontia > Phalangeridae > Phalanger > Phalanger gymnotis. The sequence continues at coordinate 156,731,847 of CM053623.1, read as the reverse complement.
AAACTCATGTCTAAACTAAGCCCTCCCCTGAGGCAAGGAGGCACCAAAGACACCCAAATCTTGGGCTTGGGTCTTAGCACTTATCTTCAATGAAATAGCTGAATCACTCAACGCAAACAAAAGCCAAACTCTTCAAGGGCACCCATGCTAAGTGCTAGGGAGCCCACCCTGCCTTTCCCATAAAGTTTCTGATGCCCTTCATAATCTATTGCTTTCTCACCCTTCCAGTCTTCTTAGATCTTATTCCTCTTCATGTACTCTAATTTAGTAACATTGGTTCCCTTGCTGTTCCTTGAACATGACACTCTGGGACATTTTTCACTTGCTATCCCACATTCCTGAAATTCTCTCTCTCCTTGTCTCTGTTTCTTGGCTTCCCTCTCATTCAACCAGAATCTCACATCTAAAAGAAACTTTTCCCAGTCTCCTTTAATGCTATTGCATTCTCTCTGAGATTATTTCCCATTCATTTTGCCTATAGCTTGTTTCCATATAGTTGTTTGCCAGTTGTCTCACCCATTAGACTGTGAGTTCCAGGGGAGTAGGGACTATTTTGTGTCTTTTTTTTTTATCTCTCTAGTGCTTTGCACAGTGCCTGCTAGGTGCTTAATAAAATACTTGCTGACTTGACTTAAAAATAAGTCATGAAAGGGTAAACACCATGGACCTTCCATAGCTTAGGATACTTGACTTTGTCGCATTGATGCTGACAATTACATATTAGATTTTATTTTTAAATTGTCAAGGGTCACCAGAGGCTTTCATTAGACTCTACTTTTAACTTTATTGTCCATTCCTGAGAGTCAGCAACAGATCTCATCCATTAAGTAATTAGAAACCAATATAATCTGATGTCACTCTATGAATCAATTTGTAAACGGTTTACTTCAAGATTCTAGTTAAATAATTTTAGAGATCATAGAACTACAGATAACATCAGAAGCAACTTATTAGCTATTCTTTTAGAGAGAGAACTTTTAAAAATTAAATATAATTATGGCCCAAAAAAGCATACTGTTACCAGAAATAAGTGGAAGAAAGCCAAAATAATGAAGAATTCACTCCACTTTTTCTAGGAGAGAACAGAGCAGTCTCTAACAGCTTGGGAAACTGTCTGCTTTGAAGGGTGAAACTAAGAGATAGAAGGGGAAAACAGAATTAACTAAATCTTGGACTTCGTATTTGAGTTGCTTTTGGATTGTGTCCCAACTCTGGGATCTGTTAAAATTTTTAAAAATTAAATTCACTGTCTTTTAGGAGCTGGTGAGGAGTTAGGGGTAATAAAGGATAGGACCAGAGAAAAGAGGAGAGGAGATAATCTCCTAAACTTTCCGTGGTAGATTTTTTTTCAATCCTTTTCCCAAACTCATCGGGGGGCTCCCATAGGAGTTCTTTGCTCACAGATGTTTTCCCAAAAGTAATTTTCTTTAATTTTTCCCAGCTAACTGTATTATTTCATTTTGAACTAGCTCCCCTCTAGCCATCTGGTGGGTACACATTCCTTGTTCTTGAAATTTCCAAGATCAAAATAACATAAATCATTATATCATCAAAAAGCAGCATGTTGCATTTATAGCAGCACTTCATTTATCAATCAATCCATAAATATTTATTAAGCATTTTCGAGGGCCTGAGAAGCACGTAAAGATCATTTGATCATGAACTGAGAATCGGAAGGGACCTTAGAAGTCAGTTGGTCTATCCCCATCATTTTGCAGACAAGGAAACTAAGGCCGGTCATTTGTTAAGTGACTTGCTCAAATATCACGGCTACATAGCAGAGCTGCAATTTGAACTCACATCCTCCAGATCAAAAATCCAGTACCCTTACCATTTTACCACAGTTAGGAAGATGTGGCCTATATAAATGAGAAGATGCAAATTTATCTTGCTTTGTCAGGGAGGAGGGGGCTTTAAGTATTTTATTTTCCACATAACTGACATTTATCCCCTTACTTAAATTTTTTTTAGTCAATTGAAATTTGTATTTTTCCAGGATGTCTTATATTCTTCCTTTTCTTCTAAAATATTCGACCTTAACATAATTTAATCTTTGGATGACTAAAGAGTATGACTAGGAATATCAAATATTGCTGCCTGAATAAGTGTACATGGACAAAACCAGTATACCCAGTCCCATTTACTGCTTTCTACTCTTTTTTTGAGGAGGGAGAAGAGGAATATATTAATTTTTCCTAGAGGATGAGCAATATATATGGTTTCTTCCACTATAAAATTGATCCTTTTCATACCCACCAGTAAAATCAACTGGTTTTAATGTACAGCTCAATCACTTTACAATTTCAGTATATTTGCTTCATTACTGTTTTGTAATAACATTATAATATATAATAACATTATAACATCTGCATGGCCTATTTTAGATTTTGAATGACTTGTCTTCCAGAAGCTTACGCTGCAATAGAGGAAGAGAGCACAGAACAGAGCTGGAAAGCAGGGAGAGGATGATGAGGGACAGAGTCCTAAATTGCAGCTGGGGGTAAGGGTGGGGCAGATAAGGATCATGGGGATGTGGTGGGGAGAAAGGTAAGGTGAAAGTTCATTTATCAGAGCTAGGAGATCCTGGGGTAGAGTGCAAGTTTTTAGTTGGAGGGAGAGGAGGATAATGGTCATAGTGCAGGTATCATGCTGTATAGATGACCAGATTGTTCCCTTTCAATAGAGAAGGAAACTAGGCTACGGGGAGACAAAGTGACTTAACTAAGGCTACATAATTAAATAATGAGGGAATAAGAAACAGAACCCAGATCTCTTGACTGGCATCTCTGAGGATTTTTTTTTCATTATAATACAATGCCCCTTTTTATTACAAATGGAACTGGGAAGGAATCCAATATTCCATCTGAGTAGCCTAATTACTTAGGCTGAGGCTATTACAAACTTTTAGTCTATCTTTTTAATTCAAGAGCCTTGTAAATTGTTCACTAAGAGTTCTACAAAGTGCTACTCCAACATCTTCCTGTGCCAGGAAATGCTTGACCTTGAGTTCTTGAAGACTATGCCACTAGAGTAAAAGTTCTGGCATAATCTGTCATGTCAGGAGGGCTTCATGTTTTGACCTGAAAACAGAGTCAGCATTCTGAAGGCAAACTGAAGTGAAATGTTACTACAACTACTACTACTACTACTACTACTACTACTACTACTACTACTACTACTGGTGGTACTACTGTACTACCACCAGCATTTATTCTGTACTTTATAAATACAAATTTGTTGTATTCTCACAACAATTCTGAGAGGTAGGTGCTATTATTATCCCCATTTTACAGATTAGGAGACTGAGGTTAAGTGACTTCCTCAAGGTTACATAGCTAAGGAAGTATCTGAGGCCAGATTTGAACAAGTCTTACCGACTCAAAGACCAGACTCTTTTATAGCACCACCTCACTGCAGAGGCCCATTACCACTGGGTTAGTCAGTTGGTGATGAATTCTTGGCAAACTACCCTTCTCTCTGTTCCTTTCAGATGGCACTTTATTCTCCATCTCTGTGTCTTGGCACTGGCTGTTCTTCATGCTGGGCCTGGGCTTTCTTCTTATTTCCGTCTCACAGAATTCCTCTCTTCTTTAAAGATATAGCATAAGCATCATGAAATTTTTCTGGATACCATCAATTGCTGAAGAGGATCAATTAAGTACCTTGGATTAATTCTATACTTATCCTATATTTAATCTATGTAAATTTGTGTACATGCATATTGTTTCCCCCACTGAAATATAAACTCCTTGAGAGCAGAAGTTGTTTAATTTTTTTTTTATTTGTATCTCCAGCACCTAGCACTGGGCTTGGCATAAATAAACATTTAATAAATGCCACTTTATTGAATTACCCAATTAAAGAACCAAAGAAAAATACAAATGATCTTTAGTCCTGTGCTGCCATCTTCTGCTTTGAAGGGACAGTGGCAATCTGACAGAAAAAGTAGTGGAAGGTACTAATAACACATTTTTAATCTTTTTTTTTTTTTGGAGGGGGGAAGGCAGGGCAATTGGGGTTAAGTGACTTGGCCAAGGTCCCACAGCTAGTAAATGTGTCAAGTATCTGAGGCTACATTTGAACTCAGGTCCTCCTGACTCCAGGGCCAGTGCTCTATTCACTGTGCCACCTAGCTGCCCCATACATAATACATTTTTAGATCATCTACACACGTTAACTTAAATGTGAGATCTTTGCCCAATGACCAGCCAATGGACATACCCCTGAAAGAACTGAATTTTATCAACCTTGACAAAAGAAAGAAGGAAGTTGCAGACTAAATGGAAAGAGAGCCCGTAGGTTTTATTTAGCAAAGCAATTATAAAGGAGGGGGAGGAGTTGGTTTCATCTTGTACCCAAAGGCATCGAAAAGCATCATTTTATGGAACACTGGGTAATCTCATATTGCAGTGCTTATGATAAGTATTTGAAATAGCACACCATGAAAACAGGTGAAAATAATGAACTGGTATTTGCTGCAGAGAATAGAGAATTAGAGAAATTCAACAAGGAACTTTATAAAATGTTCCAAATGAAACCAATGTATATAGTACTTTGTGTCTCAGAAGAGGGAAGCTTTGTTCTGGAGTGATAGGTAAGGCATTCGCCTAAGGTGGAACAATTCCCCTTTTTAGGTTGTCAAAGCAAATCAATGAGTCATTTGCAGACAATCAAATTTCAGGATATTTATTTATAAATTTTCTGCATTCTGAGGTAGGTTGATGTGCTGATTCAAAAGAGGAGAGAGGTGACAGTCAGTGTAGAAAGCAATGAAACTGCTTATCCAGGCATTAGTATATTGATACAGCTGTCCTCAGAGTTCTTTTCCCCACACCCAGCAAGGACCTGTTAGCTGGCAACCTATGGCATCACTTGGCTCAGTTGTGTGTGTGACTCACTTAGCCTTTGATGGCTAGAGTTCTTATAATAGAGGGCAACATTGCTGGGACCCCAACAGAATGGTTATAGTCACAAATACTTTGAACACAAGTTCAAAATGATTGTCAAATGGGAACAACTTGTATGCTAAAGGGATTAAATCATAGAGGGATTTGGACTTGGGGGAAATTAGGCCAGGATAAGGAACTTGAGGGATTTAGAACACTAGTAGGCTAATTGCTGAATTAATTGCTTTATCCAGGCTGTTAATTTGTGGCTTTGCATCTTGCAAGAAAACAGTAATTGCTATTACCTTGGGAGGAAAATTGAGTCAATTGACAAACAATTGACAAATTGACAATTGACAAACAGAAGCTTCAATGAAAAGGTGGGAATAGGTTAAAAAAAAGTTGAAAAAAAATGAGAAATGAATAGAGGAAAGGATATTGACTCTAAGTATAGCAATTTCATGCCAAAGTTTAATTAATGTAAATCAGTTACCAGAAAGAAGAAACAGAAAACAGTCTAAATACTGCCTTAACAAACATTTTACTTATTTTCTAAAGGGAGAGCTACAGCAGCCAACAGAAGCACTACTTTAGAACATAAACTCATCTGTAAAATCTTAGAGAAAAGGATCATGGAAGATTATGAGCGGTATCTTCTCATAAAATAGTAAGAAGCAGGGGAAGGAAAAAAACAGGTTGAAAGAAGCTTGGCAAGAGGCACAGCTTAGCACAGTCATCCCATTTAAGGATATATGTATTTTTTTAAAAGGCAGCCTCAGGGAATTCTGGGTGGGTCCAGGGCAGCAGTCCTGGAAACAGAGCCTGAGACATTCTCAGTCCAAATAGAGCCAGAACCTAGCCCTAGCACAGCAGATAGAGTGGCCCTGGGGAGCTGTAGGAAGTGTTCAGAGAGTTATCAGTGGTAGACTATGGGAGAAGATTCCTAGGCAAAATCCACCCCCCAAAACTTCCTGAAGTCTGTGGCCAGAACCCAGTATGGGAATAACCTTTAAGTCCAGCAAAAGGAGGAAACACCCCCAGGAAAGTCCCACGGCCCTCTGAAAGAGGGAGCTGCTAGACAGATCCCAGCACCAGAGCAGTTCTAGAATCTATTGGAGGAGTCTCTTTGGTTTACTGTTCTTAGAACTGGAGAAATTCTGCCCACTCCTTTTAGTTTTGGAATTTGATCAAAACATAGACTTCTCAATGAGCAAACCAAGAAAAACTAACGCCATGAAAAAATACCTTGGTTTGAAAGACATCTAGGAGGTAAATGCTGAAGAGATAGCAACTCTATATAAAGGGAAAAGTGTCCTGGTACCAGGGACTATAGGAACACATAGAGGAAATGGAATAAGAAATGCAGGGTGGAAAAGCTAGAGAGGAAAGAACAGCAAGGAAAATTGATACTTTACAACAGATGGTGGAAAATTTCATTTAGGAACTGAATATCTTGAAAAGTACAGTAAGCCAGACAGAAAACACTTCAATAAGATAACAAGAAATATTAAAGCAAAATCAGAAAAAAAGAGAAAACAGAAATATAGTGTCTAAAACAATTGGCCTGAAAAACAGTTAAAGGAGAGACGATTTAAGAATTATTGAATTATTTGAAAACTATGGTTGGCGGGGGTGGGGAGGTGGGGAATAGTCTAGAAACCATATTTCAGGAAATTACTGATGAAAATTGTTCAGAAATCTTAGAATTATGGGGAACCAGAGGACAAAGTAAAATAGAATCCATTGGTCACCTCCAGAAAGAAAACCCAAACTGAAAACTCCCAAAGATTATCAGAGTAAAAAGCCAGAGCTTTCAGGTCAAATATAAAATACAACAGGCAGCCAAAAAGGAACAAAAAAAGCCCCAAAGAGTGATAATATGAATTACATAAGGCTTGACAGCTGCCACTCAAAGGAGTGGGGAATTTGGAATATCGATACTATAAAAAAATAAGAGATAAACAGCCAAGGATTACCTATCTGGCAAAACTAAATGTAATACTATAAGGGGAAAATGAAACTTTAATGGAATAGAGGATTTCCAAAATTTCCAAAAATTACTCATGGAAAGGCCAGATCTGAGTAGATATTGGGAAATAAAAATGTAGGTGCCAAGAGAAACAGAAAGATACACTTATTTGTATGATTGACAGGAAATGTGTAGCAATGAATTCTTTACATTTTAATCAAGAGATAAGAAACAAATGTCTTCTCAGAACCCTTTAAAGGTCATCAAGAAATGTTAAAATGGCAGTCTATAGGGGAGAGGTTTGCTCTGTTTTAATGGTCTTAGGAGAAGACAAAAATGGGAGGGTTGGGAACTGTATTGAGGAAGATAACTGGAAAAGGATGAAAATGACCATCATATAATAGAGACGCATAAGATTACATGTCAAGAAATATGGAGTCTGAATGCAGGTTGAAGCAAACTGTTTGCTCTCTTTTTTTGTTTAGTTCAGCTTAGTTTTTCCTTCCTCATGGTTTCTCTCTTTCATTCTAATTCTTCTATACAATATGACTAACATGAAATATGATCAATAAGAATGTACATGTAGAGCCTATATCAGATTGTATGCCATCTTGGGGAGGGGGGGGAGGGAGGGAGGCAGAGAAAATTCCAAACTTATGGAAGTGAATGTTGAAAACTAAAAATAAATAAATTGAATTATAAAAAAAGATTACATGTCAAGCAAACTCACTCTTTTCTACTCTATGTCTACTTTGTAAAGAAGAAGTTTGGAATGAAGAGCAAAGTATAACAAGATAGAAATAAGGGAAATACATGATTAAAAATTGTAACCGTGGCTTTGAATGGGTTGAATTCACCCATAAAATGGAAGAGGATAGCAGAATGGATTAGAAAGCAGAATATTTATTTAAAGGAAATACACTTGAAACAAATATTCAAACAGAGTTAAAATGAGAGGCTGGAGAAAAATCTATTATGTTTCATGTAAATTTTAAAAAGCAGGAGTAGCAGTCGTGATTTCAGATAAGACTACAATAAATATAAATAAGATAAGAAGAGATAAGCAAGAAAATTACATTATGCTTAAAGGCACCAGGGACAATGGGTTACTCACAATACTTAATATGTATAAATCCAATGACATAGCATCTAAAGAATTAATTGAAAAATTAGCCAAATTAGAGGGAGCAATAAATAGTAAAACTATGACCTTAGTTTACCCATTTCAGACTTAGACAAATATAGTCAAAAGATAGGTAAGAAGGAAGTTAAATACCACAATAGAAGTCTACAAAAAATAGAGATGATAGATTTCTGGTGACTATTAAATGAAAATAGAAAAGAATTTATGTGTGTGACCACATTGGGTCATAAAAACTTCATAAAAAATGTAGAAAGGCCTTTAAAAATACTAACTGAATAATTTACGGGTCATAGTTCAATAAAATTATATTCAGTAAAGGTCCTTAAGGAATTAAAAAGGAATTAGATACTAAATAACATAATTCTAAAAAATTAATGAATCAAAGGACAAATTATAGATACAATAAAAAATGACACTTATGAAACAACACACCAAAACTTATGGGATATAGTGGCTAAAATGGTTCTGAGGAGAAAATTTATATCTTTAAGCCCTTTCATAAACAAAAGAAACACCAAATCAATGAATTGGGCAAACAATTTAAAAACTTGAATACCAACAAATTAAAAAAATCTTCAATGAAAGAAGAAAATAGAAATTATGAAAATTAAAGAAAAGATTAATAAAATTGAAAGCAACAAGACCATTGAATTCACAAAAGGATGAGTTTTTGGTGGGGATAAAAATAATAAAATAGCTAAAGTTAGCTAATGTGTTTTTAAAAGAGAGAAGAAAACCAAATGGTTTTTAATTAAAAATAAAAAATACTCAATAATTGAAATAAAAGTAATTATCAGAAACTAGTTTTCCCAGTCTCATGCTATCAAAACTGATAACTTGGAGGAAATAGATGAATACTTAAAATAATATAAAATACCCAAATTAACAAAAGAACAAAAAGATTATTTAAATAAACATTATATATGTGTTTGTGTGCGTGTGTGTGTATGTGTGTGTGTGTGTGTGTGTGTATGAAAATGGACAAACCACAAAGTGGGGAGGGAACCTAGGATCAAATGGATTCACAAGTGAAAACTATAAAACATTCAAAGAAAAATTAATTCCAATGCTACAGAAATTATTTGCAATAATAACAAGATGAGAAAATCAGTGATAGAGTCTTGATACTTAAAATGGAAAGAGAGAAAGGAGAGAAAGAAAACTAGAAAAGAGCATGCTTAATGAACATAGATCTATAAAATTTAAATAAATTTTTCTTTAATATTATTGTACCTATATATTAGTAAGAAAGCTAAAACAACATATTAGAAAGATTATAAACTCTGACTAGGCTGGGTTTATGCCAGGAATGCATATCTGATTCAATATAAGAAAGTCTGTAAGTACAGAGTGCTCCTAAAGTCTGGACACATAGGCAAAAATCCATATTTTCAAGAAATGAAATGAATGAAATTTTCAACAACATTTTATTTAATTAGAATATTAACAAATAACATCTTCAATATGATTTCCATCATTTATGATGCAAAGGTTAATCTGCTTTGCAAGATTCACGTGAACTTGATGCAATAACTCCACATTGCCATCAATTTTAACACATCCACTATGCGTTCAATCAAGTGTGTTGCATCTGTGATTTTCTTTTTTTATATGTCCTTTTTTATTTAATATTTTTAGTTTTCAACATTGATTTCCACAAGATTTTGAGTTACAAATTTTCTCCCCATTTCTATCCTTCCTGCCACTCCAAGATGGTATATATTCTGATTGCCCCTTTCCCCAGTCTGCCCTCCCTTCTGTCACCCCACTCCCCCCACCCCTTATCCCCTTTCCTCTTACTTTCTTGTAGGGCAAGATAGATTTCTATGCCCCATTGCCCATATATCTTATTTCCCAGTTGCATGTAAAAACCACTTTTTTATTGAGCATTTGTTTTTAGAACTTTGAGTTCCAAATTCTCTCCCTTCTTGCCTCTCCACCCACCTTGCTTGAGAAGACAAGCAATTCAACACAGTCCACACATGTATCATTATGCAAAACACTTCCATAATAGTCGTGTTGTGAAAGACTAACTATATTTCCCTCCATCCTATCCTGTCCCCCTTTATTCAATTTTCTCCCTTGACCCTGTCCCTTTTCAAAAGTGTTTGCTTTTGACTACCTCCTCCCCTAATCTGCCCTCCCTTCTATCATCCCCCCTCTCTTGTCCCCTTCCTCTCTACTTTCCTGTAGGGTAAGATACCCAATTGAGTGTGTATGTTATTCCCTCCTTAAGTCAAATCCAATGAAAGCAAGATTCACTCATTCCCTTTCACTTGCCCCCTCTTCCCTTCCAATAGAACTGCTTTTTCTTGCCACTTTTATGTGAGATAATTTATCCATTCTATCTCCCTTTCTCCTCCTGATATATTCCTCTCAGCCATAAATTTTAATTTTTTTAGATATCATGCCTTTATGTTCAACTCACCCTGTGCCCTCTGTCTATATATATGTATATTCCCTTCAATGACCCTAATACTGACAAAGGTTTCATGAGTTACAAATATCATCTTTCCCTGTAGGAATGTAAACAAAATGGTTCACCTTTAGTAAGTCCCGTATGATTTCTCTTTACTGTTTATCTTTTGATGCTTCTCTTGATTCTAGTATTTGAAATTCAAATTTTCTGTTTAGCTCTGGTCTTTTCATTGAGAAAGCTTGAAAGTCCTCTATTTTATTGAAAATCCATATTTTGAACTGCATGAAATTAACTCCTTCAGGAGGATAACTTCAAGCGGGCTACCTTGATCTCGATTTATGAGTATATGATTAAATTACTATGCAATCAAAATAAAGATATTACAATTTTAAAAAAAAATCCATATTTTGCCTTGGAGGATTATACTCAGCTTTGCTGGGTAGGTGATTCTTGGTTTTAATCCTAGCTCCTTTGACCTCTGGAATATCATATTCCAAGCCCTTTCATCCCTTAATGTAGAAGGTGCTAGATCTTGTGTTATCCTGATTGTGTTTCCACAATACTCAAAATGTTTCTTTCTGGCTGCTTGCAATATTTTCTCCTTGACCTGGAAACTCTGGATTTTGGCTACAATATTCCTAGGACTACAATATTCCTAGGAGTTTTCTTTTTGGGATCTTTTTCAAGAGGCAACCTGTGGGTTCTTTCAATTTCTATTTTGCCCTCTGGTTCTAGAATATCAGGGCAGTTTTCCTTGATAATTTCTTGAAAGATGATGTCTAGGCTCTTTTTTGATCATGGCTTTCAGGTAGTTCAATAATTTTCAGATTATCTCTCCTGGATCTATTCTCCAGGTAAGTGGTTTTTCCAATGAGATATTTTACATTGTCTTCCATTTTTCCATTCTTTTGGTTCTGTTTTATAATTTCTTGATTTCTCATAAAGCCACTAGCTTCCTCTTGCTCCAATCTAATTTTTAAGGTAGTATTTTCTTCAGTGGTCTTTTGGACCTCCTTTTCCATTTGGCTAATTCTGCCTTTCAAGGCATTCTTTTCTTCCTTGGCTTTTTGGAGCTCTTTTGCCATTTGGGTTAGTCTATTTTTTAATAGACTTCTTTCTTCAGTTTTCTTCAGTATTTTTTGGGTCTCCTTTAGCAAGTCATTGACTTGTTTTTCATGATTTTGTTGCATTACTCTCATTTCTCTTTCCAATTTTCCTCTACTTCTCTAACTTGCTTTTCCAAATCCTTTTTGAGCTCTTCCTTGGCCTGAGACCAATTCATATTTTTCTTGGAGGTTTTTGTTGTAGACTCTTTGACTTTGTTGACTTTTTCTGGTTGTAAGTTTTGATCTTCTTTTTCACCAAAAGGGATTCTATAGTCTGAGTCTGAGTCCTTTTTCTCTGCCTGCTCATGTTCCCAGCCCACTACTTGACCCTTGAGCCTTTTGTCAAGGTATGACTGCTTTTAGAATGGAGAGTGCTTTGTCTCAAGCTTTAGGGGCCTTGTGCTGCTGTTTTCAGGGCTATTTCTACTCCACAGTCACCACAAACTCTGCTGCACCACAGCTCTTCCTCCCCCTAGTACTGCCAACCAGGACTGCGATCCAGATCCAGGCAGGGCAAAGCAAGAGAACCCTGCCTCTGCACCAGCAAAGCAATCCCTGCACTCCTGCTCTGATCTGCCACTTGATTTCTCCCACTAGTTGGGCCTGGGGCCTAAAGCAGCTATCTCTAGAGCTCTGGAAGCAGCTACAGTAGCTTTCTGCTGCTGCTGCTGTGCCACTTCTGCCACCCTTGGGTCTGGAGCTGGACTGTACACTTCTCTCACCTAGATCTAGCAGTTTTCCCACTGACCTGCTCTGTTGTCTTTGGTGTTTGTGGGTTGAGAAGGCTGGTAACTGCTACAGTTCAGTTATACAGGGCCCTTAGGCCTGCTCTGCCCAACTCCCTGTCTTGTCAGTCCTGGCACAGCCCACACTGGGCTGTGCTCCACTCGCAGCGCAGTGCAATAGACCCTTTCCAGTGACCATCCAGGCCATCTTGGGCTAGAGACTTATTTCCCTCTGTTATTTTGTGGGCTCTGTAGCTCTAGAACTCGTTCAGAGCCATTTTTTACAGGTGTTTGGATGGATTTGTAGGGAAGCTTAAGCTAGTTCCGGTTTTCCAGCTGCTATCTTATGCATCTGTGATTTTCTATGAGTAACCTTCTCCTTTAGCATACCACAGAAAAAGAAGTCAAGGGGGGGAAGGTCTGGTGAATGAGGAGACCACTCCACATGACCATGTCTTCCAATCCACTTAGGAAAATTTTCATTCAGCCAATCTGTTACTACCGTGGCAAAATGGGCAGTGGCTCCATCCAACCACTCAGGAAGTCCTTCACCTAGCCTTTCAAGTTGGGGCCTTAACTGGTCTCTCAGCATGGTGAGGTAAGTCTCACCAGTTACATGTTCATTGAAGAAAAATGGCCCCAGCATGTGAGCTTTCCATAAACCACACCACAAAATAATTTTTTGCACTCCTTGCTGTTTGCTGTCTATCCGATATGGATTGCGTTGTGACCAGTATCAAACATTCTGTCTGTTAACCTCACCATTCACATAAAACAAAACTTCATTGCTGAAAAGCACAGAGTCTTCTGTGAAATGGTTAATGAGATGTTAATGAGGTTTCCTATTTGTCCAGATTTTAGGGACACCCTGTATAATAAGCTGTATAACTAACATAAATAATAAAAACCACATGACTATATCAATACATGCTGAAAAGGTTTTTTGACAAAATGCAATACTCATTTTTATTAAAAACTCTGAAAATCATAGGAACAAATGGACACCTTCTTAATATACTAAGTCATATTTATCTAAATCCAAGAGTCAACAAGCATTTATTAAGTATTTACTATGTGTCTAGTACTGTGCTTCATTCTGGGAATACAGAGAAGGGGAAAAGCAATCTTTTCTCACAAGGAGCTCATAGTCTAATGGGAGAGACCACATGCAAACAACTACTTAAAAACATAATACATACAGGATACATTGGAGACAAAAGTAAACATATATGATGGAAAATCCTGTATAATGGAGAAAAGGTAGAGGCCTTGCCATTAAGATTAGGTGTAAAGTAAGGATGCCCATGAACACCATTACTACTTAACAAAATGATACATTAAAACTACAACATTAAAAAGAAAAAGAAATTGAGGAAATATCCACAGGCAAAGAATTAGTTAAATTATACTTTTTGCAGATGGGTATTTAGAGAATTTTGGAGTTAACTAAAATTTTACTTGAAATAATTAACAACTTCAGATAAGATAAATCCACATAAATCATCAGCATTCCCATATTTAAATAACAAAAACCAGGAGGAAGATCTGGAAAGAGAAATGCCATTAAAAATAATTATAGAAGCAGCAAAATATTTGGAAGTGTCTACCAATATTTACCCAAACAGTATGTGAATCTAACTATGAAACACTCTTTGAAGAAGAGAAACAGTAATTGCTAATGGGTGGGTTGAGCTAATATAACAAAAATGATAATGCTGTCTAAGTTACATTTATTCAGGGCCGGATAAATCAAATTCCCTAAATAATTTGTTAGAGAGTTAGAAAATAAGATGACAAAATTCACATGGAGGCACAAAAGATCAAGGATCTCAAGGATGATAATGAAAAAGATGGAAAAGAAGGGCACTGTCAGTAACAGATTTCAAACTGTCTTACAAAGCAGCAATCATTATTAGATTTGGCACCGGCTACCTCTTCTCTACCATATTGGCTAACATGACAGAAAAGGAAAAATGATAAATGTGGGAGGGGATGTAGAAAAATAGGTATACTAATGTGCTATTGGTGAATTCGCGAATTGATCCAACCATTGCGGAGAAAGATATGGAATGGTAACCAAAGGGCTACAAAAATCTGCATACCTTTTGACCCATCAACACCACTTACTAGGTGTGTATTCCAAAGAAATCCAAGAAGAAAGAAAAGGACCTGTATGTACAAAATATTTATAGCATCCCCTTTTGCGGTAGTAAAGAATTGGAAATTGAAGGGATGCTCATCAATGGGGGAGTGGCTGAACAAGTTGGGGAATGTCCTCATGGTGGAGTATTATTGTGTGATAAGAAATGATGAGACTAATGATTTTAGAAAAATCTGGGAGACGTATATGAGCTGATGCAAAGTGAAGGGAGTAGAACCAGGAGAACATCATACACAGTAACTACAATATTGTAAGGATGATCAGTTGTGAAAGACTTAGCTACTCTGCTCGAGACAGTGATCCAGGACAATTCCAAGAGACCCATCATAAAAACTGCTATGTACAGAGAGACAACAGATTGAAATATTTTTTTTTTCACTTTCTTTATGTTTCTTCTTTTTTATTTTTGCAGCATGGCTAATGTAGAAATATATTTTGCATTAAAAAAGATTTGGTACTGGTTAAAAAAAGAGGTTGATCAATGGAACAAATTAGGTTCACAACATATGGAAGCAATACAGTAGTTAAGTATTCAATAAATCCAAAGATCAGAGTTACTGGAGGAAGGAAATACTAATTAAATTTGAAATAACACTTTATGACATATATAAAGATAAGTTACAACTGTATATGTGACTTAAATATAAAAGATCATATCACAAACAAATTAGAGGAGCAAGGAAGAAATTACCTTTAGGATCTATGGATAGGGGAACAGTTCATGACTAAACATTTTGTAGAAAAGACCACACAAGATAAGATGAATGGTATTGATCATACAATTAAAAAAATTTGCACAAGCAAATATAATGTGGTAAAAATTAGACAGAAAACAGGTAATTGGGAGATGGAAAGAATCTTTGCACTGTTTCTCTGATAAATGTCTTATATCCAAGATATATAATTCAAGATTAAAATTTGTGAGACTAGAAGCCCAACAGATAAATATCAAAAGATATGTATGACCAGGAAGTTTTCAAAGGAAGAAATCTAAAGTATAAGCAGTCTTATAAAAATACTTTAAATCACTAAGAATTAGATAATTTCAAAGTAAATTTGAGGTTCCACTTCATACCTATAACACTGGAAATGATGACAAATGAGAGTGTGTGTGTTCGTGTGTGTGTGTGTGTGTGTGTGTGTATGTATGAAAGAGAGGGGGGTGTGGAGAAAGGAGGGGGGAAGAGAGAGAGAGAGAGAGAGAGAGAGAGAGAGAGAGAGAGAGAGAGAGAGAATATTTTATTGTTTTTTTCTTCCTATACTAACTAGGCCTTTGCTATGAACTCAATGTGTTCTCTGAGTAAAAAAAGCAAATATAGGCTTGAGAGCTATTGTTTTGAATGGATGTGAATTCAGAGTACTTTGAGCCTTGCCTGTGACACCCTGTGGGAGATGGAAGGAAGAGAAAGTTTATCCCTTTGTGCAACACTAACGAAGAATTATGAAAAAGAAGTGGTATAAAGGATGTCACCAAAAATGTATCAGGGAAAAGATGGACTGGTCTCATGCAGAATAACCAAGGAATAACCAAACGAAAGTCCATATGCTCTACAAGTATCCTTGTGATGTCAAGAGAAAGTAAAGAAGTTTATAAGTTTTTTGCGTAGATTACCTGTGGCAAACAACCAGATGACATAGACAGGGGCTGCACAGGATGGACGGGATTAATGGGTTGAATTATTGGAGGAAATACCCACAATGATGAGATGAAATATCCATCTGATCATTTTGCATTTTTGAGTCAAACTTATTTAGTCAAGAACCTTGTAAAGTGTTCCCTAAGGGTTTTGTGAAACTTAAACAAAGTGCTGTTTGCACAAATACCACTTTGAAAGAATGTGAGAGGTAGAGTTAGTGTAAACTTGTGTTTTAAATTGCCTTTGGGAAGGATCTACTATGAGCATGTGTTTAACTTTTTTGTTTATCTACATTAAAAACAAACTCAAGTTTGTCTAAAATGTAGACCAGTTTAGTATAGCCATTGGCAAAACTAGTTAAATAATGTTTGCATTTAGTAAAATGGTTTTGTTTACTTGAAATAGCCAGAATAACAACTTAATGGGGATGCCAAAGCTAAAGATATATTTTAAAACCGTTTTTCCACACAAGTCTGTTTTTCTAAAACAGTGATCCACTATAACCCTAATGGTTTTCCTAGAAAAAAAATTAGGCTGGAAAAGAGAAGACTTAGGGGGAACTTGCTGGGTCTCTTCTGATAGTGTGAAGGCTTCTCATGTAGAAAAAGAATTATAATTATTTTTATTTATGTGAGAAAGTACTCTGTACACTTGAAGTACTACATCGGCGTGAGTTATATGCATCAAAAGAAGCTTTATTGTTCCAATTGTTCTTAGACAGCAATGGGTGAGATTTTATCTGGCTATAAGGAAGAATTAACTCAGACTTAGTAATTGTGTTTTAAATTTTACTTTGAGAACTCTATTTTCTTCGTTGAAAGCTCTGGTTTCTGACTTAAATTCATTCCCAATTTCTTTAATTAATTTTAGTTTTTCTTTTGAGACATTCTGAAGTGTGCTTCTGTTCCATGAACTCTGGAGAAGCCATAGGATTCTCTTTTAATCAGACACTATTTATTGGTTCACTGTCCTTCATATTGCAATATTTGCTAATAAAACTTTGGTTTCTCTTCAGAGTTTACTTATTTCTTCTGTTTTTAGGATTTTATTTCTTATTTTATCTCCTTTTGCACTGGGCTTTTATGAAGAGAGACTTTGTCTCTTCATATCTTTGGTATTTTAACCTTCTTATATTGACCTTTACTCTTTCTCTGGCCTTCTTCCTCTTCATAGATTTCCACTCCACCTTCTGCCCCCCACCCCCACCCCACTCCCAAGGCAAGGTTGCAGTTATGTAGTTGGGTTCGAGTTGGGCCTGATTCCAGCACCCTGTAAGTTTAGGTTTGATTTGGGAGGAAGTGAGGCACTAATAAATTATTGGAAAATTAACAAAAAGATATTTACTTAGCCCTAACATAGAGAGGATATGCAACAAAGATTCAATGACACCTTGTCCAGACTCTCCAGAATTGGGGGAGGTATAGTGAATCCCATGGTCTTCAGACATATTGCTAGTCGAAGAGACTCTGATTCTGTAGGGGTGGGACTATTTGTGCCCTTAAATGACTAAGAAACTAGTCAGGGTAGCTAGAAGGGAGGCAGGGGCCAATCAGGTGCCACAGATAGTTTTGTTGCCTTTCTGGGAAAACTAACTAACTGGGAACCTTGGTCCTAACACATTTAGTATTCTAACATTCAAGAGATATGGTGATCACTGTCCTGGGTACCTGTCCTGAGTAACCTCTAAGATGGACTTGGTCCCAGCCACATTTTGTGCAGTAAGTGAATAAGCATTTCTTAAGCTCTTACAATGCACTAGGCACTATGCCCTTTACCTCAAGTCTAATGAGACAGAGAAAAATAGAGATAGAGAAAGAAGGAGGGAGGGGAGGGGAAGGGAGGAGAGAGAGAGAGAGAGAGAGAGAGAGAGAGAGAGAGAGAGAGAGAGAGAGAGAGAGAGAATGCATAGCACATCTCGAGTGTGAAAATAGTCCTTGGGGCAGCTAGGTGGTGCAATGAGTAGAGCACCAGCCCTGGAGTCAGGAGGACCTGAGTTCAAAGTTGGTCTCAGACACTTGACACACTTACTAGCTGTGTGGCCTTGGGCAAGTCACTTAACCCTATGGTTAACAATTTCCCACCATCACCAGTTTCTCTCCCCATACCTGTATTAATCAGTTGCCAGCCACATAAGAGCAAACTATCCCCAGCTTCTACTTCCATCCTCTCATCCCCTTCCACATCCCCTACATCACTGATGTCTTATTCCTATACTGGCTACTCTTTCCATTATACCTTCTGGAATTCTTATCTTATGATGAGCAAAGTTCCTTTTATTCTGTATCTCTTTCTCTCACAATCCTTTGATCTACTAGCTCTCACTGAGATTTGTGTCCCAGCTGATGAAATCTTGCACATCTCTGGAACTGGTTGTACCTTAACTCCCACTCCTAGATACGTTGGACCTAGAGTAGGAGTCAGGATACTCCTTCCATCCATTGCCATTTCTAGTATCCTTTATTTCTTTGCATTGCTCATTTAAGAAAACCTTGTTATCTCTTCTTGCTATTCTCTGGAATTCTGCATTCAGCTGGGTATATTTTTCTGTTTTTCCTTTCATTTTCCTTCTTTTCCCATGTATTTGTAAAGCCTTATGAGACAGCCATTTTGCTTTCTTGTTCTTCTTTTTCTTTGGAATATTTTTTGTTGCTGCCTCCTGAACAGTATCGTGAACCTCTGTCCATAGTTCTTCTGGATTTAATCCCCCAAATATATTGATCATCTATGACCTACCCATTATTCCAGTCAATTACATATAGGCATGGTCACAAACTTGATCTCACCTCTATCCATAAATGTTATACTTCCTTGAACAAAAATTCTGGAATTACTCCATCTGGCGATAACTTCCTATCATTCCATTTCCCCATTGCTCCCTCCTTACAAACCTGTTCTCCTTCATTAGACCTCCAATACCTCTACCCTTTAATACTTTCTCATAGCATTATCCCTGCTCTGATTCCATTGTATTCTGATTTCAATTTCAACTCTATGGTTAGCCAGGCCAAATCTACACTTTCCTCTAACTGTGGAATCCCTTGCCACCTTGTCCCCTCAACTAGGTTTTCACCATAGCAAGGCAATCCTTTTATTCCTCCCTGATTTATTCTCTATTTCACTTCTATTCTATTTATTCACTCTATTTCACAAAGTTATTTGAAACTTTGCCTTCTCTCCTGGGGCCTCCCACATCTTTTCTTCTTCCCTCTCCCTTCTCAAAGAGCTGAGAACCATAGATTTTACTCTAGGGAGAAAATTGAGACTCTTATGTATGAGTACCCTCTTCACCTCCCCACCTTAAGTTTTTCTGATTCTAATTCATCTTCTATATAGCTGCCAAAGTATATTTCCTAAAATGTATGTATTATCATTTCACTCCCCTGTACAATAAACTCCAGTATCTCACTATCATCTCTAGGATCAAATGTGAACTTCTCTGACATTTACAGCCTTCTGTAACCTAATCCCACCTTACTTTTCTACCTCACTCTCTACCATACACACTATGACTCATCCAAACTAATCTTCTTAATATTCTTCATACATAATACTCTGTCTCCCATTTCTGTTTCTTTGCACTGGCTTTCCCACATGCCTGGAATGTATACCCTCTATATCTCTGCTTTGTATAATCCCACCTTGCAAGGCTCATATTCTAAAGGATGCTTTTTCTGATTTCCTCCTCCCCAAATCCCTCCAAAATCCTCCCATAATTATGGTGGATCTATTTTGTTTCTATATTGTATATATTTAAAGATATAATGTCCCTCCCAGCTAGATTGCAAGTTCCTCAAGACGAAAGGCTCTTTCATTCTTGTCTTAGAATCATAGATCTAGCACATAAATGCTTCTGATTAATTATAATTGAAATAAAACTCCCTTTCCCCTCATTGGTTAAAAATATTCCCCAGCCATGTTTGTGAAAGACAGCCATCCATTGTTCTTTACTTTTTTTTTTCATTCATGATGTGACCTCTTATATTTAAATCAAATATTCATTTGGAACTTACAGTGGTATGCAATAGAAGATGCTGGTCTGAACATATTTTTGGCCAAACTTCTTTCTAGTATTTCTAGTAATCCTTGTCAGATAGGGAGTTTTTCCCAGTGCAACTAGGGAGTAACAAATGATCTAGAACCTCAAGAGAAAAAAGTGAAGAAAATTGGCAATAAAGCAGGAATAGCTCTTCCAAATCAGTTTATATTCTCAAGTAGTAATAATCAAAATCATTTGGTGCTAGTTAAAAAGTAGAAAAGTGTATCTGTGGGAAAGACTAATTAAGCAAGAATTAGAGATAAGTGAATAAAATATCCCAATTTTTGATAAACCCTTACCTAAGTTTTTTTTAGGTGGTATGTGTTTTTTGTAGTGAATATATTGTTTGTTTCATTACTCCCTATTTTGGGGGGTTTATTTCATTTAAATTATATATACAGGGTGTTCCTAAAGTCTAGACATATAGGAAATGTGGAGTTGTTGTGTTGAGTTCGCATGAATCTTGCAAAGAGCATCAATCTTTGCATCACAAATGATGGAAATCATATTGAAGATGTTATTTGTTAATATTCCAATTAAATAAAATGTTGTTGAAGATTTCGTTCATTTCATTTCTTGAAAATATGCGTTTTTGCCTATGTGTCCAGACTTTAGGAACACCTTGTACACACACACACACACACAGACACACATATATATACATACATACATACATATATATGTATGTATGTATATACATATATATATATAGTTAATAATCCAAGGGACAATGGGAGAGACCCCTGGTAGGCATAAACAGCTATGGCATTTTTCCAGCAATGGCTTATATCCAAGAAATGACATAAAGTGTTTCATTCAGGAAATGTGTAAGTGAGCCAGTAGAATGTAATTAGGGCTTGTTTTATTTTTTTTATCTTTATATTTCTAGCATCAAGCAAATGTCTGCATCATAGTAGGTTTTTAATAAATTCTTATTGATTGATTAGACAAATACTTCACTGTAAGAATTAAATATAAAAAACCAATTAACCAACCAAATACTAGAAGATGGCCCCAAGCACATTGGGTAAATACTGTCTGGAGGATTTATGGGAAAACTAAGGCAAGATTCTTACAGAAGGAGAAGGCATGAATGCATATCAATGAGATCCTGGATTTGCTGAAGTATTAATGTATTATTAATGTTGTCAGAGGAGGTATACAGCTTCACATGGAAAATGGCAGGAGCACATAGTGGCCTGAAGCCATTAATTAATTAATTTCCTAGCCATATTTAAGTAGGGACAAGATTTGACCTTGTTGCTGTGACTCAAGAAATTATAATAAGAAGTGAGATTTTGTGGTTGTTGTTCTGTTTTATTGGGGCCTTCATGTTTTTGTCTGTCAATATTGGTAATCAATGCTTTAGCACTAAATACTTGTGTAAATTATTCTACATAATTTTAAATGTAAAAACCCAGCAGTTGAGGCCTTAAGAGAACATAGTAAGGGTACATGACCTAACTGATTGGTGTCATAAGACAACAAAAGTGACAAAGCTCTCTGTTTGTCTTTTTTTTTCCATTTTTTTTTCTGGATCCAAGGTTCCTCCTCTCAAGGTTACTCCCTCCTTTCCCACTGCAGACCCATTCAATCCCAGGACCACATTTTATTGATTTGTAGGTCCCAGAATATTGATTAGAAACTATAAAAAATAACTGTATAAAGGCTCCCTAAAGATCTCTGTTAGTAATTTTCCCCTGGAACAGGTTTCACAAACAGCTGTAGATAAAGGAAAAGCTTTTTAGATTATTATCATCCTTTGTCTTAAGAGCAGCAATGAAAAGCACATGTTGTATTTGACTTGTATTCTGATATATTATTTCCTGCAATTAACTATGAAAACATTTAGATAAATAAGTATAACAAACTTTCATCATATTTATGTAGCACCCCTTCTGTAGCTGATTTCCCCAAATTTCCACTTGCATTAGCTGATTGAGTACCTAGAAAGCAATCAATTACTCTTAAGGTTAATAACCTCATCTAGGCATTTCTTTTTTTTTTTCCTGGTTAATTGTTTTCTTTTTTTTTTTTTAATTTATTTTTGACATGTTTGGTTTTCGGCCTTGATTTTCACAGGCGTTTGAATTACAAATTTTCTCCCCATTTCC
>CM053623.1:156664929-156709150 GCA_028646595.1 Phalanger gymnotis | reverse complement strand
TTCTAATACTGTCATGTGGTAAGGGAATAGGAAGGGGAAAAAAATCAGCCTGAAAGTCATTTAAGTATTTTCCATCTTCTATGGCTTCTCTCATCACTTTAACTTGCCATTGCAAAGTAAATGTGGTCTAGTTATGAGACCTTCAATAGGTGGACACGCAGAATTCTATTTTTGACTCTGAGTGACCTTGAGAAAGTGATATGCTTACTCTCGACAGTTCCTTCTCTCTATAGCATGCAAAGAGAGAGACAAAAAGCTTTGAAAGAGTTCTGAGATGAAGTTGCCTTTATTTGCTTCAGAATCCTACACGAACAGGCACATTATACACCAACAATCTACTTAGAAGAATTAATATAAAATCTGAAGATTGTTATTATATACCAAATCATGAGGTAGAAAGAGAATGCTTAATTTACTAGTCAGAAGTTTAAAACTGATTTTGGGGAAAGCTTTTCTTTCATCACCCACTGAGCAATTAGAGCAAAAAATAATCCACAGTTTTTTAGGGAATGACTTGATTAGAATCTCTTGTTCATAAGCAGTTTAGTCCTGCTGTACCCACTCTGCCTTTCTCCAACTATATTGATTCTAGAGTTTTGTGTTAAGTTCTGGGTGTCATCGTTTAGGAAGGATATTGACAAATGGATTAGCTTCCAGTGGAGAGTGATCCAGGGATTAGAAACCAGGCCTTGTGAAGATCAGCTTAATAAAGTTCACTTTTTGGAAAGAACAGTTAATGATTAAAAGTGCAGAGAAGTCTTTCATTCATTCATTCATTCATTCATTCATTTATTTATTTAAAAAAGAAGATTCATACTAAAGGTTAAAATATATAAAATGCTGCCATGGTTACAGATGGCACTGTTAAATATTATTACCTGAAAGGTATTAAAGTCCCCTTGGAGGGACTTGACCATCACTGGCAGTCAGACACTAGGTAAGCCCTTGGCAATGTTGTAAATGGGATTCCTGTTCTGATATGGGTAAAGTTACATGGTCTCTATAATCTTCTCTGATTCTGAGGGTCTGTAATTTTAGGACTTTGATTCCCATTATTTTTCCCTATGAGATAACTAAATACAATATAGTTCTAATTTCGTATAGATTAGAGTTCAAGAGAAACACACAGTCACATGCACAAACAAACTTCACCTGGCAAGTCAGTGTAATTTAATAGAAAGTGTAATAATAGAAAGTCCCATTGTTTAGAATGTATCTCCTATAAGAAATGAAACTCCAGTGATAATTGTCACTGACTATTGCTCTTTACATACTTAACACATACAGAAAAATCTCTATTTATAGATTGGATTTTGTGAATTCAGTTGTGTATTGTTCTTGTGATGGTGATGAGGAGCCCATCATAGCTGCATTTTTTTTTTGCTACTTGCAGATATCCTACTGCTTGAGATACATCCCAACTTAAAATACCTTAAATAGTATTTTAATATTTAATATACTTTGATTTGCTATTTATTTTTTAAAATTTTTTAAAAAAATTTTTGATTTTCAAATTCTCTCCCTCCAGCCCCTCCTCTCCCTGCTAAGGCAAGGAGTATATAATTTATACATGTGAAATCATGCAAAACATATTTCCATATTAGCTGTGTTACAGAAAAGCAAGAAAAATAAAGTGAAAAAATTACACTTCAATTTGCACTCAGAGTTCATCAGCTCTCTCCCTCTGGAGGTGGTTAGTGCTTTTCATCAAGAGTCCTTCAGAACTGTCTTTGATGACTGTATCGATCAGAGTAGCTAAGCCTTTCACAGCTGGTCATCATTATAATACTGCTGTTAGTGTGATGATGATCTCCCGTTTCTGTTCATTTCTCTTTGCATCCTTCCACTAGGTCTTCCCATGTTCTTTTCTGAAACCATCCTCCTTGTCATTTCTTATAGAACAATAGTATTCCATCACCATCATATATCACATATATCACTTGTTCGACCATTCCCCAATTGACGAGCAGACAAAAAGGAAGATTAAAACAAAATTTTTAAAAATTGAGAAAATAGAAAATGTAAGATACTTAAGTATCTTAATTGATCTGGGAAAGAGGTCAGAAAGACATGATTTAAGAATCATGAAACTCCTTGAGAAGCATGACCCACCCACCTCCAATTTTTTTTTGGTCACCATATTTCAAAAAATCATAAATAAGAATTATTCAGATAAATTAGAACAATAATATCAAATATTTGTGTATTGCCTACTATGTGCCAGGCACTGTGCTAAGGGCTTTACAGTTATTATCTCATTTGATTGTCACAACAACCCTGGGAGGGTAGGTACTATTATCTCTATTTTACAAATAAGGAAATTAAGGCAAACATAGATTAAGCTCAGACATGGAAGACCCCAAGGTTAATCGCTGCATCCTGGGCCATTGACTTCTGTCCTGCTGCTGGTCTTCGATGACTCTGGAGGGGAAAGTGAGGCTGACAACTTTCTGCAACTCTGCCTCACTTAAATCCAGTTCATGGGCAAGTCGAGACATCATCCATCATTTCATTGGTATTCTTCTAAAATGAAGGATGAACAAATGAGAAGTAATGAGGGATTGAACCAGGGTAATCGTAGTGCGAGTAAAGAGAAGAACTCTGGTGTGAAAGATGTTGTGTAAGACTGACAGTATCTAAAAGCTAGTTGGATGTGGGAACTGAGGAAGAGGAGAATCAAAGGTAAGAGGAAGCACAATGTATTAGAATGATTTAGAATCAGAATATTGGAGTTAAAATCCTTGACCTCAGGCAAATCACTTTATTTCTCCTAGATTTAGTTTCTTCATTTGAAAACAGGTCAGGAAAAATTCCCTAATCATTATTACTCTCTAAAAGTGGAATGGAAGACCTCCCTTTCCTTAGCGGCTATCAGAGGCCACCTACTAGGTATATTATAGGGGAGATTGCTTTTCATGTATGGGTTGGACTCATTGGTAGCTGAGACCCCTTCCAAACCTCAATCTCGAGATTCTTTTATTATGTGCTCCTTGAATTAGGACTTCACCACCCTTTGGCTCCAAGATTCCAAAACTAGGGAACCAGAAATAAGTAACTTCAGAGCAGTGGCAAGTATAGAGAGAAAGATGATGAGTTGAGTTTTGGACCAGGCAAGTGTGAAGTCCTAGTGGGAGGTTGAGGGAGAGTGATACAACAGGCAGTTTTAGATCTGGTACTAAATTTTAAAGGCAGAGATTAATCCTGGAGATGGAGATCAGTTATGGAGACTGTGTAGAGAGAGAAGATAAGTGGTTCTAGGTTATTGTGCCTTGGGGAACCACCACATTTAGAGGAGGAGAGGAGGGCTGTGGGCTTGTAGAAGATACTGAGTCAGGCTGGTTGGAGGAGAACCAGAAAAGGGCAGTAACATGGAAACCAAATGAGAGGAATTCAGGAACTAACAATGTCAAATGCTGTAGAGAGGCTGAAGATGAGGACTGATTAAAGACTTTGGGATGACTTAGGTGACCTTTGAGAGAGCAATTATAATAAAATGGTGGGACTGAATAACACATTGCTAGGGGGTTGAATGAATTATTAAAATAGTTATTAAGCTATTATAAAGTGCAAAGCACAGTGCTAAGAACTGTACACTTACAAATAGAAAAGAAAGACAATACCTGCTTTTAAGCAGCTCACATTCTAATGGGGGAGGAGGCAAGCTTATGGATGTGGCAGTTAGGTGGCACGGTGGATAGATTTCTGGGCTTGGAATCAGGAAGACTCATCTTCCTGAATTCAGATCCATCGTCAGACATTTACCAGCTGTGTGACCCTGGGCAAGCTACTTAACCCTGTTTGCCTTAGTTACTCATCTGTAAAATGGGCTGGAGAAAGAACTGACAAACCTTCTCCCCCAATATCTTTGCTAAGAAAACCCCAAATGGGGTCATGGAGAATCAACATGATTAAAATGACCAAACAACAACAATATACTTATGGGTTGAGGCATGAATTGTTATTAAGGAAATAGAGACATTGAGTATAGATTTCTAGGAGTTGGGCAGTGAAAGGGAGGAGAGGACCATAAGATTCAGGAACTAGACCCAGACACATGGCATTATATATTTTTGGAAAATACTTTAGGCAGCATATTCTGGGTTATCAACTCTTGACAAGGGGAAGGCGCAAGTTGTTGAAGAGAGATTGGAAAAAAAATGTCAATGGCTCTCTACTTTTCTCAGCACTCTACTTCTCTTTCCTCAAAATATCCTTCATTTAAAAGATCAGTGAGAAAAGAGATCGAGGTAGAGCTAAACTCTATGATCAGTGTTTTTAGGACTCTCAAATCACAGGGTATAAAGGGATTTTTAAAAATTCAGCCTCAGCAGGACCACTCCCAAACTATCCCAAAGAATAGGATACAGTCTTATTTGTACTTTCTGAGAATAAACCAGATCATTTTGTTCACCCAAAATAGGCATGGAATGAGTGAATGCTACATCCCAAACCCACAAAGGAAAATGGTGTTGGTTTACAAGGAAATGAAAAGCATGTTCATTTGCCATTTGTCATTGACAGCACTCCCAGTCAGGTTTGTAAAGGCAGAACTTGTATTGAATTTGTTTTCCTGGAGAAACATGAAACCAGAAAAGATTCAATTTTTTAAAAAAATGAAACTTTTGTCCATTAAGAAGAATAGACTAGATATAGATGGGGGATTTCTGGCAGGACTGATGAGTGAGTAAATGTGTTGTGGTTCTCATCCCTTTCATTACCTTTATACAAGATGAAATGAATCAAATATTTTTAAAAAACAGCAAAAAGAGAAAATGAAAAAAATTACCAAAAGGAAAATCCTACAGAAAGAGACTGAAGAGATAAACGAACCTCTTAATATTATGAAGAATAGTGGGATAAAAACAGTGTGGAGAGAAATCTCTGAAAGAATGAATGAATGAAAAAAGCATTTATTAATCACTTACTATGTGTTAAACATTGTGTTAAAGGCTCAGGATACCAATCCAAAATGAGACATTCTCTGTCCTTAAGGAACTCACATTCTAATAGAGTAACAGAAGACACATAGAGGAGTGATGGCAAGGGAATGAATTTATTTGGTTTGGGAAGCTACAGGAATGGTCAGTGAGCCAACGGAGAGTTTATTGACACATGATTTTCAGTATCAGTAGCCATATTGATTGGTTATGGTTCCAGAGCTTGAAGGAGGGAAGTGGAAAAGTAATGTCTGACAACAGAGAGTGAGAAGGTAGCCAGGGAAGAGTGAGAAGCACGGCTAAGGATGATGAGATATAGTGGGCAGTGTAAAGCATTCACCAGGTAGGACCCCTGAGGGTTCAAAGAATGAGTTTCAGAGCAGTGGCAGGCTAAGTGGTGACAACTAGAAATCTAGAAAGTGTAGGGTAGGTAGGATTAATGGTGAAAAGACAGACTAAAAGGAAAAATGCTGTAATGATTACAAACAACCAAAAGTAAGATTGGGATAATTATAAGAGCTTAGTGAGTGGTTGAGATTTAAAACTAAATTAAAGAAGATATAAGGAGCAAAATTAGAGATTAAATAATTTTTAAAAAGATAAAACAATGGGAATCGTTTTAGAACAGAAGGTGGAAAATGTTAGTAAGTGAACATTCTGAAAAAGAGAATGGAAGAGACAGAACTCAAAAAATAGAATGAAGCAGCAAGATATGTTATTTATGACAGCAAAATTGGAAGTATGCTTCCCTTCTCATTCTAGTTAATTTTGTTTTTGAAAATACTTCTCAATTTCATATACCTGACATCTATTTATCCTTTGCAGTTGCCTCTATTTCTTTTTTTAGTAAAGAATAAAGTCCCTACCCACTGTCTCCAAGTTTTCTTTTACCTATTTTATTGTTCCTTCTCAGTGGCCTTTGTTGGATCCTCCTCCAGATCACTCCCCCTAACAGTAAGTGTCCCTTAAGGTTTTGTCCTGGCCCGCTTGTCTTCTCCCTCTATACCACTTCATTGAGTGATCTCATCAACTCCTATGGATTTAATTACCATCTCTATGTTGATGATTCTCAAATCTACTTTTCCTGCCCTAATGTCTCTGCTGCCCTCTGATCTCACATCTCCAACTGGATGACCAGTAGATATGTAAAATCAATATGTCCAAAACTGAACTCAATATCTTTGTTCCTAAACTCTACTCCCTCCTACCTTTTCTATTACTGTAGTAGACAACGCTATCCTCCCAGTCCCTTAAGCTCAAAACCTAAAAGTCATCCTGGATTCCTCATCCCCACCTCCAATATCCAATCTGTTGCCAAGGCCTGTTGATTTCCTGTTGACTAGCATCTCTTAAGTACATCTCCTTCTCTCCTCTGATGCTGCCACCACTCTAGTGTAGATCCTCCACACCTCATGCCTGGACTTTTGCAATAGCCTCCTTCCTGATGGGTCTTAAGTCTCTCCCCTTTTCAAGCCACCCTCCATAAAGCCACCAAAGTGATATTCTTAAAGTTCAAGTTTAGCTATGTGACTCCCCTGCTCCATAAGCTTCAGGATCAAATACAAATACTATGTAATTCAAAGCCCTTTACAACCTAGCTCCCGCCTACCTTCCAGTCTTCTTATACCTTACCTCCCATCAGGTACTCTTTGATACAGTGACACTGAGTGCCTGGCTGTTCCATGGACATGACATTTCATTTCTCTGCTCCAGGTATTTTCTCTGGCTGTTCTCCACGCTTAGAATACTTTCCTTTCTCTGCTCTGACTGCTGAACTCCCTGATTTCTTTTAAGTCCCACCTAAAATCCCATCCTTTATAAGAACCCTTTCCCAACCTCTCTTAATTCTAATGTCTTCTCTTTGTTAATTATTTCCTATTTATCCTGTATATATGTATATACCTTACTTTGTATATATTTGTTGGCAGGCTGTCTTCCTCATTAAATTGTAAGCATTTTGAGGACAGGCACTGTCTTCTCCTCTTTTTATATCCCCACTTAGCATAGTGCCTGGTACATAATAGGTGCTTAATTAATGTTGACTGATTTATTGATAACTGCAAAAGTTACCTTCTTTTCATCTTTTTCACCTCCTCCCCCCTTCTCCTTCCCCTCCCCCTCTTCCTCCTCCTTCCTCCCTCCTCCTCTTCCCTCTCCTTTTTCTCTTCCCCGCCCCCTCCTCCCCTTCTTCCTCCCCTTCTTACCCCCCTCCCCTTTCTCCTCTTTCTCCTCCTTGTCCCCCCTCTTCCTCCTCCTATTTAGCTCTGTTTAATCCCCAAGGATACAAACTACTGGGAAAGATATTCATCATTTGATAAAAACTGCTGTAAAAACTGGAATTTTTTTGTAGAAAGTAGATTTAGACTGATATCATAGACTACATACCATAACATTTCCAGTCTAAGTATAAAAAGGCACGTCATAAAAATCAGAGAACAGAAAGTTATACTTTTCATAGCAATTAATTAGGGGAAAATTCTTAAGTGAGCAAGTACATAGGAGATTATAAAAGAAAAAATGTACTTGGTTAACTAAAATTAAAAAGATTTTGCAAGATAAAATGAAAGTAACTAAAAGAAAAGACTGAGTGTGAGAAAAGGGTTTTTTTTTTGTTTTTTTTTGCATTTAACGTCTTAGTTTCAGTTTTCTGATTTGTAAAATGAGGAGGTTGGTCTAGTCAGAGGTGTCAAGCATATGGCCTGCAGGATGAATGTGGCCTCTGACCCTCCCAAGAACAGTAGAATCAGATTAAAATGTAATTGGGAGATATTTAACAAAATAAATAAAAATGCAATAGAAAATAGATATTGTTACTATGTGGTTTTATAAGTTAATATGCAGGTCACAAGGATCCTTACAGACTGTTGAGAAGCCCATTAGTTTGACACTAGTAGTCTAGGTGACCTCTAAGGTCCTTTCTATCTCTGGGTCATGTTATAAGCTTTGATAAAATTTGATATCTAAAACCTAGAGGAAATTGACACACACTTCACTAAGAGCCATCTACCAATAAACAACTAGTCAAAGGATACAAGCAAAAACTTTTCAAAAGAAGAAATGCTAATCTTATTCTAGCAACACTGAATTGGAAAATAATTTGGAATTACACAAGAAAATTTATGCAAGAAAAGTTGCTAAATAATTCATACCCTGGATATTGGGATTATACCTCAAGTGAATTAATAAGTAAAGATCTACATTTTTTTTTGAGAAAATCAAGATTAAGTGACTTGCCCAGGGCCACACAGCTAGTAAGTATAGCGGCCCCCTACATTTATTTTCTTCCTTCCTTCCTTCCTTCCTTCCTTCCTTCCTTCCTCCCTCTGTTTGTTTGCAACTCAAGCACAATTTATTAATGTTCCAAGACTGTAAAATCTTGAATATGCTAATAATAGCGTCTCTCACTTAAATCAATTTATACCATTGAGTTGAGAATGGAAACCTGTACACACTCCTACT
Source organism: Phalanger gymnotis (assembly GCA_028646595.1). Lineage (NCBI taxonomy): Eukaryota > Metazoa > Chordata > Mammalia > Diprotodontia > Phalangeridae > Phalanger > Phalanger gymnotis. The sequence goes on along the minus strand of CM053623.1, from coordinate 156,700,754 downwards.
CTAATCATTGACCAATAGCTTGATGCCCAAACAGGAACACTGGAATCCAGGGAGCTGGATTATCTGTGCTGACTTGACATATAATTCCAAACATTAATTTCAAATGTTACTTGCAAAAGAAAAAACCCAAGGGCGGGGGGGAACGACAACATTACTTGCGATTTCCCCAATGGCATTATTTTTATAAAGTTTTCTCTGGAGGCACAGAAACAATTCAAATATCAACATCAGGTTTACAGAGTCCTCCCTCCTACTCCCACCCCTCCCAACAACCTTTGCAGGAGTTGGTACAAGTATTATTATTCCTACTTCACAGGTGGGGAAAACTGTAACCAAGGGACTTGTCCAGGTAGTAAATGAGGAAGGTCTCTCCAATGAAGAATTAGTTGTGCAGGAGAAGCAACCTGAAGATTGAATGGTCATATAAGTGACAGGTCACCAGTGGATGGGTAGTGTGCCTGACTGAGCTCCACACAATGTCAAGAAATCTACAGCTGTGGAGGAAGATATAGCTTATTAGATAGACACCCCCCCCCCATAGAGGATTTATAAGAAGATAGAGACAAGAGTCACCCTGGATGAGTCGTCAGCTGCATCACTGGAGGGAGTGCCCATATCCACAAGAGAACAGTATCCAAATATTCAAGTCAAGGCAACAAAATTTACACGAACAAGTTAGATGATGGAGGGAAAACATGTCTTTAATAGATTTAAAGCAATTATAATAATTTAATGTGTGATAATAGTGTGATATACACTTAAAATATATATGTATGTGTATATATAAATATGCATGTGTATATATATATACATGCCTTTTTTTCTTTTTCTGGAATATCAATATGCTACATAAAATAATGAATATGAAGATTTCAGAAAAACTTAGAGGAAGACGTATGAAACAATGCTGAATAAAGAAACAATAGAACAAAAGAACAACATGTACAATAAAAAATGTGAAAATACTCTAAAAGGCAATAAAACTCAAGTTAAATGCAACCTATAATATTGTTAAAAGACATGTCTTTCCTTTCTGTTGATAACTGGCAAATGCCAAAAGTGGCTGGTCACCTGTTTTCTCAATTACAAGCACATTAGTAGGAAGTTTTGTTTAACTATGGGGCAGTAGAGTGCCAGGCCTGGAGCCAGGAAGACTCATTTTCCTGAGTTCAAGTCCAGTCTCAGGCATTTAATAGCTGTATGACCCCAGGCAAGTCATTTAACCTTGTTTGCCTAAGTTTTTTTCATCTGTAAAATGAGCTGGAGAAAGAAATGGCAAATCATTCCAGTAATTTTGCCAAGAAAACCCCAAATGGGGTCAGACACAACGAAAGAGTCAGACACAACTCAAAAATGACTCAACAGCAACACTTGGTGGAGGCAAAAGGGGGGCATCAATTTGGGGGTTGGTTGGGAAATGTCTATTGTGTTAAAAATGAAGTATATCCACTGTCACCGATTGATAGATGTTCCATGACTCATAGTCTTACTCCATCACTGGAAGAATACTGATGTTAACAAAGATTGTTTGTTCTTCATTTCAAGAAGAAACCTTGGGTTATTAAAAATGCAAAAATGTGACATTTATACAAATTAAGGTTCTTTATCAAAATGACAATCTATACTAGCTTTTTAAAATCTCCTGGATTTAGGGAAAAGTCCAGGCATGAAAGGGATATTTTATTTACGTATTTATCAAATATCACAGTGCTTTTGGATGAGGCTGCTGACAAAGACCCAAATGTCATTTTTACAGTGGTTTGGAGTTAATTTGATGAGACGACAATCTTAGAGAAGGTTGGACTGAGCTTGTTTCAACTATTTTCCATTTTCAGTTTAGCTTGGAAACTCATACATGGGATATATTTATGCTTAAGTACCATGGGTGGAGAAGACAATTGGCCACTATGGCTGTCCATCTTCTTTCTTAAATCTTGGTAGCTCCAGTTTGGCTTTCAATAAAGGAAAAGTATCCCAGTAGAGGCCTGTTCATAGCCTAGTAATGGCTGAATTGGTCAGAACACTGAGCTTTTATGCTGGTTGTGACAACATTCTCAAAGAGAGGACCTAGAAGGAGATCAAAATGACATCACTATGCTAGAGTTAAGTTGCAGGGTGTCCAAATGTGGCTGATCAGACCAATGTGAGCTTGGAATGTTCTACCATAGGTTGGGCACAAATAGTCCATGTGAACATTTGGGGTGGATTCTCTAAATTTTGTGTCTCACAGTTCTTTTGGGCTATTCAATTTTGCTTTGCTCATAGAGCACAGGACCTTCTCTGACATGGGCATGCCATGCTGAGTGGTCCTGTGCCAGTGTCTCTCATGTCACACAATCAATTCCAGAGTTCTTTCTTCTTCTTTTTTTATTAATTGATTTTTAGTTTTAAACATTCACTTCCACAAGATTTTGAGTTCCAAATTTTCTCCCCATCTTTCTCCTCTCCCACCCCAAGATGTTGTACATTCTGATTACTCCTTTTCCCAATCTGCCTTCCCTTTTAACACACCCCCCACCTTATCTTATCCTCCTTCCTTTCTGTTTTCCTGTAGGGCAAGATAGATTACTATATACTATTGCCTTTGTATCTTATTTCCCAGTTGCATGTAAAAACAATTTTTAACATTTGTTTTTAAAACTTTGAGTTCTATATACTCTCTCTCCCTCCCTCCCCACTCACCCTCATTGAGAACGCAAGCAATTCAATATAGGTTATACATATGTAGTCTTGCAAACACTTCCATAATAGCCACACTGTGAAAGACTAACTACATTTCCTTCCAACCTACCCCAATTCATTTTTTCTATTCTCTCCTTTGACCCTGTCCCTCTTAAAAAGTGTTTGCTTCTGATTACCCCCTACCTCCATTTTCCCTCCTTCCATTATCCCCTCTTCTCTTAACCTTTTCCTTCCTACTTTCTTTTAGGGTAAAATAGATTTCCTTACCCTCCTCAAGCCAAATCAGTTTAGAGTAAGGTTCACTCATTCTCTCTCACCTCCCCACTCTTCCCCTCACTGTAAAAGCTTTTGTTGGCCTCTTTTATGTGAGATAATTTACCCCATTCTTCCTCTCTCTTTCTCCTTCTCCCGATATATTTCTCTTTTACCCCTTAATTTAATTTTTTAGATATCATCCCTTCATATTCAACTCATATATTCCTTCATATTCAATCTGTGCCCCCCCCTCCATTTACACACACACACATATATATATGCACACATACAAATATACAATATGTATACACACATATATGCATATATGTACACACACTATATATATGCACACACACACATATATATATATATATATATATATATACATATCTTTATATATGTTCCCTCCAAGTACCCTAGTACTGAGAAAGATCTCATGAGTTACAAATATCATCTTTCCATGTAGGAATATAAACAATTCAACTCTTATGATTTCTCTTTCCTTTTTGCCTTTTCATGTTTCTTTTGAGTCTCACATTTGAAGGTCGAATTTTCTATTAAGCTCTGGTCTTTTCATGAAGAATGCTTGAAAGTCCTCTATTTCATTTAATTTCTATTTTTTTCCTGTAAAGGATTGTACTCAGTTTTGCTGGGTAGGTGATTCTTGGTTTTAATCCTAGCTCCTTTGACTTCCAGAATATCATATTCCAAACCCTCTGATCCCTTAATACAGAAGCTACTAAATCTTGTGTTTTCCTGATTGCATTTCCACAATACTTGAATTGTTTCTTTCTGGCTGCTTGCCATATTTTATCCTTGACCTGGAAACTCTAGAATTTGGCTACAATATCCCTAGGAGGTTTTTTTTTGGGGGGGGGGAATCTCTTTCAGGAGTTGATCAGTGGATTCTTTCAATTTCTATTTTGCCCTCTGGTTCTAGAATATCAGAGCAGTTTTCCTTGACAATTTTTTGAAAGATGATGTCTAGGCTCTTTTTTTGATCATGGCTTTCAGGTAGTCCAATAATTTGTAAATCTCTCCTGGATTTATTTTCTAGGTCAGTTGTTTTTCCAATGAGATATTTCACATTGTCTTCTATTTGTTTTCATTCTTTTGGTTTTGTTTTATAATTTCTTGATTTCTCATAGAATCATTAGCTTCCATTTGCTCCATTCTAGTTTTTAAGGAATTATTTTCTTCAGTGAGCTTTTGGACTTCCTTTTCCATTTGGCCAATCCTGCTTTTTAAGGCATTCTTCTTCTTATTGGCTTTTTGGACCTCTTTTGACATTTGGGTTAGTTTATTTTTTTAAGGTGTAATTTTCTTTTTCTTTTCTTTTTTTCATATTCCATTTGATTTATTTTTTAGTGTCCACAACTCACTAATCAGAGAGTGGGAGGTTCAGGAGACTCCAGTTCTGACTCCTCCTGCTTCAAACTCACACTCAAAATATCGTGAATCAAAATAGTGAATCCGTACATAGCCATCCTCTCCACCACTGCTGTAGCTCTTGCCATCAGGATGGAAAGCAACACTGTTGATAGGGCCAAAGTGACCCTTGACTCTTCCAAATTCCTCTTCAAAGGCAAGGTGGAAGAACCTGGCCTCAAACTTGTCAATTCTGGTAAAGGTTGTGGTTACATTCATGGTCTCCTGCCCACTGCCCAGGACTACATGGTTGTAGATGGGGGAAAGAGTGGCTGATTTGACAACTAGCTCCATTCTGAATATTTTTTGGTGCTCAAGGGTTGTAGAGTCAAAGAACTTGGTTGTATTGTCCTTAGATGCAGTGACAAACATTGTCACTTCTTGAGATGTCTGAATGTCATTGGTCTGCCTTGACATTCCCCATCACTCCAGACTGAGCACTGTACTGGTTGAGCTCCCCATTTTCTTGGCCAGCGATGATGCACTCCCCCAAGGGTCCCCACACAGCATTTGTGATCTTAGCATCAGCATTGTAAAGGATCTTCATGTACAGTTCATTGCTTTTGATCTGGCTGGGGTCCTGGAGATCAAAGAAACTGACAAAGCACTGGTACCCCATCTGCTTGTCCATGCACAACATGATGATGTTGCCTCCAAAGTCAAATCCACAAGTACAGAGTTGGTCTTCAGCAAAGCCAGCTGCTTCCCTGTCTCACAATCCCAGAGGCAGCAGCCGTTGTTGGCAGAGCCTGTAAGGACATGTTTGGTGTCTCAATCAGCATCCACACACCACACAGCTCCAGTGTGCCCAGTGTAGGTGCCCAGTTGTTTTTCCAATGAGATATTGCACATCGTGCCAATTTTTTTTATTCTTTTGGTTTTGTTTTATATTTTCTTGATTTCTTATCTCTCTCCATTTATTGAATACCATACATTGACAATGGGGTCCTTCTCCATGGTGAAGAACAGCTATCCCTTGTAGTTGTACTTAATCTGTGTAATGGATGGCTGTAATGTTAATGCAATGGGAAGATCTTTCCCATCCATTAATAGTCCCATGTGACCTGCTTTGAGCCTGGGTCACATGGAAGTCTGAGTCACATGGAGCATGTAGTAAGAAAAGCTTGCTGAATGGGTGGAACAGGAAGTTGGAGCGAGTTGGAGTGTGGAGACAGAGGAGGCAGAGAGAGCAAGGCAGCCAGCATGAGTGAGAGAGGGAGGGATTTTGCTGAAGGGAGCTCGTTTGTAAGGAGGCCCAACAGAGGGAACTTGGGGATGGTGTGCACCCTGCATTAACAATGTGTATAGATTTCTTTGTTGTTATGATGGATTTGGCTTTCTGGTGTTGGAATAAATGTCTTGGTTTCAGCTTCAAAGAGAGTCTGTTATATCTTGCAATTCAAACCTAGGAATACACCAGCATATTCATAGCAGCTGCTGTGGGTATCGCACATGGCCCTGGAGCAGGATTGGCTTCATTGGCCGCAGTGACTGCACTGGTATCACAGATCCATGCTACAGCGTGAGGGACCTATTTTCTTTAGTATTTTTTTGGGTCTCCTTTAGCAAGCTGTTGACTCATTTTTCATGATTTTCTTGCATTACTCTCATTTCTCTACCCAATTTTTCCTTTACTTCTCTTACTTGATTTCCAAAATCCCTTTTGAGCTCTTCATGGCATGCGACCAGTTCATATTTTTCTTAGAGGCTTTGGATGTAGACACCTTTGTTGTCTTCTTCTGGTTGTATGTTTTGTTCTTCTCTGTCTCCAAAGAACGATTCTATAGTCTGATATTTTTTATGCTGTCTGCTCATTTTCCTAGCCAATTACTTAACTTTTTAACTCTTTGTCAGGCTATGACTCTGCTTTCAGAGTGGAGAGTGCTCTGTCCCAAGCTTGAAGGGTTTTGTGTAGTTGTTTTCAGAGATACTTCTAGGAATCTGTAAATTTTTAGTTCTTCTGAGGTGGTATGATGCAATGAGAGGTTTTTATTCCTCTCCTGGCCTGTGTTCTTGTCTGTGAGTGACCACAAGCACTCTTTTCTGCCTTGGAACTATGAGGAGGATTCCCTATCCACAGCCACCACAAGCTCTGCCATGGTAGCACTCCTCCTTGCCTCAGGACCACCACCCAGGACTGAGACACAGGTCCAAGCAAGGGCAAAGCAAAAGAATCCTGCCTCAGTGCCAAAAGAGATCCCTGCAATCTCCCTCTGATCAGCTGTTTGTTCCCCCCACTGTCTGTGAGCTGAGAACTCCAGAAGCAGCCACTCCAGCTGCCACTACTGCTGCTGCCAGCTGCCGCAGCCTCCATCACTCTGGGGCTGGGGCCTAACCACTCTCCCTTCTCCTCCCTTGGGCTGGGGCTATACCATGCTCTTCTCTCACTCAGGTCCCACAGACCTTTCCCACTGACCATCTAAGCAGCCTTTGGCATTTGTGGGTTGAGAAGTCTGGAAACTGCCACAGCTGGCAGTGATTCAGTGCCCTGAGGCCTGCTCTGGCCAGGGCGTGCCCCACACTGGACTGTGCTCTTCTCTCAGACTGGTGCAGCAGACCTTTCCTGTCGACCTTCCAGGTTGTCTTGGACTGGAAATTTGTTTCGCTCTCTCATTTTGTGGGGTCTGCTTCTCTAGAATTAGTTCAGAATCATTTTTTACAGATATTTGGAGGGTTTGGGAGAGAACTCAAGGAAGTCCCTTTTACTCTGGCTTTTACTCTGCCATCTTGGCTTTCCCTGGTGCACTCCCCCCCAAATGCTTCCAAAGTTCTTAAGAGAGACCTCTTGAGAGTGTCCTTGTATCGCTTCTGCTGATCACCATGTGAATACTTGCCCTGTGTGAGTTCTCCATAACATATAGTCTTTTTGGCAAGTGTACATTTTGCGTTTGAACAATGTGGCCAGCCATTCGAGTTGTACTCTGCAGCAGAGTTTGAATGCTTGGCAGTTTAGTTTGAGAAAGGACCTCAGTTTCTGGTACCTTATCCTGCCAGGTGATGCTAGGAATCTTCCTAAGACAATGCAAATAGAAGCGATTCAGTTTCCTGGCATGGCGCTGGTATACTGTCCAGGTTTCACAGGCATACAGCAATAAAGGCTCTGTAGATCTTTGGTAGGCAGTCTAATACCTCTTCTCTCCCACACTTTCCTTCAGAGCCTCTCAGACACTAAACTAGCTGGGGCAATGCACGCATCAACCTCATTATCAATGTGTACTTCCCTAGACAGTACACTATCAAGGTAAGTGAACTTATCCATGGCATTCAAAACTTCTCCATTTATTGTAACCGATGGTTTCACATACGGATGGTATGGTGCTAGCTGGTGGAGCACCTGTGTTTTCTTGGTTTTAATTGTTGGGTCAAAATTAGCACAAGCAGCAGAGGACAATCCATACTTTGTTGTACCTCAGCTTCAGAGGCTGTATTACGAGTGCACAATCATGTGCAAATAGAAAATCATGTACCAACACTCCCTCCACTTGGGCTTAGTTTGTAGCCTTTTCAAGTTAACTTTAGTGAGTACTCTTCCACACACAGACACATAAAATGAGAATAACAACCAATGTTTTAGGAGACAGTAAGAGTAGTAATTGATTTTGAGCAAATAATTTCATTTTTCTGGTCTCCATTTTCTTTGTCTTATGTGGGAGTACATAACTGCAAATGAGTCAGCTAGGTCTGTTAGCTTGATTGTTCAATAAATGGCTGCCCGAAGTTGAAGGAATTTTAAGTTCTGACAAGAAAAAAGCCTTGTTATTGTATTTAATGAACTTTTCTTTCCTCCTCAGCTTTTTTTTTTAATCTAAATGGCTAATCTGCCCTCTTTTGTCCCCTCTGGAAGTCTAGAAACCTCTCTGTGCAACGTACATTAGGATCCTAGGACCATGGACTTAAGAACTTGAGGGTCCTTTGGAGACCATCTAGTACAAATCTCTCATTTTTCACATAAGGGGCCCAGAGAGATTAAACACCTTGTAAAAGGTCACACAGTAACAGTTCTGGATTTGAACCCAAGTCCTCAGACTCAAAAGATGGCTCTCCTTTCACTGTACCACATTGATTTCTGAATCATTTGTTTCCCAGTTCATGCAAGATGGCTAGCACCCTTCCATTTAACTACTAAGACATCATTCTTGGTAAACTCCCAAGGGCATCATTTCTCAAAACGGTTTATTTAATTTGAATATAAACTTCAGATAGGCATGGCATAGTTTATAGATGTTCAAGGCACTTTTGAAAAGCTTTCCCACAAAACAAAAATCCGCCAGCCTTTCTTAGATTCCTCAGTATAGCGGCAAGGAATATGACAAGGCTACATACTCCTCCAGTCTATACCATATATTTTTTATTAAAATTTATAGCATATAACATGAGAACTTTGAGGTACAGTATAATTTCTTGAAGACCAGACCCTGAGGGTCAGTGACAATTGGTACAATTACTACAAGAGTTGTCTATAGGACTTAGTCTTCATTTCCGAGTAGAATATACCAAAAAAGGGCATTTTCTTTCTATCCAATGTATGTTATATGTGTAGAGATGCTGGCAGTTATTCCTCATATTTTGTTGTTGAGGGCATCTAGGTGGCACAGTGGATAGAGTGCTAGGGTCTGGAGTCAGGAAGATCTGATTTCAAATCTGGCCTCAGACATTTACTAGGTATGTCGCCTCTGGGCAAGTCATTTAATCCTGTTTGCCTGAGTTTCCTCATCTGCAAAATGAGTTGGAGAAGGAAATGGCAAACCACTCCAGTATCTTTGCCAAGAAAATTCCAGTGGGTCATGAAGAACCAGACATCACTGAAACGACTAAATAACAACAAAATGGGCACACATGAGATAAAGGACTTAATGCTATCACAAAGGAAGGTGGAAGAAGCTCAGAATTTCCCCTCCCCATCTGTCTAGTAGAAGAGTCAGGAACCTGCTCTAAAACTGTAGCAAATTCCTTCTCTTCATATCTTGGTCCATGTTCATTTAGTCTCAGAGTGGGCTTTGAAAATGTAAAAGAATCATTTGCATGTAATAGTTTATAAATCTATCACAAAATCAACTTAGCTCATAACACTGCTGCCCACCCCTACTCTGGGGCCATTTCCAAATCTAGTTTGCATCTCGGTCATGGTAGAGTGGCCAATATGAACCCAGTCTGGCCAATGGTGGACTGGCCAATGCGAACCTAATCTTGGCCAATGGTGGACTGACCAATGAGAACCCAGCCCTGGCCAGTGGTGGACTGGCCAATGAGAACCCAATCCTTAGCAGCACTCACAGTAAGCTCTGCCTCATGGACCCTTGCCATCCAATGTGGAGGACTTGGGTTCACACTGGTATGAGATGGCAGAACCAGCTCTCCATTTCAAAGGACGTGCAGGTATTCTAAGGTTGTTTCTTTTGTGCTTGCTGGGTGGTGAAGAAAAGGTCATTGGATTGGCTGCTGAGCCAGAAATGAGAGCACATAAATGTACAAAGAGTGTACGGGCACTGCACACAGTACTGTAAGACACTGTTTAACTGTGTGCTTGATCTCTTGCTGGGTTAGTTGCTCTCTAGAGATGCTTCCCACCCCAGACTAAGCTGCTGGTAAATTCGAGCATGCCTTCTCTGAGTAGACCTCTGCTGCTCCAACCTTTTAAAGTCACAAGGTCAGTTCCTGTACCAAAGTAAAGAATATACACCAGAAGGTATCTCATTCCAGATACAGTTTTGATCAGAGGAACTTATACACCGTACCACCGCTACAACAGACCATCCCTCCAGAACCCAGAGACTTGATCTTATGCTTTGTGACAAGCAAGGAACAAAGAGAGGGAGTTTCTCTACTGGGGCCTTTTGTATGCATATCTGTTCCAGCTCAGCAACCAACAGAAAAGCTCCTTTTCATGAAGTATTGAGAAAAGAAACAGCCACAGAATGGCCATGCACACTCTGAATTGGAGAGCTAGGTCTTCCCATTCCATTGTTAACCTCCAGATGCAGCTTCACCCAGCCTCCACATGGTACTACTCTCGGGTAGAGCATGCTGCGCATTCCTAAGGAGTGAGCTGATGCTACTAATAATAGCTAGCATTTATATAGCAGTATAATGATAATAATAATAATAGCTAGCATTTATATTGCTCCTACTAGGAACTAGACAATACTCTAAGTGCTTTACAAATACTGTATTTCCCCATGCATAAGATGCACCCTTTCTCAAAAAATTTGGGGTCTAAAAACTGAGTGTGTCTTATACAGTGGTTGTGGATTTTTTTACTTGCATTTCCCGCTTTTTCGCATTTGTTGTCTTTGCGCTCATTGTTTCGCCCATGTTACTGGTATATTAGGTTACGTTTTGCCACGTTCTGCCCAGAAATGGCTCAGAAAAGATTTTCGTACAGAAAAGTGCTGAATTCAAGTTAAAAGTGATCCAATTTGCAAAAGTGAATGGAAATAGTGCTGCTGAACGTAAGTTTGCTCCTCCTCCAACTGAGAAAACAATCCAAGACTGGCTTCCGGAAGAAGAAACCCTGTTGAAAACACCACGGCAGAAGAAGCATGAGAGGCAAGTCAGCAAAATGGCCCGATTTAGACAGGAAATTGAAGATATGGATTGAAGGGCAAAGGGCAATTGGAATTCCTTTGTCCACAAAGATGGTTCAGCATGAGGCAAGAGGAATTGCTGATGAAAAAGAAGTTACTGATTTCAAAGGAGGACACCATTGCGGTGCTTCAGGTTCATGAAACGGAATGGACTAAACATGCGTACATGCACCAGACTTGCCCAAAAGATGCCTGAAAGCTATAAGCAGATGAATAAAACTTGAGTTCAATAACTTTATGTAATACCTTTTTTTTTTCAAATTTCAGGCCCCAAAATTAAGATGTATCTTATACATGGGGAAATATGGTATCTCATTTGATCCTCACAACAACGCTGGTAGGTAGGTATTATTATTATCCTTATTTTAGAGTTGAGGAAACTGAGGCAAACAGAGATTAAGTGATTTGCTCACAGACATAGAACTAATAAGTGTCAGAGGCTGTATTTGAACTCAAGTCTTCTTGCCTCTAGGCCTAGCATTGAATCACTGATCACTGGCTGTTCCCCCATTACATTTCAATTTCCCATTTGATTCTTATTTCCCTTCCAGCTTCATGTAACCCTAAAAGGAAATCATTTATAGTATAGCTTATTGTAAGATTACATATATTGTAAGAAATAGAAAAATATTGGAAGGTACTACTAAGATTCCTCAACTAGCTGCTCCAATAACAGCCATCTCAAAGTCTAGTAGCAACTATCATGTTCACGACTAATGTCACATTTACTTTTACCAAGGGAATGGTTGGGACACTTAGGTCTGCACTCTTTGCAAAGGATCTCTCATTCCTAGAAGGTTTTGACAAAGGAGAATTCATTTCATTCATCTCATCCATTCCTCCTCTGAATGTCATGATCATAAAGGGGGAAAAATGTTTTACCTGAAGTGCAAGGGTACAAGCAACAGCCCCATTCTGATTCTTATGGAAACATCGGAAGATTCCTGGGTACATCAGGTGCCCTAGGAAGAGACCTTAGGACCTATGCGCTCCCACTACAGGTTTTCCAGTCCTTTTTCTTTGGCAGTGCTCAGTCAAGTCATGCTTACCTTTCTCGTCCTTCTGGATGGTCACCACACTGACCCTGAAACACCTGAGGGAGGGATAGAAAGTCTGCTCCTATGCAAAGTGAGGTGGGTGGGCCATGGCAGTCAGGCTTGCCCATCTCATGGTGGTTTCATGTGACACTCTCTCCCCATATCTCTGGTAGCATTCACTTATAATCTAATATGACTTCTTAAGTGCCTCATTTATTATGTTATTTTACAATATCAGACTGCAGTTGTGTTTTTTTTTTAAGCTCTAAGCGCTTCCTCTCAGCTTTCTGGTTTGATCTCTGAGGGCATAGTTCCAGGTAAACCCAGGGAAGAAGAAATGCAAAAGAAGTTTTCCCATCTATGCTCAGCTACATTTGCATAAAATTGGGTTGGTTCTATTCTAATGTCAAGTACCAAAACATACCTGAATGTATCTCAGAATTAAAAGCAGGTTATCAACTCAGAGATATTCTTGAATTTTGTAACAAAATGTAACCATACTGTAATCAAAAGCTTCCCTATACTGTTAAGAAAATATAACTATTCAATACCAGACCTGGTAATTGGTCTAGTTCAGGAGTGGGGAACCTGTGGCCTCAAGGCTGCATGTGGCCCCCTAGGTCCTCAAGTGTGTCCCTTTGACTGAATCCAAACTTCACAGAACAAGTCTCCTTAATAAAAGGATTTGTTCTGTAAAACTTGGACTCAATCAAAAGGTTGCACCCAAGGGCCAAGAAAGCCACATGTGGCCTCGAGGCTGCACATTCCCCAGCCCTGGTCTAGCAGGTTATGGAGTGAACAACTTTCTCGATTTTTCTGAGATTACATGAGGGAGCATCTGTGGTTTGCCAACCCCAGAAAATTCTCTTGTGTCCTGCCATCTTCTATATTTGATGGGGGTTATCCCACTTTGTGGCTGCAGAGGCAAGCTGCAAATCATTTTGATCCTTTTTGATCCAACATAGATATGTTGGAAAATAACATCAAACCTCAGGGAAAATAGTGTGCAACCATGAAAACCAGAGATTAGAAAAGACATTCTGCGGGAAAATCTACTTGTACAACCAAGTCCTCTTCTGAACATACTTAGAATTATTCAAGTGACTTTTCTTTCTGATTGACTTTTCCTATTCCCTTGCTTTCCTGGATGAGCATTTACTTCCTGGAAGGAGCTTGAAATCATTTGTCACTTCTATTGATCTTTTCTGTCCTTCTTTGTATATTGAGACATTTGTGTTAAGTTCATAATGAAGGATATTTACTTAAAATAGTAAGTACATGCATAAGGAAACCACAAAAGCCCACAGGTAAATGACAATGTGGGGCATAAAGAAGTTGTGGTACATGAGTTATAGAGTGTTGTTATGGCATTATAAGAAATGATGAACAGTTATGGCTAAGGTAGACAGAAGCTGGCATGGGACTCATGAAGACCTGATTTCCAGGTTGCTGTAGGACACCCAGGCTGTGGTACCCCTGAGTAAGCCACTTCTCAGTGCCACAGGAAGCTCTCCAAGACTATACATTGCAGAGAAAGTGCTCATATGCATTGATAGAGGAAATTTCTTACTGGTGCTCCTTGTATCAATGAAAAGAAAAGAAAATAGAAAATAAAAAGAACAAGAAAGCAAAGCTGAATATGCTGCAATTATGCTGATCAATCAGTCTATAAGCATTTATTAAACACCCGCTTTGTGCCAATAATTGTGCTAAGTGTTAGGCATATGAAAAAAGGCAAAGGACTATCCCTGCTGTCAAGGAGCTTATAATCCAACGATGATGAAGTTTTGCTCTGGAGAACAGTTGACAAAAATATACCTCTTTCTCTCTCTCTCTCTCTCTCTTTTTTTTTTGGCAGAATTGGAGGAGAATTTTCCAGACAATTGAAATTAGTTTTGTTAAGCTATTTTATTTCTTTTTCCCTTTTAAATTCATTGTTATAATAGATAGTTCATTGGGTGATGGAGAAGAAGTGGATATATTTGGAAATGAAGGTGATATTACAAACAAAAGCTATCAATAAAATATTTTTTGAATTTCTACTCCACCTAGGACATAGGGTTGTCGGTTGGATCAAACAAAAGAATGAATGTGAAATTACTTTGTAAACAATAAAGTGTTGTATAAATGCAAGGTATTTTTAAAAATGCTATTTTGCTTAAACCTGTCCTGCAGAAATGGCTTGTCTTTGCTCTGCATCATTTTTAAAAGTCAAAATCAGAATTCCTCACAATGTTTTTAATAGTTAAAAGCCAAAGGAAGAAGAAAGAACACAATTGTTTGTATTTTAGAATAAAGACATTCAGTTATTTAAAAAAAAAAGTGAGCATGGGAAAAGACACTGGAAATGGGGAAGCCTGACGGGAACTCTAGGCTAAAACCCAAACTCTAGGAGAGACACAAGCTCTAGGATAAAGCTCCTCTTTTTTAACTTTAAAGCCCTTTACAGTTTGACTCCTACCTAGGCTTAATGCACACTATTTTCCTTATTAATTCTATGTTCTAGCACTAGCCTGTGTATGACTTACCATTTCTTGTCTGTGTGTTTTTGTTGTCCTTCATGCCTGGACTACACTCTCTACTTAATTCTACTTCATGCATCCCCTGATTTCTTCAAAGCTCAGCTCAAACACCTTTTTCCTAAGGAAGTCTGTCTTGATTCCTGACTAGTTCTGTTACACCCAAATAGAAGCCCATTATTAATCCCCTCTGAGCCCACCATTAATGCCCTTTATATTTTTGTCTCTTTGTCTCTGTCCTATACCCTGAAATGGCTTAAAACAGCGTAAGGCATAGTTCTGGGTAGATTGCCCAAGGCTAGTCCACTGACCTCCCCTCCACCCCACCCTGTCTTTCTCCTGATTCAGCATTCTGTATATTCTCTCTACATCAGCATTATGTGTAAGGATCAATTTCAGGGTAGGGTATAAGTTTATCTTAAGGAAGGACCACCCTGTTACCAAATAGGGTCCCCACACCCTGGGTTATGGTGCAACTATTCTGCTGACCAAGCTAGGTCCCTCCACCCAGAATATAGCTGATCAAGCAGGGGGTACTTTCTGGGAAATTCCACCTTGGTCCCTCCACCCATTCTAGGAAGCTGACCACCCTGTGTCACAAGATGGTAGCATCCCTGTATCTTTGCACCATATTTCCAAATCAGCTCTGAGCTATGGATCCAACCAATGGCTGATCTCTGCTTCTGTACGTCATTGCTTCTGCTAGTGACCCTCCCTCATTATGTCATTGTGGTTTTTGCCTTTATAAGCCCGTAAGTCCCTCGGTACGGGACTGCCTGATTTGAGTGCATACTCCAGGTAGTCACCCGCTTGATCAATAAATCTACACTTAAATTTACCTTGAACCTAGGTCTCGTCTCACTGTAATTTTCTGCACAACAGTTCTTAGCCTCCCCTCCCCTCCCTCCAGAGCTCCTTTCCCCAATCTTCTCACGTGTAGCAAGACGGGGTATGTGTTTGTGTGTGATACAGGGTATGAACAGTACTTCTCAAGTGCACTCTGAGGAATCACAGCAACCTCCACTCCAGTCCACTATCATCTCCTTCGTAATCCAGGTTCTAAGACAATACAATGGGCGAGGAGAGGCGACAGGTACATATACAAGCATGTTAAAATATATAACAGGTTTTTTTTTTTTTTTGGTAGGAGAGGCAGTTGCAGCTGGGGATATCAGGTAAGGTCTCTTTGGAGGAGGTGGCTTTTGAGCTGAGCTTTGAAGGAAACTAGGGATTTTAGGAAGGAGTCCCTTCCAGGCTAGGAAGGGAATTCTTGTGCAAAGATACAGAGATAATGGGTGGAATGTAGTATCTGCAGAACAGTAAGAGAGTTAATTTGGCTGGAGGGCAGAGTGCATAAAGGTGAGTGACACATAATAAAGGTAGAAAGGTAGGTTGAAGACAGAGGAATATTGGTTGGGTATGTTGTTGAGGGGATTCATTTTCAGGTATGGGTTGGACCAGATAATTTCTGAGGCTCTTTCCTACTCTGAAATTGTTATTCTTTGCCAATATGATCTAGAGAAAGAATACCAAAGACACGACAGTATGTGTGAAAATGATATTTTATTATAATCTCAGTATTTCAAATGAAATAAGTTAATTACACCAAATTTTCAAAATGCATTGGTGAATCAAAGCTTCAACCTTACAAATGGTTTATACATATATCTATGCATTTATATATACATGTGTATCTATACACACATATAAGTAAATATATACATAAACACATATATGTAAAGGATATGGACATTTTCCTCTAAAATAAAGTGCCAGAATTTTTAGATTTGCGGGATATGACAGGGAGAAATGACTCATTTATTTCAGCAAAGAGTAATTAAAGGTTTAAAAAAGAACATACATCCCTCTCATCTCTTACTTTGAGAGTATAGATTAACATATATACAGTACTGGATTGAGTGATATAGCTAACTCCCAATTATTCATGCATTGATTATTAAATTCTTTGAAAGTAGAGATTGTTCCTTTTCTTGTATTTGAATCCCCAGCAAATAGCATAGTATCTGGCACACAGCAAAAGCTTAATAAATGCTCATTGATTAAAGCTGTTGCATGTCCAATGCTTTGGCTTCCCTTCTTTCCTGCTGCTACCCCCTTCTTTCTCCTCCTCCTCTTATCCCTCTTTTAGGACTTTACCTTTGTTTGCCACTTTCACCAAATGTGAAAAATCAGGAAAAAGCAAGAGGGAAAAATTAGACAATTTTGTTCTTTGCCTTCCTCCCCCCCACCCCCAATTCTGGTGAGTCTGTAAGGGTGTGTATATGTGTAAGATTACTGGATCACATGAAGTTTCAAATTTATCTGTGGATGTCATTCATCCAAATAGACCTCACTAGCATGAACAAATGAGCTGACTATAGGAAATTCTGAATCCCAGCCAGAGCTCTGTGAAAATTTCTTACCACTACTTTAAATTGAGGTTTAATTAAATTAATGCTGACATTGCCAGCTTGACAGCTTTAGGAGTTCCTCTACTCCAGAGGAAATAGCCATTCTTCCATGTTTGCTGACAAATTAGTGCATACCACTGTTAGAGGTTTGTAGTTTCAGTGACAGAATATGATATGTGATATGTGAATTGATATGGCATATCAATTCATTTCACATCAATTTCCAATTGCAATGAAATGGAAACTTTTTATGCTTAAAGTACCTGGTTTTTATTTGGTTAACCAAGAAATAGTAAACAATCTTATATATTTTTATAACATGTATCTAGTAATTTTCCTTATCACAGGATGGCTCATATGGTCCATTATAACTCTCAAACCTTATTTTAGCCAAGAGATTCTTCCTCTTCTTCAACCAGTCACTTACTAGGACTATCAAAAAATGCTAAAATATCATCTCCTTTGTTCCCACACTTCTCCCATCTATATTGTGGAGATTCTAATGAGCATGAAAAATATTATACAGGTAGATAGCAGCAAGGAAACAAGGAGGCCTGAATATTAAGTGTTTACTAAAATATTTTGAGGAAAGTGTGATTAAGATCACACTTTTCCTCTATACCATTCTGTTCAGATTTCCATAAAATATCTGTACTACCTTGTATCCCTTGCAGGCAAAGTGTCTTGCAGAAACTTATAAACTGCTGGGATTAAAAAAACAACAACAACAAAATGATGTGTGCTAAATTAAATCCAATCTGCCACAAGCAAACTGTGAAACAAATGAGCAAGGGTAGATCAAAAGGGGAAAGTGTCAGCAACAGAAACCACATTGCTTCAGAATTGAAAACAACAAATTCTGACTCTGTATTTATTTGTGTGTTCTTGAAAGGCAGTGTGGACTAATGGGTAGCGGGAACTGGGCTGGAGTCAGGAGATCTGAGGTCAAGTCTGCCTCTGCCCCACACAGACTGTCTTGTTATGTCATTTAACCTCTTGGTGACCCAGGCAACTTTTCTCAGACTAGAAGTTGCAGAGAAAGTGCCTATTTCATTGAGACAGAAAGCTCTTTATACCAATGAAATCACAGGTTTAGTTTTAAAAGAAATGTATGCATGTGTCCTGTAGAGAGGGAAGATGTTTAGCATCATCTTTACTCTTGCTCTTTTGACTCTTTGGTGTTTTCTGATTTTCTCTTGAGTCAAGGAAATAAGAAATGTTAGAATGAAAGCATATTGCAAACACTTCCAAAGGTTGTAACCTAGTTTTCTGTTCTATCATCAGCCCAAGCATAGCATCAACAGTCTACTTTTAAACATAGAAGAAAAACATGAGAAAAGTTACTTATTTGTAAATGCCTAGATTTCTGTCACATGCTTGCTCCCCAGACATGGTCTTCATCAATCTTGGCTAATGGCAGTAATGACAAGCTTCCTACAGGGGGCTGAGTGCTGGTTTTAGAAATGGAAACACTTGACCTCCAATCCAGCCTCAACTAGCGATGTGACCATTGGCAAATCACCATCCCTATTGGAGCCACAGTTTCACCCTCTGGAAACTGGGGATAACAATACTTTTGGTACCTGCCTCAAAGGACTGTTTTGAAGCTCAGATAAAAAGTATATGTGAAGCATTTTTCAAACTTTAAAAACTATATTAAGTAACTGGTATTAATATCAGCATTCATGGATAGTAAAAGTCTGCCCAAAGGAGTCATATTGCTTTCCCTGGGGATTTTATTACTTCCCCATACTGCTTTGGATAGTCAACTTCTCTAAGAATCTCAGAAGACAGCCTCTAAATTAAGTTTAATCAAAAGAAAAGGGGATTTTTATTAGCTACAGTAAAATAAGGATTATTTCTTTTCTTTTTAAAAGCACCTCTCTAACTTAAATGAAAACACAAATTATCAGATGGTTTTTCTAAAATCTTTGTAAATGAAGATCAAGGTATAGATCACTGCTTGAAAATTTTCAAATACACCTGCACATAAAATAATTTCATGGTTCAAGTTTAAAATATTTTTAGTGTCACAAGGCAATGAGTGAGCATTTAGATGATGTTTCAAAACTTCTGTTATCTACTATAATCATTGAAAACTATGTGAATAAGGAATTCTCTAGCTTTCATCTCTTTCTCTCTCTCTCTCTCTCTCTCTCTCTCTCTCTCTCTCTCTCTCTCTCTCTCTCTCCCTCTCTCTCTCACTCTCTTTCTTCCCCCTTCTCCTTCCTGGTTATTTTGGAATTACCTTCTAAACCACTTATCCTCCTATAGACATAGATAATCACTGCCTTACCTATTGAAAATTCATTTTTAAATATGCTCAGGCATACTTCAATGCCTCTCAGCCCCTCTACATCTTAAAATATGGTTTCGTGATCTGCCGTGGCCAAAAAATTAATCATCAACTTTTGAGAATGGGCTTCTCTGAATTCAGCTAGACTGAGACTGTGGGAGAAAATCCACCATCTGTCCAGTATTAGAAATCTCTCCAGCTTGGGTGAACCTAACAGTTTACACTCTGAAGGCAACAGCTTTGAGAAGCCACAGTTAAGATGATAATGTACATGTCAGAGTATGGCTTTACTGGTATATTACTTGTAATATTGTACAAGAAACTACTACCATTTCCAAGGTTTTATATCTTTATAATTCTTGCAAATAATATAGTTTGGAAATAAATGATCACAAGATTTCTGACCTACCAGGTCTAAAATAAAAATACTTAAAGTGAAAGATGTATCAGATTTGGTTTAATTGGGAGTCATTTAGAATTTTAGATAGTCAATTTAGCTATTCTGGGTCCTCAAATACCTTTAATTTTATTAGTTATACTTTCTTTCTGTCTATATTGTCCCAAATTTTCCAGGCTGTATAACCCCACAGCCACTCCAGATATCGCTTGCTATATTTTTAAAATTAATTTATTTGTATAGTAATCTTTGATCTCTCTATCTTCATATTCTGGGTAATTTTTGTTTTTCCCATGAGACAATCAGTGTCTACTGTGAATGTCAATTGGCTACATATTTCCAAGAGAGTAGAAAGATGAGAATTTAGGACATGAAGAAGAGTACTTTCTAATATCAATTACTCTAAACTTTCAATTTAATGAGGCGGGGACAAGAGAATAGGAAAAAGGTTGTTTTGGGGGTAGTGCATCAGTGAAGAAGAGACTGATAGGTTTTCAGTTATGGTACATTGTATCCCTATTTTGGGTACAGGAAAAAGGAGCTGAGAAATGTTCCCTGACCTAGCACGAGAGATCTTGTTTTATTTATTTTGATCATTACATAGCTGTTCATACAGTATATCCATGGAAAAAAGATCTTGAGCCAATCAGGTGCTGATAGAACCCACTCCAGAAATGGAAATCAAATTATACTGTGGAAATGGGAGAAATACCTTTGGATAGATTCCAGTCCTAGAACTGTGAACAGTGAATTTCTGAAAGATATCCAATCCTATTTGTACTGGCCACATCCTAAAACAAGGTAGTAGCTTCAGAATGTACTATATGCAAATAGAAAAGCTGAAAACCTTATAAGCATAATCATACTGTAATAACTGAAGTATATGAGCCTAGGGGACAGAATTCCTTCCCATTTGCCAAAAGAGGTGATACTATATTTTCTTTTTTCTTTTTTCAGAGGGGAACGAATAGGCAGAGAGGAGAAAGCAGGGAGAGAGGGGGATGGAGGAGAGAGAGAGAAACAACCATTTGGCCATTTGGTTTGCATTTTCAAATAGCCAACCCTACTGTAGCATGAATCCCCTGGGAAACACAGTCCTTTAACTGCTGATTTTGGTGAGCATCTTGTTAATTGCCTGCTTGACATGTGTGGTAGAGCTTCGCCTTCTTGTCTTGCCCTGGACCATCTTCCGACGCCGGACCTCCCGGCACAGCTCATAGAAAACCTCTGTGATATTCCCTTCTCCGGTACAAGCTGAACACTCATAAAATGCACAGGCCAGGTCAGTAGCCAGCTTCTCTCCTTCTTCAGTACTAACTTGTCTAGAGTGGTCTAGGTCAGCTTTGTTCCCCACTAAGATCAGAGTCACGTTCTTAGGCTTTTTGATCTCGTCCAGTAAGTTCTTAAGTGGGAGCACATCCTCGAAGCTTCCCCGGTCAGTAATGTCATAGACTAGCACAAAACCTTCTCCCCATCTCACGTGTCCTTCCCTCTGAATAGCATCCTCCTGTCGACAGAGAAATGACAATTGGGGAGCTTGAAGATAACAGCATTAAGAGTAGCTTACAATGTCTTTTCTTAATTAGTATCATCTGTTGAATGCTACACAGCTTTGCAAGCCTAAAAGGTCATTCAGTAGTGCATTCCTATATGGACTTTCTTGGACAGCTTGGATAATAAAACTATCGTATTTTAATATCAGTAACCATGCCCTGTCCCTTTCAGGGACACCCACTTTGGAGGTCCTGTTACACTCACTAGCCTCATGTGGCATGCCATACTTTACTCCTCAACTGTCTCCTCACTAAAGGCCGCACTTCTGTTTGCATACCCTCTGCACCCCTCCCTCCAGATTTCCAGGTCTGAAATCATAATCAAATCAATACTGGGGTTGTTACTAGAAAGGGTGTGTCAATTAACTTCCCTATAGCTCCACTCACAGTCTTTGAAACTTTCCAAACCAAAAATACCTCTTCAGGGCCAACACGACCTATTATGTGTCATTTTAGAATGAAAGCCCCTTGTGGGCAGCACCTGTCTTCACTTTTGTTTGCATCCCCAGGTGCGGCAGTGTCTATACCTGGTAAGTGCTTGGTAAATCTTTTTTCATTCATTCATTTTATATGAAACCTCCCTCCTAACTGACTGAGGCAAGAGTCAGAATTTTATTTGCTTTTTAAAAGTTTACATCCTAGGCTTCCAACAGTTAAAGGGTAAGGGTGTGTGTGTGTGTGTGTGTGTGTGTGTGTGTGTGTGTGTTTGTGTGTGTGTGTGAGAGAGTGAGAGAGAGCGAGAGAGACAGCGAGAGAGAGAGAGAGAGAGAGAGAGAGAGAGCGAGAGAGAGAGAGAAAGAATAGGGGACAGCAGGAATACCAGAGGGTAGCTAAGAAATGGAGTGTTTGTAAAGCTGTCTAAGAGCAGTGGAAAATGTCCATGCTGTAGCCTCCTTTATTAGATCATAAACTCCTCGAATTCCTAGCAAGGACTGTCACTTTTCACCTTGGCATCATGTACCTTGATCAGTAACTTGCATGAGCTATGCACTTAAGAAGTACTGAACTGAATTGTTCTGGCTGTAAAGACTATCACAGGAGCGGTAGTATATTAAATGCCTAGATAATTTGGGCAAAGCACTTCTTCGGTCATCAAAAACTCAGTTTTGATAGTCATACTATCGAAGTTATGCTATACTATTTCTATTTCCCAGGCTGTACAGACCCACCCTCATTTCATGATTTCATCCAGGATCCTTGTTTTGCTTCTATCAGTGCCTAATGCAGAATACATTTTAACTGAACCCCTTACCCACCTGACCAGCTGTGTCTAGTATGTCCACAGAAAGAACTTCATCATCAATTGTTGCTTGATGCCGATAAGTTGATTCTGGGGGAAGAAGAAAAAAAAAGAACATGATATTAATGAGATACATTTGGTTCCTAAGACTTGGATTAGCACTGACAGAAATTCATTTTTTTGTGTTCGTATATAAGTGTGTGGCATTTAAGTTTGTAATTCTATAAGACAGGAATTGTGTCTGATCTTTTTGTTTCTCTTGAGCTTCAGGGAGCTCTGCACATAGCATGCAGTCAATACATTTGTTGAAATGAAATAATTGAAGCCAAAGTCGCTACATTCACTATAATATGATTAGATGTTCACAGGAATGATTAAAATAATGTAAGAAAGATGAGAATTCCAGCTCATATCCTGAATTACCTACAAGTGTGTAGTGACTTCTGCCTCACTATGTATTTATATATGTAGGAGAGACTGCGCGCGCGCGCGCGTGTGTGTGTGAGAGAGAGAGAAAGGGGGGGGAGTGGGGAAGCTTCAGCCTCAAGGCCACATGTGGCCCTCTAGGTCCTCAAGTACAGCTCTTGAATCTAAACTTCACAGAATAATTTCTCTTAATAAAAGAATTTGTTCTGTAAAACTTAGACTCAGTCAAAAGGCTGCACCCAAGGACCTAGAAGGCTACCTGTGGCCTCTAAGCTACAGGTTCCCCACCCCTGGTAGACAAAGAAGACTGGAGGCTATAATAATAATAATGATAACCAACATTTATATAGTGCTTACTATTTGCCAGGGCCTATGCTAATTGCTCTGCAATTATTATGTCATTTAATCCTTACAAGAACCCCTGGGGGCAAGGGCTATATTTTATAGAGGAGGAAAATAAGGCAAATAGAGGCTAAGTGATTTGTCCCAAATAATAAGTGTCTGAGGCTGGATTTGAATTGTGGTTTTCCTGACTCTAGGCCTTGTGCAATATCCAATTGTATCATGTCTGAAAAAAAAAAATTATATAGCATTTACTATGTGCCAGGCACTGCACAATGACTTTCTCATCTGATCCTCATAACAAGCCTGAGAATTAGGCGCTATTATTATCCAAATTTTACAAATGAAGAAACCGAGATGAGCAGAGTTAAGTGACTAGCCCAAGGTCACACAGCTAAGTCTCTGAGGCCACATTTGAACTCAGGTCTTCCCTTCTCTAGGTCTGGCACTGTATTCACTGTACCATGTTGCTGCCCCATATATGCTCCAACTTTAAGTGTCGTACATGTGCTCTCAGAGTAAAGCAGGCAGACAATTGTTAATTTCAAGAGTGATAGGGTAGAGTTTGGGAAACCAGGACCACCAGATTATAACACTAGAGATGACTATTCCTGCTTTTCTCCATGTCCCTTCATCTAAGTATACATCCTCTCTCCAGTGAGGAAGCTGCTCTCCCCTTCTGTGATAATACCTGTCTATCCCAAATGCAACACCCCGCCCCCCCACCAGAAAACAGGCACATGTGTAACTGGGTTTAAGTATCTATGCCCTACATGACAAGCATGAGCTCCAAGCTTCAGGATGGCCCTGACCTTATGGTCAGCCCAAGTGCTGAAGAGATGAAAGGAGCTGCAGGATTGAGCAGCAGTGATGAAAGCAGTGGTCCCGAGAGGGCATCTGAAAGTCTGGTGGACTTCAGAACCCTGGGATGAGGGGCAGCTCAAGGTCAAGAGTGCGGAATGTCCCCTTAAGGGCTCAGTTCCAGAGATGACTCAGGGTGGACTAGATTCCACTGCCTTGAGGGAGAGTCAGAGTTCTAAGCTGCCCAGAGGATGATGAGTCACGCTAGGAAGAAACCACAAAGCTGTATGGGAGGCCGCTGCCAATGAAAGAACCATGAGCAGCCAGCAGCCTTTCCTCCCTTCCCCATTTGAACACTGATGTGGAAAGCCAAGAGTGAGAATGCTCATTCCGTGAGCAGCGGCTGAGAAGCCTTGGTCAGAGGCTTGAACACAGGCGCAGCTCTTCTCCACACCTGGGTAGGGGGTGAGACTCCTCACTGACCTCCCTGCCTCGAGCCTCCCTCCACATTGCTGCCAAAAGGATCTGCCTGAAGTGAAGGTCCAATGATGCCATCATCCTACTCAATTAACTCCAGTGGTTTTGACTATCTCGAGTGTAAAATAGAAACTTTCTGGCTCAGTATTTAAAACTCTTTACAACTAAGCCCCAACTTACCTTTGCAACCTTATTATATTCTCTCCATGCACTCTACAGTCTAGACTTACAGGTCTATTCACTGTTGCTCTTATAAAATAATAATAACAATACTACATATATACCTACATAATAATACAAATATAGTTAATAGCTAACATTTTGATAGCACCTATTATGTGTCAGGCACTGTGCTATGGACTTGACAAATATTATCTCATTTCATCTTTGAAAGAACTCTGAAAGATAGATGTTATTACTGTCCCCATTATACAGTTGAGAAAACTGAGGCAAACTGAGTTTAAGTGATTTGCCCAAGGTCACACAGTTAGTAAGTATCTAAGGCCAGATTTGAACCCAAGTCTTCCAGACGGCTGTCCTTTCTCTACTGAGTCATCTAGCTGCCCCATTTCTATTCTTCATGCCTTTGGACTAGGTGATGCCACATCTGGAATGCACTCCCCACTCTCTGCTCTCTGTCAAGACACAGCTCAAGCACCACCTTCTGCAGCTCTTTTGTATATTTTTTTGGGTGTGTATTCATGTATACACAAATCACATAGATGTAAGTGTGTGTGTGGTGTGTGTATAATTCATCCTTACTCCTCTCAAGCCTAGTTTCTGACCTCACTGGGACTTCCAAACCATGGACCCCTCAGAACTCTCTCTGGGCCATGGGCTATTTCATTTTGTCTCTGTAGCCCTAGTGTTTAGCAGAGGGCCTGGCACATAGTGAGCACCCAATATATGTCTGCTGTTGGACTTGCTTCCTAACTACTCCATAAACGGGGCACATCTGTTCTTTTTTTTTTTGTCATTTAGCTGTCTAGTGTGCCATTTACAGCCAGAGTCTTCAAAGAAATATTCTGCCTTAATCATTTGTATCATCAATGCTCTAGTTTGACCCTGGAGAGCTACGGGAAATGTCACACATGCTACAGGCACATATTCATCCCCTTCCCTTCTTTCTTTGATGTTCCTTGTGGTGTTTCTTATCCTTGCATCTTTTCTGGCCCCCTCTTTTAAATGATTAGCATTATTATTGAAGCCTTGGCAGAAGCCAAATTTGGGGCTATATTGCATCTGCTTCTTGGTCACCTAAAAAATAAGGGTCAGTTTCACTGTGCCTTCCACAATAAATTAGTATGATTTTCAAGCACAGAATTCCTCAGTAAGGAGAAATGAAATGTTATAAAAATGATAGGAAGTTATGTGACCATTAGGTTGTTTGCTAACAGAGAAAAAAAGATTAAATATAGGAAATGAGGAAATGTCTGCTGCAACGGTGACAGTGGGTGGTAGGATAATTTTATCTGCTTTGAATACTAGCTTTACACAAGTGTGGATATTTTATTTGAACTGATTTCCTTTCTCATTAAGGACTCTGCTTTTTCTCAGGCAAACTCATTAGGAGTTTTGCCTACAAGGGCTTCATGTATATATATTAGGGGTTTTCTTTGCTTTAAAAAAATGCATTCTCATCACTATATTTTCCTTTGACACAACAGCTACTACCCAACAAAGAAAGACGACTCCTTACATATATTTCCTGAAAATGGTTTAGCAAAACCACCTAATAATTGTGAATATGGCTACACAGTTTCTCTCCACCTTTGTACTTGATTGTTAACAGAAAAGATGAATTATTTGAAGTTTTGTTGCTTCTTTTTACATTTCTTTTATTTACATTACTGATTTCATTGTGTTCATTATTCTTTTGGCACTCCTTTCTTCGTTCTGCATCAATTCATGCCAATCTTCCTACATTTATCAGAAATCTTGATTCTTCTAAGGAACTGTCAGTTAATGAGATTATTTCCTCCAACAAAGCAACCCACCCATCCCTTCTTCTTCTGCAAGACTGTTGTCCCAGGCTTTACTAATTGACATTTTAAATATTTGCTTCTAATAGCTTTGCTCACACCCAAACATCCTAATGTGGAATCACCAATGAAGAGAGCTGTACTTGTGCATGCCCATCAAAACAAACAAAATAGAAACAAAACAACAAAAAGACCCTACCTTTATGGGTAACATAAACTACTGAAAAATTTGATATTATAGAAGGGGTTAAAGTGAACCCTCTACTTTGTTTCCTTCTGATTAAAGCAAAGGATGTCTACTCATGTAGAATATGCCAGAATGGATGACTGAAAGAAAAGTAATTATTATTTGGACTAGAACAGAAGATCCAAACTCTCCTTGTTCTTGACATTGACATTGGAAATAATATTATTCCTAGACTATTTCTTGCTGAAATTATAGCTCTTACAATAACTGGTGGTAAAAATTACAAAACTGTTGCTAGCTCCCTCAAAGGTGGGGAACAAGTAGAAATTGTTTTTGCATTCCTCCCCTGCATTGAAACTATCATACTTGTTCATCTGTGTACTTCCATCAGGCATGCTTTATTATTGCAGCTAGTGAAAGACAAGGAACAACTTCAGATGTGCAGAATTATCTAAGGAACTTCTTGAGCATAAACATTTTCTGGAATCAAGAGAATAAATTACTTCAAATGCACCTTTTTGCAGAGGATATTGTAGTAATTGCACTTGGCCAGGGGTGGGGAACCTGCGTTCTCAAGGCCACATGTGGCTCTCTAGGTCCTCAAGTGTGGCCCTTTAACCAAACCCAAACTTCACAAAGGGCCACACTTGAGGACCTAAAAGGCCACATGCGGCCTTGAGGCTGCAGGTTCCCCACCCCTGCCCTAGGCAATCAGAATAAGATCTCCTCAATAAGATCTACGGCAACTCAAAAGTTATTATACTACAAAGAAAAACCAACTAGATGAAAAATCAAGCCTCAGGGACTTGCTAGTTGCATGACCCTGGGCAAGTTACTTAACTTCTATCTGCCTCAGTTTCTTCATCTGTAAAATGGGGATAATAATAGCACCTATCTCCCAGGATTATTGTGAAGATCAAATGAGTTAATATTTGTAAAGCAATTTGCAAGCCTTAAGGTGCTATATAAATGCTAGTTTTTATATAGACGAGGACATACAGTTACACGGGAGACCACTGAGTTCATCTGTAAGTACATACATACCATACAAAAGCACCTCAGATGGACTATGACCTGGGCCTAGAACTAAATAGGAGGGGACAGGATGTACTGCTTTTGGAAAACAACACAATACTTCCAATGATGCTAGGTTCCTACGTGACGCTAAAGCCCGCCAGACCATGTTCTTAGATGAGCTAAACTGCAGGTGACCCAAAGGGACTAAAGCGACCACTACATATTACCAACAATGATATTAATGGAAGAAATGGAATAAAAGGTGTCACTGTAATGATAATGATAAAAATAACAAGAATAACTAGCATTTATATCATACTTTAAGGTGCATAAAGAACTTTAAAAATGCATTATCTCATTGGATCCTCAGAACAGCCGAGTGAAGTAGGCACTTTATTATTATTCCTATTACAGATGACAACACTGAGGCAGGGAGAGGTTTATGTGACTTGTTCAGAGTCCTACAGCCAAGGAAGTGGCTGACTGAGGATCTGAACTCAGGTCTTCTTGACTCTAGG
Organism: Phalanger gymnotis; assembly: GCA_028646595.1. Taxonomy (NCBI): domain Eukaryota; kingdom Metazoa; phylum Chordata; class Mammalia; order Diprotodontia; family Phalangeridae; genus Phalanger; species Phalanger gymnotis. The sequence goes on along the minus strand of CM053623.1, from coordinate 156,672,602 downwards.
TCCATGTTCAGGACGCTATGGACACTAAGGACCATCTAGCTGCTCCAAGTCATCAAGAACATGGTACAAAGGCAGAATTCTAATCATGAGGGGCGAGAGAGAGGGATTAGAGATAGATGGACCGCCTAAAAGTTGACCTGGCATCTGTGGAAAAGGAATAGATTCTGATAAAGGCCTGAAGCATACTGGGTAGATCCCCTATGGATGACTCAGAAAGAGCTATGGTTGAGAAGCACACAGAATTCACCTTTACTGGAAGAGTAAACCACCACGCAGGACACACAGATTGACCAGGGTTGAAGTGTGAAGCATATAACAGAAGTATCACAATTAGGCGTGGGACCTTTCTCAATTTGCAACAAAACATTCATTTTCTTCATCCCCTTCAGAGATCGACCAATTGGCAAATGAGCAAATTCCCTTTTGGTTATAAAAACGATACAGAACTCAGGACATTCTGATCAATCTGCTGCTTCATCAGGCTCATATCACTTCATCTTTTCTAAACATTTATTCTTTGTTTGTAAACCGAAGGAGTTGGGCTAGCTGACCTCTACACTGCTGCCTTGATCTAATATTCTGTAGAGTTTATGTTCCCAGCCTTGAATGCTGGTATTGAGACCAATAACCTAGGAAACCAAGGATCTGGTAGAGGTAAATAGCTCCCTTTATGTTATCTTCTAAAATACAAGTACAACTGAAACTCTGGCTATACTTCAACTGTGGACTGGGTGGATGGATTGGGAATTTCTTACCTTGGAGACTGACTGTAAGCTATCAGCCAAGGCAATACAATTCCCAGTGCAAAAGAGTTAATGAAATCCTGGCCTAAGAGTGAGTCAGAGATTTGACACTCTTGAGCTCATAAAGCTTCTGATCAAAGCTTTGGTTGCTTAGCAGCCACATTTAAAAGCCATTTTACAATATCATTTCTTTTATATTTATATTTGGAGGTAAGAAAAATATGTCAAAAATTGGTTTATATATTCCCATTGGTAGCAAATTTCTTGGAGAAAAACAAAAAAAAGGAATTCACGACTACTTAAAACATAGCAATAGCTGTTGACTAAAGAAGGATACTCAGAAGAACACAAATATGTTATGAGCTCATAATTTTTATTTGCTTTTCCTTTCACTGGAAAGCACTTATTTCACAAATACAATTTATATTTTTCTACTTGTTTCCCATAAATCATTTGTTTTTGGAAAGCATAATCCCTGCAAAGATATGCTCATGAAAATAAAGTTCATAGAATCCAGAACTGCAAGGGGTCTCAGAGACCACTTAATCCAATCGCCTCATTTTACACATAAAGAAACTGAGGTCCAATCGGTCAGACAACCAACAAGCATTTATTAGTTATCTACATAGTGCCAAGAACTGTGCAAAGTGCTGAGAACATAAGGCAAAAACAGATCTTGCCCTCAAAGAACTCATACACTGATGGAGGAGAGAAAGGGCAAACGACTATGCACATAGAAGGGAGGTAATGGGATCCAGAAAGGTCCTTTGATTCCAGAGACAATGATTTTCACACTGTACCATGCTGTATGGAAGGAGGGAAAATTTAAAAGATTTAAATAAAATTAAAATTTTACTTTCAATATTATGATAATATATTTACTAGAGCAATGACTTGTTACATATATGTATGTATAGTATTAAAGAACAGGCAGAAAGAATTTGTTGGGTATGAAAATATCACATTTAACTTTGCCTTGAATATTATATTTACTAGAATCTATCATACAAAAACATCTCTTTTAAAAAGCATTGTCAAGTAAAGTATTAAAATAAAGTAAAAAAAATTTGTCTGGCAAAGTGGTCAAGTAAGAGGTTATCCAGTAGAATATGAGCTTCCTGAGGGCAGGAATTTTTTTTTGCTTTTATTTTTATCCCTAGGTGGACTTAATAAATGATTATTGACTGACTTACTGACTGTATAAACCAGCTTCCCCTAATTAAGTCAAAATAGATAAAAAATGTTCCAAATAAACTAAAAGAACAAATAAAAGAGGAAAAAGGAAATAAATTTCCACAGAAAGGGGAAAATACTCCCACAAGATGTTGATAATCAATAATAACATTTATGTAGCACTTGAAAGTTTGTAAATTGCTTTATATAGATTATTGCTTTTGATCCTCACAACACCAGGAGATGGGTGCTTACTATTATTATTATGCCCATTTTACCAGATGAGCAAATGGAGGCACAGGAAGGTTAAATAACTTGCCTGGGGTCAAACAGCTACTAAGTGTCTGAGGCAAGATTTGAACATAGGTCTTCCTGACGCCATGTCTGGTGCTCCATCCACTGTGCTAGCTATCTCTGAGCAAAGAAAAAAGTTGATAATACAATGAAGAATTACAATGGAGTAAGAGAATGTCAAGAAGAATCTCCAGAAAAATAGAATAATTCTGCAATAACTATGGTGAGAATCCTAGATGAGTTGGACCACACTGTGCTCTGGCTTCCTTCAAGTGCAAGTTAAAATACCACCTTCTACAAGGGACTCCTTCCTTGTACTCCTAAATACCAGTGCATTTTCCTGTTGATCATCTCCAATTTATCTGTAAATATCTTGTTTGTACAGATTTGTTTGCATGTTGTCTCCCCCATTAGACTGTGAGCTCCTTGATGGCATGGTACTGTCTTTCTTTTTATCTCCAGTGCTTAGCACAGTGCCTGGAAGACAGTAAGTATTTAATAAATGCTAATTAACTGAGCATACCTGAAGCTTTTCCATGATAAGAATGGATACAGTTTACATTCCAACAGCATAATTACTGAGAATATAGGTTTACTCTCATACCATAATGAACCACTGAAGTATATAGTATTTCAGAGGGAGGGTCAAAGAATAAGGACAGAAGAACACGCAGAAGACAGTAAACCAGTTTTTCTTTAACAGGAAAAAAAGTTAACATGAAACTTGACCTACCGAGGGTTGGGTCATACTCCCAGATGAACCGTTTGGTCAGAAATCTTACTACCAGGGCTGTGGAAGAAAGAAGAAACATTTCACTTGCAATTTTAAAACTTTACAATTTACATCTGCACACTAGCTTAAACCTTCCTAGATATGACTGCATCTGTCCATGAGGGTAAAGTCTCATGGATTTGCCCCATCCAAATACCTTCTAATATCTGTTTCATTTTAGATCAAAATTTGTTCAACAATAATTAATGCTATCTAGTTTAATAGTGGAAAGCATATGCCTAGGTTCTTGGGAGCTAATCTTCTGCTCAGAAATCTGGTTAATATTGCTAGGTGATTCTGCACACCAGTGGTCTTAATGAAGGACACCTAGGTGGCACAGTGGATAGAGCACTGGGCTTGGAATCAGGAAGACTCATCTTCATGAGTTCAAATCCGGCCTCAGACACTTACTAGCTATGTGACCCGGGCCAGTCACTTAACCCTGTTTGCCTCAGTATATCATCTGTAAAATGAGAATCTGCCAAGAAAACCTCGAATGTGATCACAAGAGCTAGACATGACCGAAACAACCAAACAACAACAGTGCACAGTGCTTCAACAAAGAACATCTCAACAAGACTGATGCAGGCAGAAAGATAATAATTTATACTATTTCTAGTTATACTATTTCAAGACCACTAGTTGGTTTTAGTGATGACATATGGCTACTAATTGCAAAATGGGCTAAAAAATCCAGGATTTCAAAATAATGGGATACACACGTGAATTAAAAAACAACCACCAGGAGCAAATGTAATCATTAAGATGACATGAATATTACCTGGGCACCATTTTTTCTGGAAGGTGGCAGGATAAGGGCCAAGAACATTATCTATCTATCTATCTCAGAATTACATTCTCAATGGCAAAAAAGCTGATACTAAACATTTCATTTCTTAATACTCTAACCCACTAGTCAGTATACTGACTCATAACCAGAAGGTTGGTGACTAGGTGTTGAATTATTTTAGTGGTGACAGTAACTCATGAAGGCCAACCACTAAGAAATGAAGGGGCTGCAATCTGCACCAGTTGAAAAGCTACGCACACTGATGAATTGATGGGTCTTCTAGTTATTAAAGGATATTTATGGAAATGCCATGTATATCTTAGATATTTTCTGTATAATTGAGGAGAACAATAAAGTCAATGTTAGTCTCTAAGTTCCTCAACAGTCTTTGTAAACAGGGGTATACTAACGTTAATGTGGACATATATAATGAGCAAGGTAGAAGACAGCTAAAACATGAACTTTCTGAAATAGAACCTAAAATATTTTAATTTTAAAAGGTTCAGGACCAGTCAATTGGGTCTGAAAGTAGCATTGTGTCCTTCTATCTCAGCAAATACGACTCCATTTGAAGCAAAACATTAGCATTGCTGGACACAGTGAGTTCACAGACTCTTTGGTCCTTCCCATAGTAAGCACACTTGGGATAGAAACGGTCAGTAAGTGCTGGCTCTCTTGAGGTGTTTCTTTGAATAATCTGGACAGAAAATTTTATATTTGCACATATCTCCATCTATATATACATATATATATCCATTTTAAAAGCAATGTGAATATAAATAAAGTAGCATCAGAGGTAACTATCCCTCCCATAGAATAAATTTTGGTATAAAGATCACTAATTGGAAAAATCCAATAAAGAAGTACCTCATTCATCTAGCATTATCTACACGTTAAAGTCTGACCTTTTAAACTTTTAGCCATTTTCATACATTTCTCTATTCTTTTGTTTGTATTTTTCAATTAATGTATTTTAATTTATCTGTTCCACTACATCCACTCTCCATTGAGCAAATTAAAAAGATTCTGAAAAATAAAGTCCTCAATGCCTAGCTGAATAGTCTAGCAAAATAAATTCCTACAGTAGTCATGTCTGAAAATGAATATCTCTTTCTGCATTTTAAATTCATCTTGATTCTTTTGAACTCATGGTTTATATTGAATTGATTAGTGTTCTAAAGTCTTTCAAAGTTGTTTTTCTCTATAATGTTATTATCATAAAAATTGTTCTCCTATTTTTCACTTTTTTTCTGCATCAGTACATAAAGGCCTTCTCAGATTTCTCTGAAATTGTCTATTTCATCACTTCTTATGGCACAAAAATATCCCATCACATTAATCTACCACAAATTATTTATCCATTCCCCAAAAGGAGGCCAACTTCTTAGTTTCTAATTTGGGTATGCCATGAAAAAGTTGTAAATATTTTTGTACTTATAGATCCTCTTCCTCTTTAATTTCTTTGGTGTTTAGGTCTAGTAGTGGTACAGCTGGGTCAAAGGGTATGCAAAATTTGGTAACTTTCTGGGCATAGCCCTAAATTATTTTCCAGAATGGCTTGACCAATTTACATTCCACAAAGTATACCTGTTTTTCCATAGCCCCTTCAACATTTGTCATCTTCTGTCATCTTTGCCAGTCTAATAGGTATGAAGCAAAACTTGAATTTTTTTTAATTATTAAGAATTTAGAGTATTTTTTGATGATTATTGATAACTTGGATTTCTTTCTTTGAAAACTGTTTATCTTTTGACTATTTATCTATTGGAGAATGGCTCTTAGTCCTATAAAATTTGAATCAGTCCCTTAAGTATCTTTTATATGAAACTTTTATCAGGGAAACTTATTGAAAATATTTTGCCCCCTTCCCCTAGTTACCTATTCCCTTCTAATTTTTCATTACATTAAATTTCTTTCCTACCTTTTAATACAGAGTATTCCAAATTTAAGGGGCATCTAGGTGGCACAGGGGATGGAGTGTTGGGCCTAGTGATGACAGAAACTCATGAAGGCCAACCACTAAGGCATGAAGGGGCTTCAACTACTCACACTGATGAACTGATAGAGTCGGGAAGGCTCATCTTCCAGAATTCAAATCTGGCCTCAGACACTAGCTATGTGACCCTTTGCAAGTAACTTAATCCTGTTTGCCTCAGTTTCCTCATCTGTAAAATCAACTGGAGAAAGAAATGGCAAACCACTCCAGTATCTTTGCCAAGAAATCGACCACATATTATTTATCCATTAGCAAACCACTCCAATATCTTTGCCAAGAAAACCCCATAGAGAGTCACGAAGAGTCAGATATGAATGAAATGACTTAACAACAAAATTCCAAGCTTAATCTTAAATTTCAGTGCCATCATTATGAAAATTACTCATTATATTGCATACAAAATCACTCACAGCTATAGTGATGGCCTGAGGGGCTAAAGCATCTCAGTCAATTATGGGTCTTTGACATTCTTGAATCTATTTTAGAAGTTTTTTTCCTGTCTCCTCTGCTGTCACCTGCCAGTTCTTGCTGGTGTCACTACGCCCATGTCTAGCACATCCTTTCTTCTACCTCCTCCTCTTACTCCCCCTCCCCATGTTATTCCTCACAAAAATTTTGGCTCTTCAGAGACTGCTTTTTGAAAAAATGATTCCCAGGTTTTCAGCTATGTTCTAGGTAGTTAAGTTTACTACATAAATGACCTCTGCATAAATGAGGCTATATATAGATTCTGAGTATTCTCATTCAACAAACATACATGTACCACTTTAACAAATCAAATATTTGAATTTTTTAATTTAAAATTATTTGAGTTACCAACATAAAATGCATTTTAAAAATGACACAGACTATTTCAGCTAGATCAACATGTGAAATATAAAATGCTGGCTTTATAGTTAATTCAGTTCTTTCTCCTTATTGATTATTCAGAAACAAGATAGATAACCTTTCCTATTTTTTTTAAAGCTCAAATGATTTCCCTATTTAAAATGAATTGATTAAAAACTCCAGATTTTTCCATTTAGGATGGAAAGTCTCAAAGTGAATAAAATTTGTCTATACCTGTTAAAGTTGTTTCTGTTAAATGCTGAATTATGACACACACACACACACACACACACACACGGGAATTATATGAACAGAAATACAGAATACCATACAAATAATGAGAGATATAAACAATTGGAGAATTATTTAATTGCTCATCGTTAGGCTAAGCCAATGAAATAAAAATGACAATACTACTTAAATTAATTTACTTATTCAGTGCCATACCAATCAAACTACCAATAATTATTTTAGAAAGATAGAAAAAATAATAAAATTCATATGGAGAAACAAAATGTTAATAATATCATAGGAAATAATAAAAAATAAAGTGAAGGAAGGGGGCCCAATAGTATCAGATCTCAAACTATATTACAAAGTAGTAATCATCAAAACAGTCTGGTACTGGCTAAGAAATAGAATGGAGGGTCAATGAAACAGATTAGGTACAGAACACAGAGAAGCAAATAAGCATGGTAGCCTAGTGTTTAATGAACCCAAAGATCTCAGCTATTGGGGAAAGAACTCACTATTTGACAAAAACTGGAAAGTACTCTGTCAGAAACTAGGCATAGACTAATATCTCACAATGTATATTGTGAAAAACTCAAAATAGGCACATGATTTAGACATAAAGGGTGATATCATAAGTAAATTAGAGGAGCATGAAAAACATCTATCAGGTAAATGGATAAGTGAGGGAGGTAAAATAGATAATTCTGGGGGGAGCTTTATTTTTATTTTTATTTTTTATTCTTTTTTATATTTTTATTTTTTATGTTTTTTATTTTTTTATTTTTTATTCTTTATTTTTATCTTTATTTTTTCCAGTTTTTCTTCTTTTTGTTATTAATTTTT
>CM053623.1:156642418-156664429 GCA_028646595.1 Phalanger gymnotis | reverse complement strand
GGGTCTCCTTTAGCAAGTTATTGACTTGTTTTTCATTGTTTTCTCTCATCCTTCTCATTTCTCTTCCCAATTTTTCCTCTACTTCTCTAACTTGCTTTTCTAAATCCTTTTTGAGCTCTTCCATGGCCTGAGACCAGTTCATGTTTTTCTTGGAGGCTTTTGATGTAGGCTCTTTGACTTTGTTGACTTCTTCTGGCTGTATGTTTTGGTCTTTTTTGTCACCAAAGAAAGATTCCAAAGTCTGAGACTAAATCTGAGTATATTTTTGCTGCCTGGCCATGTTCCCAGACAACTTACTTGACCCTTGAGTTTTTCAGCAGGGTATGACTGCTTGTAGAGTAAAGAGTACTTTGTTCCAAGCTTGAGGGGATGTGCCGTTGATTTCAGAGCTATTTCTATACAGCTGGCTTTGCCACACCAGCACTCCTCCTTCCCCAAGAACCACCAGCCAGGACCTGACGCAAATCATAAGCAGGCTCTGCACTCCTGCTCTGATTAGCCACTTAATTCCTCCCATCAGTTGGGCCTAGGCCCAGAAACAACTGCAGCTCTAGTTCTGTAGCTGCACCTCCGCTCCCCTACAACTGCCCCTGGGGTAGTGGCCAAACTCTTTTCACTCTGTCCCCTGCAGCTTTTCCCACTAACCTTCTCTGTTGTCTTTGGTGTTTGTGTGTTGAGAAGTCTGGTAACTGCCACAGTTCACTGATTCAGGGAGCTAGGGCCTGTTCCGCCCGGATCCTGGTCTGGTTGGTGGCCCACGCTGGGCTCCATTCCCCTCCGCTCCGTGTGCAATAGACCTCTTCCGGTGACCATCCAGTCTGTCCTGGGCTGGATCCCTGCTTCCCTCTGCTATTTTGTGGGTTCTGCATTCTAGAGTTTGTTCAGAGCCATTTTTTATAGGTTTTTGGAGGGACCTTTGTAGCCGCCATCTTGGCTCTCTGCCACCCCCCACCCCAGAAACCCTTTTTAAAAAGTCCTCCAAACAAATCCCTCCTCATAAGCATTTATTAAGGACCTACTGTGTGCATGGCAATGTACTAAGTGTTGGAAATACAAAGACAAAAACAGAGATGGTTCCTGCCCTCAGGGATCTTATATTCTATTACATTCCAAGAAGGCAACTCCTATGCCTATGTCAAAATTAAACAAGATTCCTTGAGAAAGTAACAATAGATATAACTTTGTTAGACAATGATGTGAGTATTAATACCTGACAAGAAATAAAACAGAGAGAATATGCTCCCAAAGGACCGGGTACCATCATGTTGAGTGTCTAGTATAGAGTTCAAATGGAAAAGAGATTCCTTGCAGATGGAGAGGTGTTCCAGATGATCATGTTTATAGGTGATATTGTACTGGTTGCATTAAGTCCTGAAACATGATAGTCTGCTAAATGAGGTCCATAAGCACTCAAAAGAATTTGGTCCAACTATCCTCACAGTAAAAACTAAGAGGGTGAAAAATGGCTGTTGTCTAGACTATAACCTGCCATCTTTACCATAACTGTCTAAACTACAACATAGATGGAAAGCCCATAGAACTGGCTCATTGCTATATATGTCTTAGACAGACAGTGAAGAGTAGACAATGATCTGGGCTCAGAGCTCTAGTTACCGTTGGCAATTTGTATAATGTTTTTAAAGACCCAAGCTTCTCTCTGAAATAAAGATTTCTCTTTTTAATAACAATAATATTCTGGTGATACTATATGACTATGAATCCTAGAATACAACAGCTTCGGAAGAATTAACTTCAAGGATCACCCAAAAGTACATGAAGACAAGCAAGAATTTCTCACAAAAAGCAATAAAAATAATATTTAAAGGTTTGCGACTATAAAAACAGAAGAGTCGATAGCCCACATGCTCAACTGCTCTCCATAAAATGTCAAGAGAACTAGTGGATGGTCCCTGGCATTTTGAGTGGATCCCCTGTGGAGGATTTATGAGAGGACATGGATAAGAACAAGCAGGCCTGGGTGGACTGCAATGTGTATCACTGGACAGAGTATCTTTATCGATGGGATAACAGAGCCACTGAGGCATTACAGCACCAAAGGGGCATATTTGAAAGTTGTCACAATGTTTTCCTCTGTGGTTAGTTATTACTGTCATGATGTTCTCCAGTCATTCCTTACACTCATGTATGGCCTCTGTGGATTTTACTGTCAAATACCCAACTAATGTCAAAGTAAAAAAGAGCCTCTCATTACCACCACCACTACCCCAGGGATATCTGATTTTGACTAATGGAAATGATTTAACACAGAGGAACTTATTTGGTTGGTCTGAGGTCCTGATTTTTGAATGCAATGTTATTTATTTCTGTATAAGATATTAATAGTTTTATTTCAAATGCAAAGGGAGCTGAGACTTTTGGGAAACCAAACACTACGAAATGTATTTTAATGGTTTAGTTGGAAACTAATCAGTTCAGTGTAGATGAAATTTCCCTTCTGAACTTGCATTTATGTTTAAATCTCAAGAAGAAAAGGTCTCTTAGAAAAACTCTGAGAAGTATAATTTTTGAACCCCAAATGTTTGCTATCATCACTCAAGCCCTAATATGGCCACACTTGCTCTTCCTCAGTCATGAGAACATCTATGGCCAGCCACCATGGCAACCAAAGAGAATCTTAATTTCAGAAAATGAGAAAACAAACTCTGAGGACAGAAAGCTTCTTTCTTTTCCTCGTGCAAAACTCCAGCACATGAGAGAAAAGATGACATCAAATACAAAGAATGTGATAAGCAACAGAAGTGAAACTGTCTTGAAACTGAATTTTTCTAAAAAAAAAATTCACAATTTTCATGCTTCTATATTTCTCAAAAAGACAAAAGAAAAGAGGTCCTCCCTTAGTAATGCAATAGTAGCATTGCCTGCTACATGGGCACCTGCAAATCCAAATGACAAGGACAAAGGAAAGAGAATTCATTTTCATTAAAAACCATTAATAAGTGCCTGCTATATATAGGGTACTGTGTTAGAAGCTGGGGATACAAAGTTTAACAATAGTAGAGTCCTTACTTGGGAACAATCTACCAGGGAGGACATGACACATATACAAATAAGTTCAAGACCATGTGGAATATGAGTAGAGAAAAGATCCTGAAAAAGTATCCAGAAAAATCAGGAGAGAATACTTTCATGGTGGTGGCAGTGGTTGTAGAGCTGGTGAAGAGGGAAGGCTTTTGCTCTTAAGCTCAGCACACCTAGCATTCTGACATCCTCTTTCACTTCTTCCACCTGCCTTTCCCCATCCTCTAATTGTCCTCCATTCCCCTAGGCCTTATTCTTTCCAGTAGGGAAAAGAACATGAAGAGGAAAAAGAGTATGAAGGAACTGGAAGTATTGGGACACTCCTTTATGTGAGGAACAAGCAAGGTGAATTAGAGGCCCAAATGCAAAGAGGCAAATTTTATTTCATACCTATCACTGAGACATGATGGAATGAGATCCATGGCTGGAGAATAACCTTAGAAAAATATCTATTATGTTGTTCAGTCGTTTTCAGTAGAGTCTGACTCTTCATGGCCCCATTTCAACTTACAACTTACAGGCCCATGCTACAGAGTTTAGTCCTACCCACTTACAAAATATAACTAAATTAGTTAAAGGTCACAGAAGACATGTCAACTTGGAAACTTGCACTAAATCACTATTTTGTTTGAAGATACCATACTGGGTGTGACAAATGGAACTTTTAAGAATACCTTGAAATCTTTTAGTATATAACTCTTTGGAAGTCCCTCATGTTTTTATATATTTGTAGAATTTAGAGCTGAAAGGAACCTTGGAGATCATCTTATCTAGCCTTCTTATTTTAAGATGAGAAAACTAAGGCCTGGTAAAATTAAATGGCTGGCTCAAATTCATAGGTATTAAGTACCAAAGCCAGGATATAAATGCAGCTCTTCTGATTACATATTCAGAGATCATTCCACTATATCAAAGATGACTATGACAAATATGAAATGTTGAACAAATTGGAAAAAAAGTCACTTTGCTTATTAATAAGGAAAAATTTTATAGATAATATATTTCTTAAGTATTCTAGAACCACAGTATTTTGACTTGCTATTCCTTAGCATAATGTGATGACATAAACTGTCCTTTCTCTGATGCTTATGGAATGTATGTGATTGCTTTAATATGGCATTCATGTTAGCGGCTGGGCCAGGGCAAGGCCTGGGGTTTCTAGACAGGAGGCCTCCCAAGTTGTTTGCCTCTGGGGATTCGGCTTTTAATAACTATATTTTTATTTGGATAAGCATGCTATCCAAATATAGTTGGATCAGCTCAACAGCAAATGAACTTAGAAATATTATAATAATGGCCTCATTTTCTGGATTTTACATTATTTTCTGAATTTGTTTTATATCCCAATGCCCTGAAAAACAAAGAACAAAACAATCAACCAGATAAACAATGCTTTTTTACCTCTTGGTATGCTACTTAAAAAAAAATCCTCGCCAGCTCACAAGCCAAATTTCCTGAAACCTCAGAAAAGGTTTATATTTATTTCATTTAAGCCTGGGGGATAGAAGTTCAGGCCAATTCTTATTTTAAGAAAATGGGCTCCTCCTCCCTTGAACCTTAACTCACAGTACATAATTATGCGGGTGACCACGAAGGCTAAGATGGTTTGTGATGTGGGCTTGGTATACAGTTTCAAAACTTTAAAATATGGGTTTAAAAATGAATATATTTTCTATCATAAAAGTTTGTTTTAAGCACAAAAAGCATTTTGTAAATCCTATTTTCTTTGTACCTAAGTAAGATCACGTCTCTCTGAGCAAAATGGGGTAATAATCTTGATGACTCAAGTTGAAACAATCTAAAATTGAAGAAAAAGACATTCTTTTTGGACAAGAATATATTCTATATAGCTCCAAACCAACAGGTAACTTTCTGCTTTCCAATATAGAGAAGATACTAGTTATAATTAAGGTTAGGAAAATTGTTAAGGCAATATCATCTTCAATTTATAAATATGTAAGCTCATGCCACCTGTGGAAATCTGTCCATTAGTCCTGGACAACTCTGTCCAAATGGGAACTATTTGGATTCTCTCAAAACTAAGAAAGTTTGAACTTTGAGAGATAGTGACTAGCAGTGAAAATGTAAAATTACCTCTGATAAGCTGACTCAATAATTCAATCAACAAACATTTATTAATTGTTTACTATATGCTAAATACTGTGCTAAGCACAAGAAAAAGAAAAGTTAAAAACAGTTCCTACCCTCAAGGAGCTTACATTTGAAGGGAGGAGACCATATGTGCATATGTGTCTATACAAGATACTTACAGAACGCATTCACGATGACATTAAACGGCAAGGCATGTTAACAGGGTGTTAGGGTGGCAAGAAGGGGACTGGCAAAGGCCTCTTGCAGGTGGTGGTACTTGAGCAGAGTCTTAAAGGAAACATTACTTAATGGCTATTTCTTGGGCCCTCCTGGCTCAGAGTGAAAGTAAATAGTAGCTGTTTTGCTTTTGGCCAGCAACCCTGAGGGTCTTCCCCTCCTAGTTTGATTTTTCTTTTTTGATTAAAAGGGCCATCCCTTGATTCACTTCTTTAAAAGGCATATTCACTGAAAGGGTGTTACTTCTAAACCCAAAGTGAGTACATGAAAAGGCCTAAGCCTAAAAGGGCCTGGGTCTCCCAAGGCATCCTGCGCCATCTCCAGTCATCCCGATGAATATCTGGCCATTGGATCCAGATGGTTCTGGAGGAGAAAGTGAGGCTGGTGACCTTGCACAGCCCTCCCTCACTCAAATCCAAGTCAACTGCAAATCATGTCATCATCTCCCTGACGTCATAGTCCTTTTCAGGAATGAAGGACAAACACACAAAAGGAAGCAAAGGAAGAGGTACTTAAGGGAAACTCTTAAGAGAAGGTTAGAAGAGAAAGCATTTGGGAAATGGAGGACAACCAGTGTAGACAGAGAGTTCTTAGATAGTGTTAAGATGCGAGGAACAGAAAGGAGGCCAGTATGCTTGAAGGCTTCAGAGGACATGTGCAAGGAAGAAATTTGTAAAACTATTAGAAAGGTGCTAAAGGGCTTTAAATGCAAAGCTGAGAAGTTTACATAAGATCCTGGAGGGAGCCGCAGGAGTCTATTGAGTAGGAGAGTGATATAGTTAGACTTATGCTTAGGAAAAATCACTTTGGTAGCTGTGCAGAAGATGGACTGAAGTGGGAAGAGACTTGGAGGAGTTCATTTAGGAGACTGCTGCAATAATATAGGCAAGAAGTTATGAGGAACTGAATTAGGGTGGTGGCTATGTGAGTAGAGAGAATGGGATGTACGTGAGATGTTGTAGAGAAAGAAATGACGAGATCTAGTCATGGATATTACATAAGATGGAAACCACAGGTTCTTAACTTCTTTTCATCTCATGGAATTCTTTGGCAGTCTGGGGAAGTCTATAGACTGCTTCTCAGAAGGATATTTTTAAATACATAAAATAAAATGCATAGGATTACAAAGAAAATCAATTCTACTCATATACCATTATAAATTGTTCAGTTGTGTCTAACGCTTCATGACCCCATTTGGGGTTTTCTTGGAAAAGATACTGGAGTGGTTTGCCATTTCCTTCTCCAGCTCATTTTACAGATGAGGAAATTGAGGCAAACATGGTTAAGTGAGTTGCCCAGCTACTAAGTCACATGGCTGGTGAGTGTCTGAAGCCACATTTGAACTCAGGTCTTCCTGACTTCAGGTCCAGTGCTCTATCCACTGGGCCACCTAAGTGCCTTCAGACACTTACTAGCTTTGTGATCCTGGGCAAGTCACTTAACCCTGTTTACCTCAGTTTCTCCAACTGTAAAGTGAGCTAGAGAAGGAAATGGCAAGCCGCTCTAGTATGCTTGCCAAGAAAACCCCAGAGAGAGTCATGAAGGTTGGACATAACTGAAAATGACTCATCATCAACAACAACAAGGTTATCAAAATATATTTTTAAAAAGCACCAAGTTCAAGGACTCTAGGTTAAGAACCCTGGATAAATATAATTTCCATCAAATCACTTTCCAGTTCTCCCAGAGCTTGTGTCAAGTAGGGAATTTTCCAAATAGTTTATGTTCTCAGGTTTATCAATTATTGAGTTTGCTTCTGATTTTGCTTATCTAGTCTCGTTTATTTTTCTATTGTTTTTTAAAAACCAGTACTTTCTTTTGTCATTACAGCACTATAATATAAAGCGAGATCTGGAGGTATTATTCCTCTTTAATTCTTATAATTTTTATGATTTCTTTTGAGATTCTAGATATTTTTGTCCCTCTAAATGAATTTTGTTAATATTTTATCTATCTCACAAAGTAGCCTTTGTAATTGTGTTGATAAAGCACTAGATATGTATAGTATTGTCATTTCATTCTATTGGCATGGTCCACCCATGGCAAATGGATATCCTTCATTCTTTCTTTCTTTAAAGATTGTTTTATAATTGTATTTACATATCTTTCACAGCTCTTGGTAGATAATCTCCCAGATACAGTCAACATTTTGAAATTATTTTGAATGGAATTTCACTATTATTTTTTTCCTGAATTTTGTTATTGCTATACAGAAATACTGTTTTGCTGATTTATTTTTTATTCTGCTACTTTATTGAAACTATTAATCATCTCAATTAGTTTCAGTACTGATTCTCTGGGATTGCCTAAGCAAAGGATCATGTCTTCTGCAACTAGGGATGCTTCCGTTACCTCTTGGTCAATGGTTAAACTTTTCCTTTCTTTTTCTTGTCTTTTTACTTTCATTAGTATTTCTACCACTCTAACAAATAATCATGGGAATAACTGCATTTTTACTTTATGCCTATATTTATTGGTAAAGCTTCTTGTGTTTTGCCATAGCTTTTGGTTTTAGATAGATATTGTTGGTCAAATTAAAGAAAAGTCCATTGAAGCTTCAGATTCACAGATTCAGAGGCAGATGAGACTTTAGATGCCACTTATTCAACACCTCCATTTCACAAATGACAAAACACAGATCCAAGTCACACAAATTGTCAATGGCAGAGCCAGCATTTGAATTCCGGTCTTTAATGAATTCCAAATTCAGTACTCCTTCCAAAACACAATGCTACTTCTCCATTCATCCTTTTGCTTTTCAGTCTTGTAAACATAAATGAGTATGGTATTTGACCAAAGGCTTCTTATTCTTCTAGTTATGTAATGGTGTTATTTTAACTGTTTCTGTTACTAACATTATAACAGGAGCTAACATTTACATTCTGCTTTAAAGCTTGTGAAGCACCTTACTCTCTCCTTTCATCCTCAAATCTGTGAAGTAGGTATTGTTAGGAGGATACTGAGGCTGAAACAGGTTAACTGACTTGCCCAGGGCCACACCGCTACTAGAGGTCTAAGGAAGGATGCTAATGTGATCTATTATTTTTATAGTTTTGGGTAGAAAACTTTTTGGGTAGAAATACAATCTAATAATAGTGAAGAAGTTAAAATATATTACTGTGGCCTCTTTTGTAATATTTTATTCAATTTTTTGCCATCAATATTTATTAGTGACATTTATCCAAAGGTTTCTTTTTCTGTTTCCTCTTGCTAGTTTGGGAATCAGATGCATATTTCTCTCATGGAATGATTTTGGCGATATACATATTTTATTTCTATTTCTGCAAGTGATTTATATAATTCAGAAGTTAACTGTTCTTTAAATATTTAATGGAAATTGCTTATAAAATCACCTGGTACCAGACAAGGTTCCTTACTCCCTCCAATCCCTTTCTTTGGGATCTCATTTTTGGTTTGTTCAATTTCTGTTTCTAAGACTAAATTGTTTAGATTCAGTAGTTCTTGTTCTCTTAATATAGTTATTTTATATTTTCTAAATATTTATCCATTTTAAGTTTTTGCTTTTAGTTTCTAATAATATTTTTGGTATGAGTTACTCCCTGATCTTTTAATTTTCATATTTTGGGCTTAAGGAAACTTTCTGTACTAGTACATATCTAGGTTTCTGATAAGTCAAGTGATTTGCCTGGGGTCATACACCAGTTTGTATCAGAGATCATAATTGAACTCAGGGTTGAGTGAGAAGGATAATTTGTGAAGACTTCACAGGGTAAGAATATAGGGGCTACTCTCTTCTCATATTTCTGGAATAGGGAATATCTAGGGAGTAGGAGAGGCTTGGAATTTAACCTTGTAGAGACTTAGCTAACTTCTAGAAAGTCAGGGCCCGAAACTGCAGGTGCCCCTTCCCTTTCCCCTCTCTCTGTTCTAGCACTAGAATTTTACCAAACAGGGAGATAATGGACTACCTGAGAGCTGTTTGTTCTCTGCTCCAGGAAGGTCCCCCTCCCCTTCCTCATTCCTTCTCTTTAGCCATATCCTGGCCACATTAGTAGCCAAATTAGGAAAGTATGTGTGGATTGGCTCTGTATTTTCGTGCCTAGATTGTAAGCCCGCCTCCCAGCCAATGGTGAGAAAGGACAGAAGTGGGCGGGAATCTTTGCATCAAAAGTATATCTAGTGCTGCACTTCCTTTGTACGTTGCTTCCCTCCACCAGGAAACTGGGGAAGGCCACGCCCAAATCTCGGGAGGTTTGTAAAATAAATTCACTTTGCTTCTCCTAAAGATGACTCTCCAATTATTTGATTTTTCTGTCCCATACAGGGGCATGACCTCTTCTTGATGAAACCATGCTCCTGCTCATGTATTACTGCTTCCTTTTCCAAATGCCCGCATTCCTTTAACAGTAAGTTTGAGAATTCTGTTAGTCACTGAAACCAGGCTTGGCCACCGATGAGTGAAAAATACAAGCTAACCTCATACCCGTCCCCCCCCAGCCCCCCTCCCCCCTCGCCTTTTTAAAAAGGATGACAATATTTACCTTCCTCCAATCCTGCAGTACCTTTCTTGTTCTCAGAAATGATACTGGCTAGCTCTTTATGTGTCCTAATATTTAGTTATTCAGTGCCTTGTGACTTGAACTCATTGAATTTATGGTGGGAATTTAATAAATGTTTGTGAAAGAATGAATAGACTTTTTGAGCCAGAAGAAAACCTAGAGATAGTTTAGTCCAATCTTCCCATTCTATAGATAAAACCTCAGAATGTGAAGGGCCTTGTTCATGGTGACAGAGCTAGTTAGAGATAACTAACTAATTGACATGGCCTTCTCAGGGCCTTCTTAGACTCTTAAATAACATCCAGACAATGGCTGTTTGGCAAGAGGGAATAAAAAGCCAAAAATTAAAAAGGAAATCTATCACCTAAAATACCAGTACAGTTTTTGGAAATAGTGGAGAGCCACAGATCTGAGTAAGTGTAAAAATAATCTGAAGAATTAATGTATTAATGTAACATTATTCATAGATTTTTTTTCTTCTCAGGATCTCGAAGCAAGCACATATTGACTGAGCTTCCTGTGATATAGGTAAGATACACAGCATTAACTATATTTGTGAATAGATGGGTTGTCAGATGTCTTGATTGACATCATGAATCTCTACAAATTATCCATCTTGTGGATTATCCAAGACATATTATTTCCATCTAGACTGGTTTTTTCTCTGCCACCCAGAAGACAAATCAATCCTGGCAATCACTGGTGTGACAGATGTCCCAGACAGATTGTCTTTACACATCAGGCATCTAGCAGGATTCTGGGCAGCACCCTCATGCAGTTAGGTACACTCAAGGGATACCAATTAGTTCTCGAATTTGCCTAAGACAAACAATAGAAGAGATAAAGATATTGCAGAGACTTAGAATAGAACTGACCTGGCATTTCTCGGCATTTTTAGGGAATTTAACATAAATATGGTACCATGTTTTCATATTTCTTGGATATATCAGTGAAGAGGCTTAAGAGTAAAATGTAATTTAAATAGTGAACCAATACTGCTATGATCCTTACTACATAAAAAAGAACTAGGGGAGAAATGGACCAATCCACCTACAAATTATCAATATAAGAAATTCTCTAAACTGAGAAAAGGGTAGGTGATAAAGAAATAGCATGAAGGCTACAAAACAAATAATTTGAAAAATAAAGAGGAAAAAGGCTAACTTATCAATGCATTAGTTAGCCTTTTAAAAATGTGTATGTATGCATGTTTCATTTTTCTGTAAGGATTTTTACTATTTGACAAAAAGCACATAACTGGTTCCATGGTTAGTGTCCTGACATCTTTTGGAAAACAAAGGCTTTTTTTAAAAGATGAAATGAGAGAAAAAGACACAACAAAGGGCTAGTGAAATTTTAAATAAAATAAACATTTGGTTGACCAAGCCTTTAGTACCCTATTCCTGAACTGTGTCTCCACAAGAAATCTTGGCTTGTATGCACTTTGGCAGTCTGTTTGCACAGGGCTAACCACTCCAAAGCAACGGGGTTGTTCTGGGTTTTCTGCTGGTGGAACTGATTTTATTGCCAGTTAGTAACATTTTGGCTAAAGGGTAGGAAGGGGAAAGGGAGGAAATGGAGAAAAAGGAAACACTGATGTTATAGTATAAATGGAGAAATCATTTTATGATTGAATGGAAAGTCTCCAAGGAAATGGAGAAATCGCTTTTAGGATTGAATGAAAAATTATGCAGGATATGTTCCCATAAATTACTTTGTACTAGTATTTAGTGCCTTTCTACCCCAGCCAAACTCTGAAGGCAGCTTTAGTTCCTATTCCCAAATGCCTCACTAAGTCATGACTACAAAGATGGCACATATAGCAAACTTTCCAATACGAAGGATATGGGGACCACATAGAATCGCCATCACTATCTTACATCAATATCTTTTTGAGGAATGAGAGGCCCTCAAGAACAAAATTCTGGTGGAAGTTACAATTTATTCTCATGATAAAGAAAAGGAAAAGGTTTCCAAAAAGATCTAAAGAATTAACCCAGATTTTAAGAAAGTGAGTACAAAATGTGGAACAATGGGCAGATAATTGAGGCTGAATATAAAGTAGTAGCAAGATCCTATAAGAATTATGTCAAGAAGATTTTTAAAGCCCACCATGACTCAGGTTTTATGATAAATGGTCCATCTCAGGGAAATAGTGAAACAGCTTCATCCATATCTGCCTAGGCTGCTGTAGGACACATGGAGAGACCAGGGTTGCTATGTACCATGGAGGAATAGTAAAATAATAGACACTGTTAGCACAACAGGGAAGGCAGTGTAACTCTACTGTAGGGAAAGAACATTGTGTATTGTGTTCAGTACCACCAAGGACTTCATCATTTTCTCTTCAAGTCTAGGGAAATTTCTGCCATCAAAGAAACTAAGTACAACTGTCAGAGAGGCATATCATCTGAGGCTCACTGTTTGGTAAGCCTCTGGGACAGGCAATCAAAAGATTGGGAAGTGGTGTGACACTTGAATTGTCTGGGTGGGCCTGTAACTATGTACTGCTACTCTAGATCTCAACATTAGGGGAGATGGACAATGATACTTGTGTTCAAAGTTTAGATTAGACTGGACTACTACATGAGTCAACTCCCCTCTACCTGGAAGGCATTTTTCTTTTGTGCTATCCTTATGGACAAGGTAGATAACTATTAATAGGACGAAAGTATATTTAGGAAAGTTTGAAATTGGGTTAAGCAGCAGATGCTGAATGACCATTTGTCAGTAAGGCTGTAGAAAAGAATCTTGTTCAGGCACAGGTTGGACTAGATGACCCCATTTCTTTTCAACTTGGAACTTCTGAGATTCTATGACTGACTAGAATGCCAAAGTATTAATTAATGGAAACGCTTTCACCTGTAAGGAAGTCTCTAGTGAAATGCTACTTAGCCAGGTCTCTGGTTCTGTTTTGTTTAACATTTTTATCAATGACATGGATGATGTCAAGTTGTTCCAGTCAATAGGCGATGCAAAACTTGGAGGGGTAGCCAATATAGAATCAAGATTCAAAAAAGATCTCATCATGCTAGAATAATAGGATGGATCTAACAAGATGAATTTAATAGAGACAAATGTAATGTCTTACACTTAAGAAAACAAATATAATGGGCTACAAATTTAAAATGAGTTGGCCAAAAAAACCCTTCAACCCTACATTAATAGAATTACAGTGTCTAGAAATAGGGAAATGATTTGGTCCTCAAATCAGAAGCTAAGAGATTAAATAATTTGCTTTATATGCACAAAATATTTATATCAGCTCTTTTTGTGATGCAAAAAAAAATGGAAACAAAGAATGCCCATCAATTGGAGGATGGCTGAGCAAATTGTGGCATACAGATGTAATGAGATGTGATTTGCTATAAGAAACAAAAAGATGAATTAGAGACATGGAAAGATTTGCATGAATTGATGCAGAGGTGAGGTAAGTAGAACCAGAACAATTTATTATCACATTAATATTATAAAAGTGATGATTTTGGGGACTTCTATAAACTAATGAAGAATGAAACTAACAAAATCAGAAGAATAATATATATAAACAACAACACTCTAAAGACAAACAGCTTTGAAAACTGTAAGAATTGTGATCAACACAATGACCATCCATGATTCCAGAGGACTGAGGATGAAATATACTCTTCATCTCTTGACTGGGAGGTGATGAATTTAATGTACAAGCTGACATATATTTTTTTTAACATAATCAATGAAAAGCTTTGTTTTATTCGGCTATGTATATTTAAAAAGGGATTTGTTTTTCTTTTTTTCCCCACTGGGGTGAAGGAAAGGGAGAGAAAATCTATTTCTATTAATTTTAAAAAATCATGTCCATGGCCACATAGCTAATAAGTGTTAGAGGCAATAGTTGAACACTGGTCTTTCCCGACTTCAAGTCCAGTGGTCTTTTCACGATAGCTATTGGATTCACTCTACTCAGTTCCTGAGAATAGAACTACGAGGACTGTATAAAAACTGCTAATTTAGGCTTGATTAAAAAAACAACTTCCTAATAGTTTTATCTGTCTAAAAGTAGAACGGGAGTGGTCAGTGAGAGTGGGCTTCCTTTCTCTACTGGAGGTAGAGACATGCTGGAGATGGTTGGACAGACTTGAGAAAATTATTAAATTTTCAGTGAGACCATTTATACCTTGGAAATCGGTGAATGCTGCAAATCAAGGGTTGATTTACTGTTTTGTTAATTGCCTAGACTTAAGCAAATGATGGACAAAATGTTAATAATGCAAGATGAAACTTAAAAGTGTCTCATGCATACACTATTTTTCCCCAGAGAGCTAGCTATTAAATATTTAGCAGCACAACTTTATCTTCAAGCAAATGCTGGAGGACTATTTGTTGGGTAGGTTATAAAAAAAGATTCTTTTCCAGGATTGCATTGGATTAGAGGGGTCACAGGCTCCTTTGAACTATGATATTCTGTGATTCTGTAATACATCAAAGGAGTCAGAAAAGGAATGGTCAGATAAACAAGAGAAAGCAGTAGCATGGAAACCAATGGAGGAGAAAGTACCATTTGTTAGGGATGGGTATGAGAGAATTTTTGCTCTGTTAATAGCTGGATTAGACAGACTCTGAGACCCCTTACAAATCTATATTTCTACAAATCAGTGGTTACTCCTTACCACAAGAGCCCCCCCCCCCCGCCCCTCAGATCAAGTCTTCAGATTTTTTGTTTTGCTTTTTCTGCTATGTACTTACTTGACAATACTTCTAGACCACTACTAAACCTCTTTCATTAATGTTTAATAGACATTCCTTATCAGGTCCAGGAGACAGGGACTACAAATAGAACAACAAACAGAAATGAATAACAGTCCTTTGGAATTTAAATCTATGGGGGTGGGGGGCAAAATGAAAGACTTCCCATACACACACTAGCATACTAGAGAATTTAATCACTTAGGACCTAACTGGGAACTTTTTCAATCTTTTTATAGTTGTGAGAACCTTTCAATTTAAAATGAATGAAGAAAAGTACATAAACTACACTCACAAATTTGTTAAATTTATTTAAATTAATATATTTTTTTCTGGTATGTGACTTGTATTACCAATTCTGTACTTAAGAAGCATGTCTCAGGGTGGAGCCAAGATAGCAAATGAGAGGCAATCACCCAACTGAACTCTCCCAACATTCGCCTCCATACAACTTTAAAATAACTTCTGAAATGAAATTTCTGAGGAGCAGAGCCAACAAAAGGTCAGAGTAAAACTTTTTTTTTTTAGCCTAAGACAACTTTGGAGTTCAGCAGGAGAGCTCTGTGACACCAGGGTGTCTGCCAGCCTGGAGCATGATAAGAGCACCAGTGGTAGGCTATAAAATCGACAGCAGCGGCAGCTTCAGGAGCTCTCTCAGCCTGGCCATGGTGAGGAGGTTGGACAACTGGTCAGAAAGGGATTACAGGGGATGGCCCTTTGTTGTCACTGGATGCAGTTGGAACTGACAGGCAACTCTATTGCCCATAAGCAGCTGTGGGTCACAGTTCCAAGGCAGAGAAGAGCACTGGTTGGTCACAAGGGAGCAGGGGCCTAGGTCACAGTTTGAACGCAGAGAGTAGTGCTAGCAATTACAGCTAAGGGGAGCAAGGGCCTTTCCTGGGTAAAGACAAAAGCACAGGCCAGGAGAGCACTGACCATACCTCTCCCTGGATCATACCATCTTGGAAACACCAAAAACTTACAGATCCTCAGAACTAGCTCTGAAAGCAGCAACATGAAAAAAGCCCAAAGCTTGGGACAGTGCCTCCTCACCCCCAGGTGAGCAGAGTCTGATTTGAACATAAAGTTCAAAGTCAAGAAATGGGCTGGAAAAATGAGTAAACAACAAAAAGAACTTGAAAATAAAAAGCTACAACAAGGCAGGGAAGACCAAGACATAGACTCAGAAGAAGGAAACAAGGTGAAATAGCTACAAACAAAGCCTCAAAAAAAAAATGCTGACTGGACTCAAGCCCACCAAGAATTCTTGAAGTGGTTTAAAAAAAGAAATAAGACTAATAGAGGAAAAATTGGGAAAACAAATGAAAGTGATGTAAGAAAATTATGAAAAGAGAATTAATAGCTTGGTAAAAGAGGCACAAATAAATACTGAGTTGGCCAAATGGAAAAAAAGATCCAAAGGCTCACTGGAGAAAATAATTCCTTAAAAATTAGAATTGGGCAAGTGGAAGCTGCTGACTCCACAAGACATCAAGAAATAGTAAAACAGAGTCAAAAGAATGAAAAAAAATAAGAAAAACATTGAAAAAACAACTGACCTGGAAAATGGATTGAGGAGAAATAAGTTAAGAATTATTGGACTTACCTGAAAGCCATGATAAAAAAAAAAAAAAGAGCCTAGACAGCATCTTTCAAAAAATTATCAGGGAAAACTGCTCTAATATCTTAGATCCAGAGGGTAAAATAGAAATTGAAAAAAATCACCAATCTCCTCCTGAAAGAGCTCCCAAAATGAAAACTCCTAGGAATACTACAGCCAAATTTCAGAGCTCCCAGGTCAAGGAGAAATTATTGAAAATAACCAGAAAGAAACAATTAAAATATTGTGAAGCCACAGTTAGGATCACATAAGATTTAGCAGCTTTCACATTAAAGAACCAAAGGGCTTAGAATATGATATTGAGTATAATGCTTCAGGGGAAAAAATGGACATTTAGTAAAGTAGAGCACATTCAAGTATTCCTGATGAAAAGATCAGAGCTGAATAGAAAATATGATATTTAAGCACAAAATTCAGGAGAATTATAAAAACACAAACATGGAAGAATAATCATAAAAGACTCTAAATAAAGTTAAACTGTTTACATTCTTAAATGGGAAAACAATATATGTAACTGCCAAAGATTTTATCATTTTTAGGACAGTTAGAAGGAGACTAAAGAGACAGAAGCATGAGTGTGAGTTAATTATGTTGGGATTGGGATGACCTAAAAAAATGAAAGAGTAAGAAAGAAGGATGCAGCAGTAAAAGAGAGAGGTAGAATGGGGAAAAATTCTCACATAAAAGAGGTGCACAAGGAAGAACTTTAATAGTGTAGGGGGAAATGGTGGTGGGTGGCTTGCAGTGCTTGAACTCTCATCAGAACTGTTTCAAAGAGGGATGAATACACATTCAGTTGAGCATAGAAATCTGTCTTACCCAATAGGGAACTAAGAAGGGAATGAAATAAGAGATACAGAGAGGAGAGGATGATAAAAAGGAGGGCAGATTAGAGGACGAAGTGGTCAGAAGTAAAACAGACTTTTGAGGAGGGACAGGATAAAAGGAGAATGATAAATTGAAGAAAATAGGATGGAGGGAAATACACTGTTAGTAATCATAACCGTGATTGTAAATGGTATGAGCTCATCCATAAAACAGAAGTGAATAGCATAATGCATCAGAAACTAGAATCCAACATTATATTGTCTACAAGAGACACATTTGAAACTGAAAGATACACAGAGTTAAAATAAATGGCTGGAGTAAAATCTAATACGCTTCAGCTGAAGTTAAAAAGGGAGGGACAGCAATCATGATCTCAAACAAAGCAAAAACATAGACCTAATTAAGAGATAATCGGGTAAGATACATTTTACTAAAAGGTCCCACAGATAATAAAGTAATATAAAAATTTTTTTACAGCAAGTTTCTCTGATCCGTAGGGAACTGAGTGAAATTTATGAAAATAAGAGCCATTCCACAATTAATGAATGGTTGAAGAATATGAACAGGCAGTTTCCTAAAGAAGAAATCGAAGCTACCTAGAGTCGTATGAAAAAATGCTCTAAATCACTATTGATTAGAAAAATGCAGATTAAAACAAATCTGAGATACTACCTTAAAGCTATCAGAAATGACATGTACTGGAGGAGATGAGGGAAAATAGGTACATTAATAAACTGTGTGTGGTGTTGTGAAGTGGACCAATCATCCTAGAGAACAATTTGAACTATGCCCAAAGTGCTATGCCCAACTGTGCATGCTTTTTGACCCATCAATAGCACTACTAGGTCTGTATCCCAAATGAAAAGGATCTATATGTGCCAAAACATTTATAGCAGTTCTTTTTGCATTGGCAAAGAATTGGAAAATTCAGAGATGCTCATTAATTGGGGAATGGCTGAACAAGTTGTGGCATATAATTGTGATGGAGTACTTTTGTGTATAAGAAATGACAAAGGGGGTGGTTTTAGGGAAAAAAATGGCAAGACCTGTATGAACTGATGTAAAGTGAAATGAGAAGAACTGGTAAATCATTGTACACAGTAACAGAAATGCTAAAGTGATGATCAACTGTATATGAAAGACTTGGCTATTCTGATCAATATAACCATCTGAGACAATTCCAAATAATTCTTAATGAAAACCTGCTAGCCACTTCCAGAGACAGAACTAATGAACTCTGAGCACAGACTGAAGCATAATTTTCTCATTTCATTTTGCTTTGTTTTGTTTTGGTGATACAGCTAATATGGAAACATGTTTTGCATGATTTCATATGTATAATTAATTGATATCATATTGCTAGCCTCCTCAGTGGGTGGGGGGAAGGAGTAACAGGGAGGGAGAGAATTTGGAATCCATGATTTAAAAAGCAAAAATAAATAATAATTTTTTTCAAATGGACCAAAAATTTTTTTAAAAAGCATGTTTATGTTAGTAAAATCCATCCTTTCACATATTTGAAAAAATAAACATTTATAAATTATAAAAAACACATAAAAACCACCCTGAAGTTACAGTGCTTTGTTAAACATTTTAAAAGAAAGTGCTGAGGAAAATATTTATGTGTCTCCACTAATTCTACCAGACCATAACATTTGTACTAATGTCAGTATAATATGCTGGGATGAAGTGACGGATGTTCTTTATGTACTTGGAATCGTTCCTCTTCTTTGTTTTGACTTTTGGACGCAGTCATCTTTTTTTAAGGCACATTTTCCCCTTACAAAACACATGATGGAAAGCTAAATTAGAAAGAAGCCTGCAGAGTTTGCAATGCTGTGGAACTCTGAAATGAGATAACTGTTCCAGTTCAGGCAGAAGAAGTCATGAGAACACTAGCATTCCTAGACTCACTGTATCTTTCTGGTCCTCAAAAGGGAGGATGGCTCTGGCACAGCCATCTATTTCATTTTCTCCAAAATTACTCCTTGAAATATGGTAGGAGTTAACACTTAGAGCAAAATTAAATGCCACTTTCTATTTTGCATAAATAGCTACTATTTTGTGACCACAAACATCTACTGAAAATCTTAAATTATTTTTATATTATCCCAGTTAAAAGACTGAGGCCAAAGTAGCATGGCATAGGGAGAAAAGCATTGCATTGAGAATTAGAGAACTTGTATCTTAAAAGAGGTTTGGCTCCTTACTACCGGTAAGACCCTAGATACATCACATGAACACTATGGGCCCCTGTTTCCTCATCTGAAAAACAAGGGTTGGACTAGATTATTTCCAAAGTTCCTTTTCAGTTTTAAATCCTATTGTTGTCCTCATTTTACAAATAGGGAAGGCTATGGAGAACATTTGGCAACAGTCAATCCAGTCTGTGTATTAGTACATTAAAATCTGAATATCTCTTTGGTCTTGGTGTTGAGAATGTGACTGACATAAGATAAGGAATTTGATAAGGAAAATATCAAAATTGTAGCCCTCATTTTCTTTAAGGGGAAAATGGTCTTGGTGATTAGAAGCTAGCATACCTGTTAAGTAGGTCTTGGGTCTTCTTCTCTCCTATCTTTGTATTCTATCTTGATGATCTCATCAGCTCCCGGGGGTTCAGTTATCATCAATGTTCAGATGACTCTCAAATCTATATTTCTAGCCCTCATCTTCCTCTTGAGCTCCAGGCCCACATCATTAACTGCCAGCTAGACATAGGCATCTATATGTCATGTATCATTTCAAACTCAACAAGTCCAAAGCAAAGCATTATCTTTGCTACGAACACCCATTTCTTCCTAATTTCCCTATTTGTGTCAAAGGCACCAATCATCCTTTAAATTATCTAGATTTATAACCTGTCATCCTCAACTTTTCACTCTTTCTCCTTCCCAGTATTTGCTCAGTTACCAAGGCTTCCTGTATCACTCGAATTAGTTCCTTTCTCTCTACTTGCATGGGCACAACCCTAGTTTGGTTACAGTAACCAAAGTTATCATAATAGCTTCCCAGTTGGTTTCTCTGACTCCCATTTCTTCCCTCTGCATTCCATATTCCCTATGACTGCCAAATTGATATTTCTAAAGCAGAGGTCTGACCACGTCATTCCCATGCTTAAGAAGCTTTGGTGACTTCGTATTGTCTCTCAGATAAAATACAAACTCTTCTCTTTGGCATGTAAAGCCCTTTACAAAGATGTATCTAACCTCGGTAGACTGAATGATTTCTCTTCACACACTCCTTACAGCCAAAAGTGTTTATGTTATGTTCCCGGTACATGGCATTCAATCTTCCATCTCTTTGAACAGATGGTCCTCTCATCTGTACAAGAGACCCTCTCTCTATCTCATCATTTTCCTACTCCTCATGGAGTTCTAGCTCCCTTTAAGGCTCAGCTCAAAGCCACAAGCTACTTAACTCCTCACCCCCTCCCTTCAGTACTTTTTATTAGTTTGCATATTCATTGTATTTATTTATCTGTATTTATTTACCAAGGCTCCCTGAGGTCAAGGTCTGTTTCATTTTTTGTCTCTGTATTTCCAGTATGTAGCACAGTGCCTTGTACACATGAATACATTAGCAAGCATTGGTAAATGCTTACTAAATTGGAAAGAATAATGAATACACTTCATGACAGAATTAAGATTCAAAAAGAGCTCGACTTTTGAAAACAGGGACTATACCTTGTATCTACTAATACCTCCTGTTCCTAGCAGAGTGTCCTGCATCATATAGAAACTAGCAGTAGAGTTAATGCTCTTGTCTTATACAAAATTATTTCCAACCCATTAATTGTTGCTATCAGTCATATCATTCACTGCTTTCGTATCCTATACCTTTCTTAGTGGCTATGAACACCAAAATCTGAAGTGTATGGGAAAATCAATAGAAAGTAGGAACTGTGAACAGATGTAACAATCATCTATTCATATACAATCCAACTAGATAAGCATTTATTAAGACACCTACTATGCTCCAGACACAAATGTAAAAATGAAAGGCTCTTCAGCAAGTATGGAGAGAAGTATATATAAACTATATACAAAATAGAAATTACAGGTGGGGTTGAGGTGAGATGGGGAGACAACTAACATTTACCTAGGGATCAGGAAATCTCTCTTGTCCAGTGGGGTACTTGACCTGAGCAAGGTGAGAAATTCTTGGCACTGGGTGACTTGTACAAAAGTACAGAGGTGGAAGATACAATATTGTTCACAGAGAACAGAAAGTAGGCCACTGTGTTTGGAACCTAGAATCCACAAGGAAAACTAAAGTAAACTTAATCTAGAAAAAAATCAGGATGGAGACAGACTGTGGTTTGTAAATTATTCTAGAGGCGATAAGGAGCCAGTGAAGCTTCATGAGCAGAGAGTGTCGTGGTCAAACCAATGCTTTAGGAGTACCAGTTTGGCCGCATCTGTGGAAGATGGATTCCAGAAGGAAGGGATTGGAAGCAGGGAGACTAATTAGCAGTTTATTGCAATAGTGTAGGCAAAAAAGGCCTATGGCCCAAATGAGGATTGTAGCTGTGTGAGTACAACGCAGCTATAAAGGGGTGTTGTAGAGACAGATGGAATAGGATGGGAACATGGGCACAAGTAAAGGGGTCGGACTGTCACTCCCAGGTCTGACTGCAAGGCTATTTATTGCCACTAGCTGAACTCTTTGTGGGGAGGAACCATTTGATTTTTGCCTTTGAATTTCCAGGTCTTATTACAGTACCCTTAGTGTCTGTTGAATTAAACTGAATTGGCCTTGGTAGGAGGTCTGTCTCTTCCTCAAAGGCTGAAACTAAGCAAAATAAAATGTGGGATGAAGTTGAGGGAATCTGATGTGGAATTGGGGAGAAAGAGCTTGTATTTTTGAGGGGCGGAGCCAAGATGGCGACTGGAAAGCAGTAACTGGTGTGAGCTCCCCACCAAGTCCCTCCAAAAACCTATAAAAAAA
>CM053623.1:156601751-156641918 GCA_028646595.1 Phalanger gymnotis | reverse complement strand
AAAAACTGAGTATTTTAATCTATCAATAACTCAGTGCTAGCAGGGTCTTAAAGAAAAAGGTACTTTCATCCATTACTGGAATTGCAAACTTGTAGAATCATTTTGGAAACCAATCTGGTAACATACAATAAGTTAAAAATAATAATACCCTTTGACCTAATAATTTCATATTGGGAATATACTCTGAAAGTTTTACTTAAAAGGAACGCAGTATCTGTTCAAAAATTTTCCTAGTAGCATATAAATTGCCCCAAACTGGATACAACTTAAATATTCAACAGAAGGAGAATGATTAATTGAGTTGTGGTACATTAATATGGTGGCATGCTATAATGTAATTATAATATATAACAAGGCAGTGTGATCTAGCAGACAGAGTGGGGATAATAATGGCACCTACCATACATAGTTGTTAAAAGGATCAAATTATAAAATATATGTAAAGCAGTATATAAATATTAGCTAATATTGTAAAGACTGAAAAATATGACAAATGCTAAGAAAGATTTTGATGAAATAATACAAAGCAAAAAAAAAGCACAACTAGAAGAATAGGATACACACTAATTATGATAATATAAGGAAAAGTAAATGCAATGAATGGACAAAGAATCTGGGTGTAGACTCAGAAGAGAATGACTGAAAAAGGCACTATGTCAATTTATTCCTTGAAATTAAATGTGTACACTTACTAAACAACTTTGCTTGTATTTGTATTCAATGTTGAGTTTCAGATATAAAATTTAAATGTAAAAAATAAACTAACTATTTTTATGGAAATTTCACATGCACTTCTTAAGCTAACCTGCTTTAATAGCTGTGGTTTGTTTCCATCCCCCCGCCCTAAGTGACAATCCACAATTACCTACTCTATACAATTTCTAATAATTTCAGTTTAGCTATGAAAACTTTCATTGATGGGTCTTACCTGAGAAGACTCAAAGATAGTAAATTTTCCATTCTGAGAGAGAGGTGCAGGAAGGGGAGGAAAGGAGACAGGAAACAGATGATTGTAAAGACATATATTCTTCAGTGTGCTTTGATGGCATAGTGGGGTGGGGAGGAGGGAAGGAGAGAAGAAGGGAGAGAGAGAAAGATGTAGAGAGAGAGAGGTGTGAGGGAGGGAAGGAGAGAGAGAGAGAGAGAGAGAGAGAGAGAGAGAGAAGAGAGAGTTTCACACTTACAGCTATGACTACAGGTATCATTCCAATGTTGTCCTAAAATACATAACCCCAAGGAGTTAGTTAATGGGAGCAGAAACCACCTTCAGATGAAGATTTTGTCATTCATAAAGGGATCCCAGCATGTCTTTAAAACATTTTAAATTACTTGTTCAACTCAAAAACAATGCACCATAGTTTTAGAGTATATATTTAAACAAGTTTTCCTTTAGAAGACAAAAATGCAGTCATCTGTCTTAATTTTAAATGAAAGAAAAAAAGATTGAAGGCAGAGATTTTTATACTCAATCAAGTGATAATCATTTTTACATATCTGCTATGTTTCAGGGACTATGCTACATGTATATAAATACAAAAATTACTTGCCCTCGAGGAGCTTACATTCTAATAGAGAATACAACACATAAAAGGGGGAGGGTAGTGTAAAGGAAAGACAGTCTTGATCTGCCTAGTTAAATAGATTGTGAGTGAAGCCATTGGGCAGAAGATTATCAAACTCTCCCCAGGAGAAATGGTAGTATTGATTTGATAAACATTCTCAGAACAAAAAGAAGAAGTAGACTTTGGAGGGAGGGAGCCCCATGGGGAGAGAATGTAGACACAGTATGCACATGATAGTAGGGAAGGGGGCAAGATACTGGGACTGAGCAGGTCTTATGGTCCTGTTAAATGGTTAAATAGAATGTAAAACAGTCTATGCATGGCTAGACATAGTGCATTAGGTGTGTTTATTTATTTATTTGTTCACTAATCAGTACAATTTAGCCTTTAGTCCCAAAACTGAGTGGATTAACAAACCTTGGGTGGGGAAGTATGACCCCTGGATATGGGAATGAGAGGCTCACTGATGCTGGTGAAAAGAAGGGTTATAGCAGACTAGAGGGCATATGCCCACACTGGCTAGGTCTTGGTATCCTGGTGGCTGGTTGGATGCTTTCCAAAATTTTAATCTATGTATAGAAGTTCATTCTCACGAAGTCTATGTTTTCTTATGTTTGTTTTATGTTATTCTGAGATGTCAGCAGATCAGGAAAGTGTCAGAACTGTTTATCTTTCCTTAAATGAATGGCCTCCATTTTTATTTAAAAAAAACTGAATGTAAGGTTTAGTGGTACAATGAAATTTTTAGTCAGTTTGGTGGCACCATGGATATAGTGCTAGGCCTGGAGTTAGGAAAGACTGAGTTTCCTGAATTCAAATCTAGCCTCAGACACTTACCAGCAGTGTGACCCTGGGCAAGTCACTTAAATCTGTTTGCTTCAGTTTCCTTATTGGTGCAATGAACTAGAGAAGGAAATGACAAACCACTCCAGTATTTTTGCCAAGAAAATCCCAAATGGGGTCATGAAGAGTCGGACATGATTGAGCAACTAAATTTTTACAATAGCCTCTTAATTGGTTTCCCTGCTTCCCAGCTCTTCCTTATCCAATCCATATTCCACACCCAGTTGCCAAATTGGAAACTCTTAAAACTCAAATCTTAATATTTCAATTCTCTATTAAACATTTTCCAGTAGTTCTGTATTGCCTATAGAATAAATTACAAACTCTCCAGTTTGGCATTTAAAGTCCTCCATTACATGGTTTCCTCCTACTTTTTAGCCTTTTTGTTTTGTTGTCAAATCCCTATCAACACTCGCTATTTCAGCCAAATTGGTCTGTCATCTGTTTGCCATGTACGACATACCATCTCCTCCTTCCTCCATACCTTTACACAGATTGCCTGAAATGTCTAAAATATACTCCTTCAATTCTGTCTCTTAGAATCTTTAGCTTCCTTGAAAGCACAGTTCAAGTGCCACCTCCTTCATATTTTTGATTCACCTAGTTTAATGCTCTCTCCCTCTTTAAATTACTCTTTATAATTTTGTGCATCTATCCACTTATCCATCTATCCATCCATCCATCCATTCATCCATCCATTTGTCCGTCTATCTATCTATCTATCTATCTATCTATCTATCTATCTATCTATCTATCTATCTATCTATCTAATCCTTTATCCTCAACAGAACATAAATTCTTTGAGGTAAGGACTGTTTTGTCTTTGGAAAGTGCTAAGCCCAATGCCTTGAATATTTATAGTTGTTCAGTGGTTTGTCATTTCCTTCTCCAGTGGAATAAGGCAGAGAGGTTAAGTGGCTTGCTGAGGGTCACACAGTTAGTGAATGTCTGAGGCCAGATTTGAACTCAGAGGTTTTTCCGACTCAGCCCAGCATTCTATCCACTAAGCCACTTTGCTGCCTCCATCTTCCATATAGTAGGTGCTTCATAAAAAATTTGATGAATATCAAAAGTATGAATTTGAAAATAGGATAGCTTCATAAATTCCATGTATGTTAGAGGGTTCATTTGTCACTGACCTTAAGCCAAAAGTATTTCATTTGGGAGTTGGAATGACATCTAATGCTGCCTGTGACTCATCTGGCTCTGATGGATGTTCGAGATCCCACAAGATACCAAATATCTTAATTTTTTATTTATGACACTTTCTAAAGAAATCAAGTGAACTTTTCAAAAGTCAAAATTTGAGTTTTGCATTGGAGAGAATCATAAGAAAAAGCAGATTTGCTAAACACTTGCTAAGTCCATGCAGAGATTAACAAGAGGGATGGTTGGCATGTGATAGAGAAATAATGGGAAAGTTCTAGAAGGTGCAGTTTCAATAAAAGTAAGAATATCAAATGCACATTTAAAAATTAGTCTCTTTTTAAAGACCATGCTACTGGCAAAGAACTGGAGAATAAGTGGGTGCCCATCAACTGGGAAAAGACTGAACAAATTGTTGTATATGAATATAATAGAATGCTATTGTGCTGCAAGAAACAAAGAACAAGATGGTGTCAGAGAAACTTGAGAAGACCTGCATGGTCTAATGCATTGACTAATGAAAAGTAAGGGGGAAATGAACCAGGAGAACAACTTAAACTATAATGTTAACATTGTAAAAACAAGTTTGAAAAATGTAAGAATTCTGACCAACTCAATGATTAGTCAGGAGTCCAGAAAAAAAACAATCATGAAAAATGCTACCCATCTCCTAACAGAGATATGAGAGACTAATATACAATATGAGCTCCATATTTTTAGGACATGACTAGTGTGACTTGTTTCACTCAATTTTTCTTATTTGCTGCTAATGTTTTCCTTGCTTTGGGAGGCATAAAAAGAAAAAAAAAATCGATTATTGTAAAACTTTTTTTTTTTTAAAAAGCGCACTATTTAGTGGAATATGTTGTTTGGGTGTGGTTAAAACTACTATGAAGTCTACTTTGATCCTCTCAGAGCTAGTAACAAATTATGGTTCAACACTAGTTAATTTGTACATACATATGGGATATTCTCCCTATTCTTGGGTGACAGTTCCAGAAATCTTTACAAACAGACAGATGCTTTATTTCAGATATTTCAGATAGCTCTAACCTTTTCCAAGTTCTTTTATTTTTTTTTAAATCAAATTGGGGAACAAGCTGCAATTAGGTGCTAACAGTTTTTTATACCAGTTAATCTACCATTAACCAGGAGTGTGGGGGTAACTAAGGCAGTGTGGGCAGGAAAAGGCAGTGAGTACTTGAAATCTGCATTCCTGAATTAGAAAGTGAGGAGTATTTCCCATACAAAGTGATCCAAAGATTCTTGAACACTGATACTGAAAACAGCCAAATCAGCACCTTTGCAAAATGAGATAATAATGAAGGTATATATTAAAAGACATGGGGTAGCAATTTTCAGCACTATGATAATTTCATAAATATGTTTATGTCTATGTGTGCAACTACCGTGATAATGCTTATACAATAGCCTATGGTAGGTACAGATACTTAAAGTATTTGGGGTAGTGTGATATACCAGTAAGCACGTAAAATTACCATGATAACGTATATACAATAGTCTGTGGTAGCTACACATACTTAAAATATCAGGGATTGCGTGATATACTGGAAAGCACAATGGGTCTGAAGAACGTGGTTTCAAAATCTGGTTCAGTTAGAACCTATGGGCTTGGGCAGATCACAAGACAGGAGGCAGCAAGTGCCATGCAAGTCAAATCACCACTTTGACCACCATTTTCTCTTTGATTCTGGTATAGACAGCAGAGGGCTCTGAACCCAAGAGTCTTGGGAATAGCAGTGCCCTCTAAACCAGGGCTTCTTAAGCTTTTTTCCACTTGCCACCCCCTTTTGCATGACAGCAGCACAGTGCAAAGCATGCCTGCTTTGTGTTCAGAACCAAGGCTGCAATGAAGTTACAAGATGCAACACGACAGGCATTGCCAGAAACACCTCGGATTCATCAGGCATTCGATTTTGAATTAAGTTTTGAGATACATCATTGTGGAGAAGAAAACTTGCACATTGCCTGGCACATAGTAGACACTTGATGTTTACTGACTCACTGACTTATTAATTACCAACAACAATTGGTGGTAATTGCCCCAACAAGCAGATAAGTATAGAAGCCCTAGGAATGGAAGCACCCGTAGACCACTGGTTCCAGACCAGCCCCACAGTGGCTCCTGTGGAGAAAGGGGCCAGCCATCCCCAACAACTCTTAACCAACTGCTATTCATAAGGCAGCCAAGTTAGAGCAGCAAAGTAGCTGAGGGGAGAGATGGGAAGTAGTATATTTATCCTGCCTCAGACCCTGACAGAAACGACCCAGTGTCCATGACAAACATCTTGGGAAGCAACCCCTGTGAAGATGCAGCCATATAATGCTATTACAAAATGCTAGAGTCAATTTTTTTTTGACAAAACAGAAAGTCCCTGGCACTGTCAAATGGTTCAACATCAAAAACCGATATATTTTTAACAGAGGAAATGACATAAAAGAAAAGGCATTGCCATCTGCTTTGCTTCTATACTCTAAAGGCCATGGTACCTTTCTAACTGATTTGCAGCTGAAACCTTCCCTGTATGTTGTTTCCTCCAGTAGAATGTGAACTCTTGGAGAGCAGGGACTTTTTATTTTGCTATTTGTATCCCTGGTGCTTAGCATGGTCCTCTGCACATAGTAAATGCTTAATAAATGCCATTTCCCTCCATTAATTAATTAAATTTTCTGAGTCTCAGTTTCCTCATCTGTAAATCAAGTTTAGACTAGATGTCTAAGGTTCATTCTATCTTTGAATATATGATCCTGTGACCGGTATTGAAAATGGTTCCATCATAGCCCACAGTGAGAAATGTAGAATTAAAGTATACTTTATTTGATTCAGAGGCAAAGACATTTAGCATACATAATAGGTAGAACTTGGTTTGATAATGAAGGCTGACTTACGGCTGATCAGAAACGGTATGCATCTTTCAAGTGCGTGGCTTGCATCTTTTATAGATGGGATTTAGTCCATGAAAATGGTATGCTTTCTCTAAGGGCTGCACAATAAGCAGAAAGTTATGAAATTTTAGAATTCGGTAAACTTTCTTCTCCACATAGGACAATAGGAACCTCTCATAGGTTCTCCAAATCGGCGATACTGCCCCCTGGGGGGTGCTGGAAGGATCCAAGGGGGTGGAAGTCTGAGGGGCAATTAAGGGGTGTTGAATAAAAATAAGAGGGCAGTGGAAGCATAAGGAAAGAAGAGAAGGGAAGAACGTTTTGAAAAACCATTTGTATGTTTCATCTGTTGTATAATAGAGTTAAAGTCATGGTGATTACATTATTTTACAAATAAACACACAAAATGTAAGTTATAACCAATCAGTGGTCAAGTCTGACCACAAGTCTTAACAAGCAACTGTTGGTAGGGGAGCACGTCGGGCATTGTTGGGAAGTCCAGCAAGTATCGGCAGGAATACGTGTGTGTAATGACTTGTTTACAATATGATATCACACGATTACAACACAATATTGTCATCAAAATTTCAATGCAGGAAAAACCCCACAAATTTACAATAAATTATTAAATTTAAGATATGTCATTTAAAAATTTTATATTCCTTTGAAATGAGGCAAATTTCCCAAAAACTATTAAAGGGTTAAAGAAAGTAGATTTCCAGGGAGGCACTAAGTAAATTTTTTTTAAAGGGGGTGGTAGGCCAAATAAGTTTGGGAACCTCTGCTCTAGAGCCTCACTGATCAACACCAGCACTCTGGCAGGGACCCACATCAGCACTCCAACTTGGAAATCCAGGAACACTGTGTGGACAAACTAGGATTTAATGACAACAAATAGCAAATCATAGTAGCAGAAGGAATGTCATCAAGGCATGCCTGCAGTGAACTAGGACCATTGCATATACCGCAGTCATTCTGGAGATGGATGGGTTATTACTAACAATTCTTGAACGAGAAACCACAGGGAATTAACTGGTTAGCATTACCGAATTTTGAATTTTAAAATCTCTGGATACGGTGTGACACCCTTTATGAAGCCACAGGAATAGTCAAGCCACCAACAGTATCCAGGCTTGGAGAATCCTCAAAAATAAAGCAGTTGTTTTAAAAGTTCTACTCTGATAGAAAATGCTAAATTCATGGCTTCAGAGTTCAGTCCAACTCAACAAATATTTATTAGGTCCCATCATGCAAAGCACTATGGTATAGTCTGTAGATAGAAAGACAAAGACAAAAAGCAGACCCTCTCCTCAAGGTGCTTACTAGGAGATATATCATTTAAGTAGATAAGCAAATAGAAGATAATTTAAGGAGGGAAGAGAAGACTAACTGGGGATAATCCTGAGATAACCAATGCGGAAGTTCCTCATTGAGATGTAATGTTACAACAGTAATTATAAGCAGCTGACCAAAAAACTGAGTTCAGTCAACTGGTCTAAATCTTGGGGACATTCAAGAATTTTTTTTCCGTCTCCCTGTCTCTCTCTCTGTCTCTGTGTGTCTCTCTCTCCCTCCTTCCCCTCTCCTTGTCTTCTCTTTCTCTCTATCCCTCCCTCCATGCCCCCTCTTCTTCTCCTTTCCCTCACTTCTCTTTCCTCTCTATCCTTCCCCTCCACCCACTCCTCTTCCCCTCCTTTTCCTCTCCTTTCTCCTTCATCTTAACATCCCTACACTTAACCTTTGCTTGTAAAAATAAATTAAGAAAAACAGACCAGCAATATGAAAAGCATCTGACCACATTCTGCACTCATAGTGTCCCACTCTACAGAACGAAGGGAAGTGTGTTTCATCATCTCTTCTCTAGGACAAAACTGATCATTACAAATAATGTAAATGCTTGCTTCCTCATGGTGGTCTTTTTAAGCAATATTTTTGTAACCACTGTATGTACTGTTGCCCTGGTTTTAGTTACTTTATTCTTCATCAACTCATATAAGTAAGTCTTTCCACATATTCCTAATTCCTCATATTGTTCATTTATATGTATAATATGTATAATATTCCATTACATTCATATACTATAATTTTTCAGCCATTCCTCAATCATGAGGGAATTTTCCTTTTTTTCTCCCTTCCATAGAAACTGTGCCTTTGTCTCCTTTTTGTTCTTGGCTCCTGCTCCTAGATGATAGTTTTAGAGAATAGTAGGCTTAAATAAAACAAAAGATAAGTATAAATTTAAAAAACAAAATAAAAGGTTGCCACATCTATTCTTTATTATAACAATGAGAAAGCATCTGAATAGTCCACTGACAAAAACTTACATTATATCACTTTTCTGCTTCCCCCCAGCCTCAGAAATTTTCTGCCACAACAATGCCATATTGAGCCAAATATTCTTAGAAATATCTTAGCATTTAAGAACATTATGTATTTTCTTGACAGCAAAACCAAGCAAATAGCACAGGGGAAAATAATGATGATACAGATTCTTTCTCTGGCTCTATAAATTAGTTGTTCCTTTGTTCAGAAGACAGTGTTGTTCTGATTAATTCAATACCTCAAAAAATATTGGTGTCTGCTGCTCTATCCAATTATGACAAAGGAAATCGTGGTGTTGATAAAATCATAGCAACAACCTACATCAGTAGAGAGGGAAGAGTTTAGTGCAGACAAAAAGACGGGATAAAAGTTGCCTCCAGTTTCTAAAGGGTGATTTGCATGGAGTAGACAGAAACAAAAGAGGCATTTGGACTTTTGTCAAGGTAACTCAAAGAATAGACCAAAATAAATTAAAAAGGCAAACAGTGCCTAAGGGCTCCTTTGGTTCTGATTAAGTCTGAATCACAAATAAACTTGGAGTTGGGAGCTAAAAGAACACAGACTCCCAGTTCCACTGAGAAAAGGCCATATACCAGCTACGATTAAATGAAGTACCAGAGATGGCAGCATCAGAGAATTTACAAAGATCAATTTCTTTTAATTTTGAGCAGACAGTAGAGCAGCAAAGAAATGTATATTAGCAAAGGATTGCAGCATTGTGCAGCAGTAGAGAAAGCAGTATAAATCCAGTGATATTGGATTTCCTCTGTTATTGGATTTCCTTAGTTTAAAGCCAAATGATTAATCAGTGCATTTGAATCTTCAGGGAAGGGAGCATCATCAGTGTTTCAATATATTTCCCAAATGTGTACCCTTTCCTACTCAGGCTTCCCTTGCCAAGGGAATAACCTCTCCCATTAGCAATATGGTGACCTGTGGGACACTGTAGCCTTTTGAATACAGGGAAAATTCCCCTTGTTATTTGTGCCAGACTGCTTAACATGTCTTCTGGTTTGCTGGTAAAATAAACATTGGTAGGAACCATGAACTGTGATTGTGAGCTTGTATGTGCTAGCCCAAAACATTCTTGAACCTATGACTAAGGAAGACTGAGCTATACATTTATTTGTTACTTTAGTCAGTCAACTAGCATTTAATATACGCCTACCATTTACCAGACACTATGCTAAGCACTGGGGATATAGATAAAAATAAAAAAATTTTTCCTCCCAAGGAGCTCATAGTCTAATAAGGGAGACAACAAACAAATAACTATGTACAAACAGGATATATGCAGAATAAATTAAGGATATTCTCAGAGGGAAGGCCCTAAGATTAAGGACTGGGAACGTCTTCACATAGAATGTGGAAGTTCAGCTGAGACTTTTTCGGAAGCCAAGAGGCAGAGATGAAGAAGAAGAGTTACAGATATGAGATATATCTAGGGAAAATACTTCTAATAGGGAGACTGAGTGCCTTGTGTAAGGAACAGCAAGGAGACCAGTGTCACTAGATTGCAGAGTATAGAGAGAGGCTTAAGGCATAAAAAGACTAGAAAGGTAGAACGGGGACAGTTTATGGAGAGTTTTACAAGCCAAATAGAGACTTTTATAGCGGATATTGAAGATAGTATGGAGCTACTGGAATTGATTGAATGGGGGTGAGGAGGAAAAATGGTCAGAACCATGCTTTAGGAAGATCAACTTGACAGCTGAATGGAGGAGAGATTGGAGTAGCCAGAGGCTACTCCAGACACTTGCCTCTCCCCACTCCAGTCTAGCCTCCATTCAGCTGCTTGAAGCAGGAGACCAATCAGAAGACTTTTGCAATAGTCCAAGTAGAAGGTGGTGAGGGCCTGCACCAGGGTGGTGGTAATTTAGAGAAGAGGAGGTAGAAATGATAGGACTTGACCACTCATTAGATATGGCTGGTGAGAGTGAGGAGTTGAGAATGACACCAGGTGGCAAGCTTGAGTGACCAGGAGGATGGTGGTACTCTCGACAATAATAGAGAAATCAGGAAGAGGGCAAAGTTTGGGGGAAATAGGTGATAAGTTCAATTGGGACATGATGAATTTAGTATGTCTACAGAACATCAAGTAACAAATATCTAAAAGGCAATTAAAGAGGCAAGACTGGAGATCAGGAGAGAGGTTAGGACTGGACAAGTAGATCTGAGAGGCATCAGTAATGTTACGATACCTGAAACCATGGAAGTTGATGAGATCATTAAATGATTGGTATAGGAAAGGAGGAGAAGAGGGCCTAGGACAGAACCTTGGGAGATTCCTACCGTTAGCAGACCTGATGTTTCCTTTTTTTGCAAGGCAGTTGGGGTTAAGTGACTTACCCAAGGTCACAAAGCTAGTAAGTGTCAAGTAGCTGAGGCTCCATTTGAACTCAAGTTCTCCTGACTCCAGGGACTCTATCCACTGCACCACCTAGCAGCCCCATGATGTTTCTTTTTCAAGCAAAGGAAATAGGGAAGAAGCCATCAGACAGGTAAGAGAGTCAAGAAAGTTCACTGTCACAAAAGCCTAGAAAGCAAAGAATACCAAAGAGGGTGATCGGCAATGCCAAAGACTTGAGAGAGGTCAAGAAGGATGAGAGTTAAGAAGGGCCTATTAGATTCAGCAATTAAGAGATGATTAGTAACTTTGGAGAGAGCAGGTTTGGTTGAAAGATGAAGTTGGAAGCCAGTCTGCAGAGTTAAGGGAATGAAAAGAAAGTGAGGCACCTATTATAGATGACCTTCTCAAGGAGTTTCATCATAAAATTGAGGAGAAATATAGGATGGTAAATATCTGAGATGAACAGATCAAACAAGGATTTTTTAAGGATGGGGACATATAGGTATATTCGCAGGCAGTAGAGAAGCAGTCAGTAGAAGCTCGGGCTTTGAACAGAAAGACCTGTCCCAACATAATCTGCTGTTTATCACTGCAGACAGCTGCATAGGGAAGATGGTTCAAATAGAATCCTATCCTTCTTCAAAATACTAACTTCCTGTTCTCTTTTTCCCCATATTCCTTGAGTTATAATAACTTTGTTCTTTTGTTCATATTTTAAACCGCAGTATTTTTTCAATGGTAACATACCTCTCATCTTCCATGGAAAATACATGAAATGTGGTATCATTAAAAGATCATTGTGTCTGGGAGCATGAGACCTGGGTTCAAATTCCTACTGTGATACTTATTGGCTGTGTGGCCATGGACAAATCACTTAGACTCTCTGAGCTTCAGTTTAGGTATCCTTAAAATAGGGATGATAATGTTGTGAAGAAACTACTTTGAGAACTTTGAAGAGAACTATACAAATGTGAATTTAATATTATTCTTATTTCAGGCACAACAGGGCAAAAGAGAGTTGGACACTCCATTTTTTTCCCACAAGAGAGCTAGGCAGAAAGAAAATCAGGATGGAAGGATGGTGGTTGTCAAAAAAAAAGTAAGTGGAACTGGTGAATCAAACCCTGAAGGAAGATTAATGAGGTCACAAAGCTGTATCAGATGGGGGAAATGGGGTACACATTAGTATCACTCAGAGCTTTCCTTACTTATCATGTATATTTAAAACTCGCCTGCTCATTAGGGCCTCCTAAAATTCTTGTAAATTTGTAAACTTTGCCATGGGGAAAAAAAGTCCTATATGTGTGGGTATCAGAAACTCTGTCCATCCTGCACAGGAACATGGGAGTCATCCATGCCAACTCTGAGCTGAGCTACATATGAGAAAGGAAAATTCTGAGCCTAATTGCCAGGGGAAAAGGAGAATGATTTTTAACTTTAACTGTCTGCTGTACTGTTGAGTAATGGTGTTTGTTACCATGGTAATGCAATGTCTGACACTGGGATAACTGCATAGCTATCAGGAAATGAAACCCTTTTATTTTTCTCTATCAGTTCATATCTTCATCTCAAAGCCCTGGATGGTCACTGTGCCTCTGTTTCAGGCCAAAAAAGTTCAACATGGAAACTTACATTGAATACTAACCCTTTAAATGCTCCTCAGAGAGGCAAGAAGTTTCCAGGTGGGTTGGGGAGGGAAGTGGGAGAGAAGGAATTCCTGGATATCAATTTGATATATTTCTTATAGAATTTGGCTCAAAATAGATGAGATCACAGAACAAGAGATGGAGGAAAAAAGATGGAAGGAAAATTCTGGAATTTTGCAAATTCCAGACTTCGGACTGATCCAGGAGGCTCCTTCCAGAACCATATGGGACAAATGACAAAGAACAGGCACTGTTGGGTAAATTAAAATAAACTGCCAAAGTATAGAACCATGTGAAAATAAACAAACATTCAATTATATGGTGACAATTAAAGCATAGGGAATTTACTAGATTTATGAAACAGCTGGGAAGAGTTGATGGCCCCAGGGGCAGCCAAAGAATTTCAGTGAAAGAATAATTCCTGGGAATTGCTTCATATGATTTCCTCTATTAAGCAGAAAATCGAGGAAAAAGCCCTAGGTGATTGGTTTGGTGTTTTCTTCTCCCTTCCCTGCTCCCCATCAATGGATGACTGGGCTTCATTAAGCTCCCTAAGGAGATAATTAGGCTGCTTGGTCCATCTTTCCCTGTCATTCACTTTTTTTTTTTTCCTTTTTAGAGGATTTGTTCAGAGACCTCCCAATGAGAGAAACTCCCCATCCCCATAATGAGCTTCACATATTCTGCAACTTAGAGTCTCAGAGAAATGCCTAGTACACTGAGATTAAACGACCCATCCAGGGTCACACAGCCAGTATGTGTCAAAGGTAGGACTTGAACCCACATTTTTCTGACCCTGAGGGCAGCTCTCTATCTACATCACATTCCCTCTCATGCCAAAATCTAATATAGCATAAAACTTAACAATAATACTCAGCACTTCTATGGCTTTAAGGTTAGCAAAGCACCCGACCTATGTTATGTCATCTGATTGTCACAACGGTCCT
This sequence comes from Phalanger gymnotis, assembly GCA_028646595.1. Lineage (NCBI taxonomy): Eukaryota > Metazoa > Chordata > Mammalia > Diprotodontia > Phalangeridae > Phalanger > Phalanger gymnotis. Next base: position 156,628,195 of record CM053623.1, on the reverse strand, counting down.
GTGAGATTGGTGCTATTATTATCACTATTTCCGATGAGGAAGCTGAGGCTGAGAAAGGTTAAGTGACTTGTCCAAGGTCAGCCACATAGCCAGTAAGTGTCTGAGGTAGGACCCAAACTCAAATCTTCCAGACTTCAAGTCCAACATTTTAACTATCATGCCACCTTGCTACTTTTCCTATCTCTTCAGTCCAATTGGGTTCAAGATAACTTTGGGAGGAAGTCAAGGCAACACAGTCAATATAGTCCTTCCATGAGTTTCAGGGGTTGAGTGGACCTACTTTCAAGTCAACAAGATCCTGGGCTCTCAGAAGTTATGATACTTGAACCCAAGCTCTGATAAAGTTATGAAAGTGGGCCTTGAGTATGGACCTTGTTATAACTTGGATTATTTCCTAAACCAGCTTGGCTAACTATAGAAACATTCATTATGTTGGCTAAATGCTGACTGATTTCTCAGCCACAGCAACTCTTAAATACCATCTACTAAGGTGCAGAGAGGTTGAAATCTGTGCCAGTGGAAGGACTGCCTGAACTGACTGGAAGTATAGATGTATGTCCCTAATGCTATTCAAGGTACAATGCAGAATACCAGGGAGTAAAAGGATTTGAACAGTCCTTGTTGAGACATAAGGTACTAAACTGTCACAGGCTATCAGTATATTCTTAACAGCAGTTGGTATTTCAGGTCATGAATTCTAGCATGAATTCACTTTTTGCTTATTCCCATCTAATGCAGGGAAGAAGACTGAGTTACTCTTTAAAAAGAGTAGGGATTGTTTCATTCTTTATGGTCTTGCAAACCAAGTCTATTCCAGGGCCTAAAGCTGATCCTGCTGGCTCTAGTCTCTGACAACATTAAATAAAAGTGAAAATTAGTATTATACTTAGGTTTGTTTGTAAAGATTCTTTATGTATCAGCTGTCCATTAAAGCAAAATCACATACAAAATATTGATTTCCTTTTATTATTCTGGGTCTTCCTTTAGGCATCACAAAGGGGAATGACTTAAGACTGTAGAGCTCTATATAATCAATCAGCAGGAATTAACAATAAACATTAGAGCTGGAAAGGACCACCTCATAGGCTATCTAATCAAATTCCCTTATTTTACAGGTGTGGAAACCGAGACACAGAAATGTTATGTGGCTTGACCCAAAGTCACAAAGGTAGCATGCCATTAGGCGAGGATTTGAACTTGGGTTCTTGGTATTTCCAAATCTAGCTATTTTCCATTTACCACACTCTCTTCCAGGGTCAGTCGCTGGGGATATGAATACAAAGAATGAAACAATACCTATTTGTAAGGAGTAACACAAACCTCTCCCCTGCATTAGATGGGAAAAAAAAAACAAAAATGGAAAATGGAAACAATAAGTTTTTTTTTCCCTTTCCCTGGATTTCTTTTTATCAAGAAACAGGAGAGTAAGCTAGAATAATAGAGTAATAATAATAATAATAATTAGCACTTATGAAATGCTTAAAATTTTCAAAGTATTTTCTAAATATTATCTCATTTGATCCTCACAATCTTGGGATGTAGGTGCTAGTATTTTCCTCATTTTATGGGAAACTGAGGCAGAAAGAAGTTAAAAATGTCACTATTGCATTAGATGACATCTATGATCCTATGAATACTGGTTGAAAAAAAAATTACATGCTGTCACATGATTTTCCCAAGTCTCTAAACCAAAATATTTAGTTATAGGCATTTGGCATACAACAACCTGGTTAAAATGTGAACCACCTCAGGAAAAAATTAGGAATTTGAGATGTGGGATTGACTGTGTTTAACAGCAAGGATAAGTTTTAAATGCAAGCAGCAATCCCCTACCCCCAGTCTAAAAACAGATGCCTTAGACCAATTTATTTTCCATTGTTGAAATGTTTAGGAAATTAGCTGTTAATCATGCCTGGCAAAAAAAAAAAAGCAATAGAGGTCACATACCAGCTCCCTGAAATCCTGCTGTATCCTAAACTTCCTCCACACTCCTACCCTGACTGTTCTCCAACTTGTTTTTACTCTTATTTTTTTTTCCTACGAGATTTGAAATAGCATTTATATGGCAAGATTTGGAGTTGTGTGAGGAGCCATGACCATATAACAAACACTTGGGCTTTTTTTTATCTCTCCTGAAGTAAAAATAAAAACATATCTGAAGAAAAATATAGACAGGAGGAAGAAGTTGGCTATTCCACATTCGTTCTTAATTTTCTATTTAACGATAGGCGAATTCAGTCCCCTCTGATATTGCCCATTTAAGCACAAGCATCACAACCTGATTTGGGGATTCTTCTTAGTGCTAACAGTCCTGAAAACATAGTTAAAGTCTACTAGACAGTACTATCTGTTCTTGACCATTTTTACATTGCCTGACCCATCCATGAAGTTCAGCCTTGAACATTGTGATGGACCTTCTGATCTTTTGCCATTACCTTGAACTAACTCTTGATTCTTGTAGTATTTTGTTTCAGGTACAAATGAAATTAGCTAACTTTCCTGTGGCCTTCTGGCATTTGTAACACCAGGTTTGGGTCAGGAACAATGCTGAAGAATAAAATCCCCTGTTCTTTATCCCCTGTTCTAGCCTACAATATTACCTATTTAAGATATTCCACAATTTGACTTCAACATATGTTTCCAACCTTATTTCATTTTATTCTTCTTTGTGATACTTTATGTTCCAGCCAAGTTGGACTCGACTTGTTCCCTGAACTTGACATTCCATCTCTCACTTACGTGATTTTCACACAAGATGATCCCTATGCCTGGAATGCACTCTCTTCTTATCTGAAACTTTTAAGATCTTTATCTTTCACCAAGTTTCAGCCAGGCATCAATCAATCAACCGTATATTAAATGCTCAGTATTTGCCAGGCATTGTGCTAAATTTGGGGATACAAAGGAAAAACTAAAAATGGTCCTTGCCTTCCAAAAACTTACTCCTAATGGAGGAGACAACATTTACATTAATTGGTACATAAATTATACTTACAGAGTAGCTAAAAGGTAGCCTTAGAGGCGAAGGTACTAGCAGATGGGAAGACTGGAAAAGTCCTCTATGAGGTTGTACTTGAGCTGAGTATTAATAAAACCTAGGATTCTAAGAGGTTGAAATTAGGAGAGAGAGCATTCCAAGTATGGGGAAGTCAGTGCAAGGTCACAGAGATCTGAGATGGACTGTCATGTGCATAAAATACAGCAAGTAAGTTAGAATAGCTGGAATATAGCATGTTTGGAAATGAATTGTTAGAACACTAGAAATACAGAAAAGTTATGAAGAGCTTTAATTGTCAAGAGTGGTTTGTATTCCGTCCTAGAGGTAAGAGGGAGCTGTTAAAGTTTACTGAGTAGTGGGGTGATATGGTCAGAGGAAAACTACTGTGATAGCTGAGTGGATGATGGGTGGGGATGGAGAGAGACATGAGGTATGGATTCTACTTGGAAGTCCAGGTGAGAGAGGATAAGGGTCTCAACTAGCATGGTGGCTGTGTGAGTAGACAAAAGAGGATGTATGGGAGGAGAGATGTTGTAGAGAAAGAAAGTACAAGATTTGGTTAAGTGATTGGATATGTGGGGTAGGCAAGAGTGAAGAGTTGAAGATGACAACAAGGTTGGGAACTTGGCTGAATGGTTTCTTTCTCTGAGTTTGGGAAGAAAAATAATGAATTATCTTTTGGATGTACTGAGTTTCAGAGCAGGATATTCAGTTTGAAGCTTCTATAGGAAGCTTATAATATGAGACTGGTACACAGGCAAAAGACATCAATAAGCTGAGAATATAGATCTGGGAATTATCTTCAGAGAGGAAAACTGACCCCATTAATGCTGGAGATAAGTAATAGCATAGAGATAAGAGAAGAGGGACTAGAACAGATCTAGTTAGGATGCTGGGGACCCCAACAGTCAATGGACAAGGTAGGTAAGGATCTAGACAGAAGGGGGCAGTCAGACAAGCAGGAGGAAAACCAAGAGAGAGCAGAATAAAGAAATCCCAGAAAGGAGAGAATGATCAGGAAGAGAAGATGGTCAGTAACGTCAAAGACTATAGAGAGAGGTTAATATCGAGAAAAGGCCATTAAATTGGTCAATTAAGAGATCATTAATTTGGAGAGAGAAGTTTCAGTTAGATAAGTTCAGAAGCTAGATTACACACTATGTGTATGTGACTTTTTCAAGGAGTTTAGAAGGAGGAGAGCTCTAGGTGAATAGCCTCAATTTTATTGATAAAGTATGAGGTAAGATCGTAAACAAAGCTTAGGAAAGATAAGGTAGGTTAACATTTTTTAAAATTAATTAATTCATTTTTAGTTTAAAACATTCAGTTCCACAAGCTTTTGAATTTTAAATTTTCGCCCTCTCCATCCTCTCTCCCCTCCCTGAAAGGGCATGTGATCTGATACAAGCTCTACATATTAAACATATTTTCACATTAGCCATGTTGTAAAGAAGAATTACAACCAATGGAATGAACTACGAGAAAGAAGAAACAAAACCAAACAAAACGAAAGAGAGAGAGCAAATAGTATGTTTCAATCTTCATTCAGACTCTATAATTCTTTCTCTGGATGTGGATAGCATTTTCCCTCAGGAGTCTTTTGGAATTGTCTTAGAATGTTGCATTGCTGAGAAGAGTCAAGTCTATCAAAGTTAGCCCTCACACCATGTGGCTGTAACCGTGTACAATGATCTCTTTGGGCATAGTTCCAAATTGCTCTCCAAAATGGTTAGATCAGTTCACAACTCCACCAACACTGCTTTAGTGTTCCAGTTTTCCCACAAATGATAAGGTAGTTTTGAGGAGTTAAGAAGAGATTTGGAAAAGCCACTCTGATGAGTGTAATAGGGAATCAATTAGAGTATAATTATAGGACTGCCTTCTTGCAGTGAGAATCCATTTGAGATTAGGTAACACAAATTTGTAGTGGACTCAGTACAGTTTTGTGATTTCCTCCAATTTTATTCACAAGTATATGAACAGGAGTGAAGGAAGCAGATGCTGGGAGTAATTCAGGGATGGGATTAGGCAAGATAGATAGGACAAGGGAACAACAGGCAGAGTGCCCTGGGAGTCTCAAGACCTCCCTCCCTCCACTCCTCCCCAGCACAAGTCTCAGTGAAGCAGAGGTTCCTAGTAACTTCTACAACTGCAAACTCCTTTGATTGAAATTTAAATAGCTTTACAATCAGTTCAAACTTACATTTTAGCTGAAGTATACATTACTTTCCTTCAAACACTCTTCAGTCCAACCCAAATTGACTTTCTTGCTGTTCTTCATAGGGCACATGCTATCTTCTATATGCTCATCATCCTCAAATCTAGCTCTAAGAATACCGAATTTAAAAGTTCATCTCAAATATCATCACCCTAACGAGTCCTTCCCTAAACTGCCGGGGTCTTCTGCCAAATTGCCTTATACTTGTGTTTTATATACTTATGTGTTCATGTTGAACATAGGTCTCCCTCTACAATTCATTGAGGGCCAAGACCACTTAATTTTTTGTTTTTGTATCCCATCTTCTATCTACTCTATATGTATTTTATATGTATGTAGATATAAATGTACCAATTTTTGTTTCATGCCACCCCATTCCCTTAGAATGCAAGGTCCTTGAGGACAGGGACCAATTTTTGTTTTTAATTTTTCTTTGTATTTTCAGAGTTCAGAATAATGCCTGGCTATTAGTAAAGTTTGCTGATTAATTGGTTGACTGGGCGATAAGCAATTGGTATCTCTCCAATTAAGTCTTCCTTTACTTCTGTATAGAATGTGTCATCATTTTATTCAAATAAGTTCAAAGAATGTCTTGGTAGATTAACTCCCAGAAATTGTATGCATTTTGTAGATATTCTGAATTGAATGTCTTTTCTACCTCTTCCTGTTGCTTTTTTCTATTTGTAAATATAGAGAAAGCCAGATAATTTCTGTAATTTTTCGGTCCTTACTCTTCACTGAGTTAGAAAGAATGAATTTTACTCAGCCCTTTCCTATGCCAGGGCAGAGGTTTCACACACCTCATACACAGCCCTTCTCTAGCAGGTTGCCTACAAAAGCCCATTCTATATTTTCAACTCCCATAAAGCCATAGATCCTAAAACTAGGCTAAGCCCAACATACCAAAAATCTGGAGGGTAAGGGCAGGGTAGGTGGCCTTTTGCCAGCATTTTTGCTAACAAGGCAAATGTCCAGAGGGAGGAGCAGAGCTGCCAGGCTCCTCTTTTCCCATGTGAACCTGGAAAGAAACATCTGAATCTGAAATTTCGCTTTAGAAGCAAGAAAATGGTAAACACCTTTGCAAGAACAATCTGAAAAATGATTCATGGATTGTGGAAAGATTTCAGATTATTTTGCTATTTTAAGAACCTTCAGGGAAATATGTGAAATTACACATCTAAGGGATAAATGAAGGCAGAAAGCAGCTGCAGTACCTCTACATTTTCAGAGTACATATTGACTATGTGAAAATTAGTCTCCAAATAACAAACATTGGCTTCCCTCAAGCATAATATTCCAGAACTTGTCATTTAGGAAAAAAATAAAACTTTTTCAAAAAAAAAAGGAGTCTTTCAGTAGCTACAAGAAAAATCTCTTATCTGTTCTCTTACCCAACTTCTCCTGAGAGAGTACAACCTTTCCTCACAAACTTTTCCCCCACCACCAAAAATACACACACACACACACACACACACACACACACACACACACACACACACATACACACACCCCTCCATAACGTGACTTTTTGGGGAATGACTTCTGTAATAGGGTATAAGACTGAATAGAAAAAAGAAAGAAAGGAGAGAAAGAAAGAGAGAGAGAGGGAAAGAGGGAGAGAGAGAGAGAGAGAGAGAGAGAGAGAGAGAGAGGGAGAGAGAGAAAAGAAGAAGAAGAAGAACAAGAAGAAGAAGAAGAAGAAGAAGAAGAAGAAGAAGAAGAAGAAGAAGAAGAAGAAGCAATTCCTATCTTTGGACAAACAGGTGTTTGGAAAAAGGTCAGTAAATAGGAAAGGATTTCAATATGCAAATTTCATTTATGTATATACACCATACATGCTGTTCAGAGGGGCCCGATCTCCTGAGAGAATGCTTGGAGTTCAGTGCAGGTGACGTTAAGTAAATAGAAGTTATTAGTTCTATTTAATGGAATATTTATTATGCAGTGAAAAATAATAGGATAATTCAGAGAAAATATTTGTATAAACTGAAAAAGAGTGAAGTAAGTAGACTCATTGTATATATAGCAATATACAATATATACAATGACATTTAAAAAAATCACTAAAAAGAAGCCTTTTTGAGTAACTGAAAAAGCAATGATGGTTCTGAAGAACAGATAATGAAAATTACATCTCCTTTCAAGACAAAGAGATAAGAGACTACTAGGACCGAATACTGTATACATTGTCAGATGAGGTCAGATGTTTTCATTGTCAGATGAGGTCAGATGTTTTCGTTTAATTACTTTTCTTTGTTACAATGGAGAGTTAGATTAAGGGAAGAGAAAAGTAGAAGTCATAAGACATCAATAAATTTAAGAAAAAAAGAGTTCTAATTTATCTTAAATTCGTTCCCCCTAAATTGACAAGTCTCATAATATATGTGTTAATTTTCTTGAGTACTCACTGAGGGGCATGAGGGGCTGACTATACCTGACCACAGCCAATGTTTTAACTTAACTGGAAAGAAAAATAAAAGAGAAGTACTAATTTCTAGTGGTGATAAAATTTCTATTGTAAAATGACACCCTCCAAAAATCTCACTTGCAATATTGGGGGTTAACTCTAAGGGAAGCTCTTTCTTCTTTTGTCTCAATGGCCTCATCTGGAGTTACATCAGAAGAATCTCAAGATATTCAAGAAATAACTCTTCTTTAGGCTTCCCTAAATATGAGTAATAGCTCCCACACAAACAGTCAATGTAGCATATGAAAATAAGATATGGGACAGACTTTATTTTATCTGACTAGAAATGCAGAAGACATGGGAGCCTATAAACAAATACAGAAAGTACATCTGCTAACCTAAGGTTCCTATTGCTTTGCATAACAATGAGCATCTTTGTCTTTCCCACAGAGTCCTACACAGTCTCCCCAAAACTCATAGTACCACCCTGTGATTAAGCTTTCTCCAGAAAGGTAAACCTATTTTGGAGATTGCTGAACAATCAATCCATCACATTTTCCATCACATCTGCACCATCTGATTAACACACTATTTTGTTTTCCAAAAAGACTACATGAGTAGTATGTGAAGGACTTCGTCTTCCTCCTAGGACAAGCTAAATCAGAAAATTCCCTTCTTTCTCTAAAATGTCCAATCTCCTACCTCTCAAACTTGGGAATTTCCAAACTTAGAGCTACTCAGGAGGCAATTCCTAGGATATCTTCTTTGTCTGTCTAGAAGCCCAGATTTAGGGATCAGGCTGCCTAGGAGTTAAATAGCCTCCTAATCCACAAGGAAGTTGGGGTTCACAATGTCCACGAACTAGCCTCTCACGTGTCCTGAAGCACAGGACAACCCAGTTTAGCATGCTCATCTGCCACCAAGTTACTTTCTATTGCTCTTCCAAGGAGGAAAGTGCACATGGACACAGGTTTCCCTTCCCCCACTACTTCCATTATCAACAAGGGTCTACTAATTTTTGCGAGTTAATCTTTCTTCTCAAATTCCACAAGAGGGAGTGAGCTGATCTCACTAATTTTAAAGTCCCAGGGAGACCAGTGGCTCCTCTAAGATTAGTCTCCCTGAGTTGAAGGAGGTGAATAATCAGGTGTTCGCTATTTCTTATAAGCAAGAAACCTACACTCTATGAATAGATACCTCTCAAATACTTCAAAACAAAGGCTCATACCCAATAACCTCATTACTCTGACTAGATGACTCATTAAATGGATCAGGAACTCCACTGACCAATGCCCACCCCTTAGACTACAATCTACTCAATCCTTAGTGCCAGGATTAATTTCAGATGAACTCCCAGGCATCCATCAGACACTAATTTGACATCCACACATACTATCCTTACTGTATGCCCTTTATAGGAAAAAATGTTCAATGTATATCCCTGAGTATTAGGAGATGTGCTTAATTAATGTTTGCAAAATGCATTAAGAAAATCCCTGGTAAACATCAATATGGCCATAGCTAATAACTCTGTAATTGCTGACATCTGGAGAATTCTAATAAGGAGCCTAGAAGCAAAAAAAAATTTCCACATATGGAGGAGGTGCCATAAGCAAGATCAAGCAGGGCTAAAAGATCAGGGACGAGGGAGGCAGAAATGGAAGTAGGAGCCAACTTCATGGCGTCGGCCTCCTCTAGGCAGATAAAACTGCAGAGCATGAGGGGGTGGTTAATTATGAAATGAAAGGCTAGGACAACCATGACAGATTACTGGAAATCACTCAATCATTCCTTCCCACTCATTCCATTATTACTAAGAGGGTGGACCTTTACTTTGCTAGGTGAACAGTTTTGCCTTCTGGTACTGAAGACAAAGAGTTTCACAAGCTACCTTAATATAAAACAATGCTGCCTGCATTTTTGTTTTTCTTTGCTTGTTTTAATTAGCTTCACAGTCTCAAACAGAGTTAATATAAAAAGCAAAGAGAAACTTTGCTTTCAGGAATATAGGGAGGAAGTAGTATTTGTTGCCACCTGGCATTTAAGCCAGGCAAGTATATATATGCATCCTTAATAATAAGGACTTTGCTTAATTCTCTTTGCTTAGTTTTCAAAGTCCAGTTTGATTGGAGAATCACCCAGTTGCAACTCTGCAATCCTTATTTTGTTTATATACCTTTTAAAAACTAGGTAATAATTTGGCAAAGGGATCTCTACCTAGAAAATATGTGCTATGAACTTCACCCCCAATTGTGACATGAAACTGGGGACTATCCCAACCACATGGCTTTGGGTGTTAGGGAGAGTGAAGCATTCTTACCCTATTTACCTTTCCACTTAGATGAGGTAGCATTCCCTAGATTTATGGGAACAGTCATTAGCTCATAAATTGGAAAAAAGGGTTTAATCTAAGTCAAGTGAAAAGGAAACCCTATTGTGCAGCTGCGTGTGACCCATTTCCAGAAGAGAGAACTATAGAGCTTTCATTTATTTATACAAAAGCCAAGAGAACATTTTGTTCTGCCCAGGCAATTACCTTTTCTGTTTGAAGAGATGACCCTGGCTGCCAGAATTGGCATAATTAGCATTATCAGTTTGTCATGTGATTGGCACAAACATGCTGGAAACTATACCTTGACTTAATCACTCTTTGGCTCCAAGGAAGTATATCTCAGATACCAAAAAGTTTGAACATAAAAATATACCAGGAAAACTGCTCATTATCTCACTGATGTGGACATCTTGCAAATTAAACATATATTCACCTAACAAGCCTCTATTAAATGCCGTCACCCTGCCTGGTACTGATGCAAAAATGAAATCATCTCTGTCCTCAAAGAGTATACATTCTATGGGGTGGGTTTGGGGGAACAATATGTAGGCAGATAAGTAAGTGCAAAATACATAAAGAGCAGATTGAAAGTAATTTTGGAGAAGCATAGGGTATTAGCAACTGAGACTATAAGAATAAGATAACTATTCGAGGTAGCACCTAAACTGACTTTTGAAGGAAATTAGAGATTTTAAGTAGCTAGCAGTGGATAGAGTGCTGGGCCTGCAGTCAGGAAGAACTGAGTTCAAATCAGATCTCAGACTCTTACCAGTTTTTGACACTGGGCACATCATTTAACCCTGTTTGCCTCAGTTTCCTCATCTGCAAAATGAGGTGGGGAAGGACATGGTAAAACACTCCAGTATCTTTGCCAAGAAAACCCCAAATGGGTCATGGAGAGTCAGATGTGACTGAAACAACTAAACAGCAAAAGAGATTTTAATCAAAGGAATTCTAAATTAGGGTTTCAGAAGTAAGGAGGGAGCAAACTCTAATCATGGGGAGTAAACTCTAATATATGGAGGCATGGAGAACAGGAGATGGGATGCCTCTCATGGGGAAAGTAAGTCTTTTTGACTGGAATGTAGATGTTGTGAAGGAAGGTAAAGTAGGAGAGTGGCATACAGTTATTGCCAGTAGCAAACTGGATAGTGGGAATAGGTATGTTGACAGCATACCTGACTCCATTTTTTTGAGCCTCCATTTGTGTTATTATGTTCCTTACTGGACTGTTTTTCTCTTAGTTGTTTTTTAATAATAAGATAATCACTTTTGTGGTAAACTTGATAAACAACATGTATAAATTCTTAAACAACTGATAAACGTATGTAGGCCTTTGGATAGGAAAGGGTGCTAATGAAAAATTATGGTACATAATTTAGTTTCTTCTTATCATGGCTTAAGATTGGTGAACTACCAATCAAATTATGTGGTAAACGAATTAGGTGAAAACCACTAAGCAGAACTTGGGCATGTCTAGAAAACACCTTTGGTTAGAACTATAGGAAATCCCATGTTTGTTTGTAAATAGTGCTTCCTGACAGAGACTTGCAGAATGCTACCTCGGAGGGAGATATGGCCCCAAGCTGAGTAGAGAGGGCCCTTTGTCATAAGCACAGGTATGACACCTATCTACGGGGACCTTTAGAATCAGGCTGGTGGCTTTGTTCTTTAGAGGATGATGCTTGTATCGCTGAATAGATAATAAAGTGTGATTGCATATGCATTGATGAGTATGTCTCATTTAGTGTTTCTGTCAAACCACTTAGCATACCTAAGTAACGGAAAATAAACTTAGCATCATGCACTGTACATTATAGCCTTGTAAGACAGGCTGGAGGCAGCCTATGAAGGACTTAAAAGTAAAACAGAGTTTTGGGTAGTTTCTGTTGGACACAAGAGGGGTCTACTGTTGTTGCTGCTGTTTAAAACTGTGATTTCATCAGTATAGGAGCTCCCAGAAAATGCAGATTGGCAGCCCCAAGATATTAAGTGACTTATTGTCACTTGGATTATTGGATATTAGATAATAAGTGACTTGTGCCTGGTTGTATGACTGTTATACAAACAGTTATTTGTCAGAGGCAAGACTTGATCTCAGGTTATTTTGACTCTGAAGTCAGTTTTCTATTCATTATTCCAATGCTGCCTCTTGTGTTCAAAGCTGTGCTTTAGAAATATTGACTTTCTGGCTATGTGAGAAGGTTTGGATGCAAGATAAATTAGGAAATTATTGCAACAGTCCAAGAGAGAGGTGAGAAGGTCTTGAATTAAGATGGTGGCCAAGGGATGAGAGAGAAAGGGACAGATGCTAGAAATGACTAGTCTTGACAGCTAAAGATATTAGGGGTGAGGGGGAAGGGAAAGTCAAGGGTAACTCTCAGACTACAAACCTGGGTGAGTGGAAAGCTAGTAGTTTCCTCAACAGAAATGGGAAAGTTAGGAAAAAAGGAAACTTTAGGGAAAAAGAAAATGAGTCCTCTTTAAGACATACTGAGTTTGAGTTAGCAATGGAGTATCTGTTTGGAAATATCTAATAGGCAGTTAGTAATGCAAGACCAGAATTCAAGAAAGAGCCTTGGCCTGGATATGTAGATCTGAAAGTTATCAGTATAGAGAGGATAGTTGAACCCATGGGTGCTGATGAGATCATTAAGACAGCATATGTAGAAAAAGCAGAGCAATATAGAGAGGATCCAGGGCTGAGCACTGGGGAACACGAATGCAGGGATGATGACTCAGGAAGGAAAACTTTGAGGAAGAGTCAGACAGCTAAGAGAACCAGGAGAGAACAGAGTCCTAAAATTTTAGGGAAGAGAGTGTCTAAGAGAAAGAGACAGTAAAAAAAATCTGATGTAGAAAGAGGAGAACTTTGAAAGGCCGTTTTATCTGGTAGTAAAGGGTGGTGTATGACTTAGACTATGCAGAGTGGATCTGAGTAAATAGATTTCTAAATGTAATCTTTTTACTGATTGATTTTCAGTAAATATTCAGGATATTGATAGTTTGATGGATTTTATTCCATCAAGGTGGATGTTCCCTTCCGTGGAGCAGATAAAAACCTGTCTACACTTTCTCATCTCATGGGATTCCTGTTCTTCAGAGAGAGTATACTCAGTGTGCTGGGCCTTTACCAGGACAACACCGCTGTTGAAAAGATGAACCTTTCTTTCAAGGAGAAATATTGGTCCACTAGAAGCACGATGTAATTGTCCAAAGAAAAGCTAGCCCAGTATTCTTCTGCTGTTCAATTCTGGGGTTACTTCACTCTGCATGTGTCTTTCCAAGATACACAGCGTGACAGCAAAAATCTATAGATTGTCCATGAAAACTGCATGGTACAGTCTGAATGAAAAGGCATTCTTCATGTGTTTGGTTTTTCTTATGTGCAAATTCTTTCTTTTATCATATTTCATCGAGGAGGTTCTACAATGTTAAAGGACTTAATGCAATGCCATCCACAGCATGTGTCAGTCCACAAACAGAATCATCCAGAGGAGCTCATTATCTTCAATTTGGACTCTGTACTGTGTATCCTCCCTGAGAGTGGCAAAGAAATACCTTTATCAAGCATACATCCACCGGTGTGACACCATATTTGATATAAATCATCAGAGGGGCATCGGACAATATTATCTCTGACATTTTATTGCTCAAGGAATATTATACTGATTCTGACACATGCATGGAAGATAACTTCTTGGAAGAGAGCTTTTAAAGTAGCACTTTGCTCTTACAAATCAAATGACATTCTATAATCAACAAAAAAAGCCCAGTGGGATCTTGTATCCTCTGCAAGTTCCTGTCAATTGTGCAGCTCTCAAGATTTGACATGCCACAGAATCATGTCTTTATCTAAGCTGCCAACCATATGTGTATATATTGTTCTCCTAACAATGTTGTAGAGATGGGATACTAAAATTTTCTCAATGACCTTTTTTTGTTAGTCCACGATTTTCCCCCAAATTTCCACCCAAATCTGCCTTGCCTTTCAGATATTTCAAGAATTGATCTTTAACATCTTTAAATTGGGGGGAGGGGTCTCCAGCATGGACCACCTCTGTGCATACATAGTTTAGTCCAATTTCTCTTCCTATCATTATTTTCTTGAGTGTCACTTCTACTTCCCCCTGGGACAAATCTGAGACTGTAGTGTTAGAGTGTAAATATGACAGCTCCACTGTTATTGATAGTATTGATATAAAATTTATATGAAGCTTTTCCAGTTGCTTTTTATTTGCTGTCCTCTTATTTTTTTTTCTTTTGCTGCTCCAGGGATATTCTAACTCTAATTGGGTCTTTTGTCAAGCTTTCTGATAGCTTGTTTTTTCTCTTCACTGTTTGATAATGCAAGCCTACTCATAGCATTTATAAATCAACCAAAGTAGCATTTATAAGCATCTACTATGTACCAGGCACTATCCTAAGCACCTGAGATACAAAGACAAAAAGAAACAATTGCCCTCTAGAGGCCTACATTATATTAGGGAACACGACATGCACAATATACAAAAAAAAGTAACTGTAAGGTCATTTTAGAGGTAGCAGCTAAGGGAATAAGATATTAAGAATAAACTTATGCTCTGTATGTATAATGAGTATCATATTTCTTGCAAGGGAGAGAATTTGAAACTGAAAATAATTTTTTTAATAAAGAAAAGATTCAGATTGGTCAGGACAATTCAAGGTGATTCAAGTTCAGATTTCAATTCATCTCAATCAAATAAAACAGCTAATATGAGGGGAAAAAAAGAATAGTCTTATGGAACTGGAGCTGAGCTCTGAAGAAAGCTGGGAAATACAAGAGTTGAAAGAGAGGAAAGAGGGAAGGGCATTAAAGGTATAAAGCCTGGACAAAGTCATGGAGAAGGAAGATGGAATGCCGCTTATGTAGAACTGCAAGAAGGCCAGGTTGGCTGGAACACAGAGGGAGTGAAGGAGAAGCAAGTAGAATAAGCCTGGAATGGTTGGCAAGAATGTAAAGCAATTTTAATGCCAACAGAGTCATTGTATTTTATCCTAGAGACAACAGTGAACCACTGGAGCTTTTTTGAGAAGGGTAGGTAGTAGCAATGTAGACTGTGCTTTAGGAAAGCTGAGTAGAGTATAGGCAATTTAGGCTTAGGAAAGCTGAGCAAAAGATGGATTGTGGAGAGGGAAGAGACAACTAATGACGATTAATGAAATATGTTTTGGGCTGGACCTGACTCAGGCCAGTCCCCAGGCAGTTTACATTTAATACTGGAATAAAATAAGACACTTGTAGGTCATTCCACTGTTAACAAAGAGTTTACTTTGGCCAAAGCAGGTCATTCGAGGAGGAGGATATGTAGTGAGGGTACCTGAGATAATTTATCTGAGTAAGCTCCCTTACCTGAGTTGCCTGTTATTTTACACCAGTCAAGAATTAGAGAGAACCTGCCTCAGTTCTGAACAGCTTTGACTAAGGCAACCAGAAAGAGACATCAACGGCCTAAGCCTGGATCCCTTGAACCAAACAAGTCTCATAGATGGTTTCAAAACCTTTTAAGACATTAAACTAGCTTAACTTGCATGGGGGAAGGGGTTGGGTTATTATTCCTACTACAAAAATTTATTTTTGTGATGGGAGACAAGTCTTACGTTACATATGTATATCTTGCTTTTGTAAGCTAATAGTGGAAAAGGAAATGAAATTTATGAAAAGAAACACATGAGAAGAAATAAAATTTCAATTAGATTCTTGGATAAGTAGTTCAGTCAATAACACAATGTTTGTGGATAAAGTAAAGGCTATAAAAAAGATGGAAAGGTAAGTCAATGGAAGAATAAAAAATAATCAAATTTGATAATACAATGCTTGATGCATCTTGAAAACTCTATTTGACAAGAGCTGCTAGGAAAACTGGAAAGGAATTTGACAGAAATGAGGTTCATACCAAATTTCTTATACCATATACCATAATAAGTTCAAAATGGATACATAATTTAAATATTAAAAGTGATACTATAAAACAAATTATAAAAGAACCAGATCAGATACCTCTCATAGCTCTAGCTAGGGAAAAGAATTCTTAAATAAAAAAGGGAGAGAGGTAATAAAAAATTATAAAATTATAAAACTGATAATTTCTATGAACAAAGCTTTTTTTTTGTTTTGAAAAGCTTTTGCATGAACGAAATTAATGCAACTAGGATAAGAAAGGAAACAGTCCATTGGGAAAAATCATTGTATAAAATGTCTTTGATAATGATTTGATACCCAAGATGATTGGACAATTAACAATATATAACAAATAACATATAACGATAAATAACAAATAATATTATATATTATATACACAGCCATTCAAGAACTGCAAGGTGGCTTCAAATTACTACTGAGAGATATACAAGTCAAAATGACCTTGCAAATTGGCAAGAATATAGTTGAAAATAGTCAATGTGGGCACAGTAGTCAATGACTATAGCAATCTACTCTTTCATAAACCCAAAGAATCCAGCTTATGGGTTAAGAATTCACTATTTCACAAAAACAGCTAGGAAAATTAGAAAAAAAGTATGGTAGAAGCTGGGCATAGATCGATATCTTACACTATATACCAAAATAAAGTCAAAATGAGTTCATGATTTAGGAATAGAGGCTCATACTATAAGCAATTTGGGAGAGGAAGGAATAGTTTATCTGTCAGATTTATGAAGAAGAGAAGAATTCATTACCCCACAAAAGACAGAGAGCATTGCAAGATGCAAAATTGATAATTTTGATTATGTTAAATTGAAAAGTTTTTGTACAAACAAAGACAATGCAACAAAAATTAGGAGGAAAGCAGAAAATTGGGAAAGAATCTTTACAACCAGTGTCTCTGATAAAGGCCTCATGTCTAAAATATACAGGGAACTGAGCCAAATTTATAGGAATACAAGTTGTTTCCCAATTGAGAAATGGTTAAAGGATATGAACAGGCAGTTTTCAGAGGAAGAAATTAAAGATACATACATATATATATACATATATATGTATATATATAGGCATATGAAAAAATCCTCTAAATCATTGTTGATTAGAGAAATGCAAATCAAAACAACTCTCAGGTACCACATCTCTCCTGTCAGATTGGCTAACATGACAAAACAGGAACATGATAAATGCTAGAGAGGGTGTGGGAAAATTGGAACACTGTTACATTGTTGATGGAGTTGTGAACTGATGCAGCCATTCTGGAGAGCAATTTGGAACTATGCCCAAAGGGCTATAAAAATGTGCATACCCTTTGACCCAGCAATACCACTTCTAGGGCTATATCCCAAAGAGATCATACAAGTGGGAAATGGACCAGCATGTGCAAAAATATTTATAGCAGCTCTTTCTGTGGTGGCCAAGACATTAAGGGGATGCCCATCACCTGGGGGATGGCTAAACAAATCGTGGTATATGAATGTAATGGAATACCATTGTGGTATAAGAGACGAGGAGCAGACAGCTTTCGTTACAACCTGGAAAGACTTATATGAACTGACACTGAATGAGGGAAGCAGAACCAGGAGATCATTATACACGACACACAGTATCTGAAAGGACTAACTCTGATAGACTTGGCTCCTCTCATCAATGCAAGGTTCAAAGAGAGCTCCAAAAGACTAATGATGGAAAAAGCTATGCATATCCAGAGAAAGAATTATGGAGTCTGAAAGCAGATTGAGGCAAACTATTGGCTCTCTTTTTTTTCCCCTTCTCTTTTGGTTTCGTTTCTTCTTTCTCATGATTCATTCCATTGGTTATAGTTCTTCTTTACAACTGGACTATTATGTAAATAAGCTCAATATGAAGGTATATGTAGAACCTACATTGAATTACATGCCGTCTTCAGGGAGGAGAGGGAGGGAGAGAAAATCTGGAAAGCAAAAACTTGTGGAACTGAGTGTTATAAACTAAAAATAAAAAATAAATTTATTAAAAAAAATAAAATAGTCAATGTAGAAGAGGTTATGTTAAGACAAGTATACTATACAAAGTTGGTAGAGCTGAACATTGGTCCAACTATTCCAGAAATGCAATTCAGAATTACACTTTTAAAGAAAAGTGACTAAAATGGCCATATCCTTTGATCCAGAGATCCCATGGCTAGGCAAAAGCCCCAAGACCAAATACAGCAAGAAAAGTCCTATATATATTCAAGATACTCAAAATAGCACTTTTTGCAGTTGCAAAGATCTAGAAACAAAGTAGATGCCACTGATTGGGAAATGGCTGAACAAAATGCGGTACATAAATATAGACTATTATTAAGCCATAAATGACAAATATGGAGAATTCAGAGAAGTATGGAAACATGTATGTTAATTAATAAAGTACTATATAAGCAAAATTAAGGAAGTAACATCTAGATTGACTACAACAATACAAATGAAAGGGAAAAATGGAAATTGAATTCTGTATAATTATAATTACCAAGCTTGGACCTAGAAAAGAGTTAAGAAACCATACCTCCCTCCCATTTTTGAAGAGCTGAGGAACTTTAAATATATAATATTCAATATACTGTCAGATACAGTTCATGTGTTGGTTGGTTTTATTGAAATAGTTTTCTCTCTCTGTTTTCTATTCTTCGTTATAAGGAATAGCTCTTGGGGCATGAGTGAGAGGAGAGATATATTCATAAATTAAGATGACATAAAATGCAAGATAAATAAAAATAAAGCAAAAATAAATAAAAATAAGATTCATTTCCAGTACCTGAGAGGTTTCTTGTAATAATGTAAAACAGTTAAATAAAACTAATAATACAGGGGCAGTTAGGTGGTGCAGCGAGTAGAACACTGGCTCTGGAGTCAGAAGGACCTGAGCTCAATTCCAGCCTCAGATACTTGATACACTTACTAGCTGTGTGACCAAGGGCAAGTGACTTAACCCCAATTACCCTGCCTTCCCCCCTCCAACAACAAAAAACAAACAAAAAAACCTTATAATACAGTGATCTCATCTGAAAGCGCAGATATCATTTCACATCTGTAGCATTCCCCCCCCATCCCACCTCTATTTAAAAAATTAACAGAAACCTACTTTTTCTCTCTTGCTTCCTACCCCATTGGGAAAGAAAAGAAAAACAATTTCCTGTAACAAATATTCATGGCCAAGCATATTTTTTTAAGAAAGTGAAGGTGTCAGAGTGATGATATCTTGTAACTTCCTACTCCATTAGATATTACAGATGAGTTTATATTTTAATCCCATATTGTCCTTGGCAGTCCTGTGCCTCCATTAGTCATAGAGATGAAGTGTTTCCTACTTGAGGCAGTTTCGAGGTTCTTTTGGTCTCCAAAATTGTGTCAACTGATTTACGTCAGTTAAACTTCCTTTGGAAATGGTTAGTCTGTATTTATGTCTGTTCTTTTATGCATGTTCCATTTTTTTATCAACAACAGCTTATTTAAATGGTCAGCGTTTCAACTGCATACCATAACTACTTGTCATCTTCGTTCTTTCTTCTAATTTCGTATTGATTTTGATCTTTGTTTTAACTAGTCTATGGTTCCATTGTTGATACAATTAATTCATAAATTACACCTACATAGGCAGCAGTAGCTTTCTGTCTGTTAAATTAAAATCAATTTCATTTTTGTGATGTTAATGATCTCAATAACATCCCTGAACAAAGGCCCACGTTTTTAATACCAACATTCTACCAATGATATTATATGACTGAGAACAGCAAAGGAATTAAAAGTAAGAATCAGATAAAGGGCAATGGAAAGTGATATGGTAAGTGTGTGCAGGTTGCAATGTATGGCAAATACAGAACTTTGAAGAACTGGTGTTAAGGATGTCATTAGGGAAAATGTACATATGAAAAAGATGGACTGATCTCTGGTGAGACCAATAACAAGTAGACAGGTAAAACTCCCCTTGTAATGGCAGGAAAGAGCAAAGAGTGGTACAGGATGGGCAGGTATGGGCAAGAGACCATCTTTGAGATAATTTATCAAATATATCTAATGCAAAGTTTTTTTTTCCCAATTGGCAGTTTCTGAGAGAGAGAAAGAGAGAGAGAGAGAGAGAAGACAGAGAGAGACAGAGACAGACAGACACAGAGAAAGAGAGAGAGAGAGGAACAAACAGAGAGATAGAGAGAGGGAGATAGAACCTTTAGACCCTGGAAGACTACTCATACTCAAGTTCAGTCCCTGACATATACTAGCCATGTGGCCCAGGGCAAGGCACTTAATCTCTCAGTACCACAGGCAACCCTCTAAGAGAGCTGCCTGCATTGGTCAGACCACATCTGGAATACCATGTTGCCTTTTAAGAAAGGCATTGGCAAGTTAGAACATGTCCAAAAGTGGGATGATAAATTCTCAATTCCATGCCATATAAGAAGTGGATGAAGGAAATGGGAATATTTATCCTAGAAAAACCTTTGGAGGAGTAGGATAGTTTTTCTCAAGTATTTAAAAGGTTGTCAAGTGGGAGACAGATCAGAATTGTTCTAGTTGGACCTAATATATTCATTGACACAGAAGTTTCTGACAATAGTCATCAATCATTCAGAAAATATAAAAGATTTCTAGTTATCTGATGGAATTTCTTCCTAATGTGTCTGCTCACACAGTATGTTTGAAACCTTCTGGCATTCTCCCAGCTATCTTTTTTTTCACATGAACATCTTGTATTTCAAAGAAGAAAAACACCCTACAAATGTGATGAATTATGAAGATAAACTCCTAGATCCACTTTAAATACATACATACATATTTGGTGCATGTGTGTGTATGCACGTATGTGAAAGAGAAAAGAGAGAGACAGAGACAGAGAAGGAGGAAGAGAGGAAGGGAAAGAAAGGGGAGGGAAGGAGGGAGAGAGACTACTCATGCTCAATACTACTCATACTCAAGTCTAGCCCAACCCACATATATTAGTCATATGGCCCTGGGCAAGTCACTTAATCTGTCAGTGATTATAAATTATATATTATATAGAATATATAAATTACAATTATATATAAATATGTAATATAATATATAAATATTATATATAAATTATAATTTCATATATATATAAATTATAAATTGCAGAGAAGTTACCAGTACAGGGCATTTCTTCAGAGGCAATTTCCTACACCAATGAAATCATAGATCAGTAACTACATATCTGCATACACACACTTGTACGTCCATATATTTGGAGGAAAAACACCATCAATTTAAAATGTGTAGCTTTCTATTTTTTTCAGTTGGGATATGCATGATTTTTGACCTTTGTGAACAGCTCCTGAATCTTGTTTCTTCGGTCCTTCCAGGTCAAGTTATTAATGTAGCCTCCCTTCTTTCACTACTTAACACTCTTCACATTTTTCACATATTTAATCTTAAGACCTTGTATCTTTTGCTACAATTTCTAGTTTCCTCCCTAAATTCCCCATTCATAGAGTGTCAAAGAAGAGTTTTTTCAGCCATGAGGTAAAAAACAGAAAGTAGATTCAAAATCATAAGGGAGAAAAGCTTATTTACGATAAGGAGGAAGGGAAAATATTTATTAAGCACCTCAGGCCAGGTATTGTGCTCCGTCTTGATACAAATCATCTCATCTGATCCTCACAACAACCCTGCAAAGTAGGTGCTATTATGATCCCCATTGTACAGTTGAGGAAACTGAGTCAGGCAGAGGTTAAGTGACTTGTCTAGGGTTACCTAGCTAGTAAGTGTCTAAGGCTGGATTTGAACCCAGGTCATCCTGACTCTAGGCTCAGCACTCTTATCTATCGTGCCACTGACCACTTATAGAGATACAGTATACCTCCAAAGAAACAGGATAAAGATAGAAAAGAACAGATCTCCCAGTAGTGCTTACTGCACTGTGGGCCCTTGTGCTTGTCTAGCCCTGGTTCAAATCACACTTTTTCAGACTGGCTGTCCCATGCTCCAAACTGGTGGCTCCAGGGAGCAGCGGGGGCTTTTGGGTGGCTTCTCCCTGCCCTTACTGAGCGTTATCATAATACCTTTCTCTTTTTCTAGCCATTCTTTTTGATGGAGCTTAGAGGCTAAAGAGCTCAGTTGTTTTTCAGTCATTTTTCAGTCATGTCTCACTCTCAGTAACTGCATTTGGGCTTTTCTTGGCAAAGATACTGGAGTAGTTTGCCATTTCCTTCTCCAGATGAGGAACCAGGGTTAAGTGACCTGCCCAGGGTCTCACAACTAGTAGGTGTCTAAGGCCAGATTTGAACTCATGAAGAGAAGTCTTCCAGATTCTAGACCCAGCACTCTATCCACTTTGCCACCTAGCTGCCCCCAGAGAATAGAGTCAGACTGAAAGTCAGGAAGACCTGGGTTTGAATCCTGCTTCACATATCAGGGGTGGGGATCCTGTGACCTTGAGGCGACATGTGGTCCTCTATGTCCTTTGACAGTCAAAGAGCTGCACTTGTGACCTAGAGGGCCGCATGTGGCCTTGAGGCTGCAGATTCCTTACCCCTAGCTAAGCTATGTGGTTTTGGACAAGTTAATTTAAAAAAGGGATCTCCAGTGGAGAACCACATAGACCTTTATTTGACTCCATGTTACTTATTATTTTATCAGTCATTTGGAGAAAGTCATTAATGGCACACATCAAATTTGCACATAGCATGCTGGATCCAACAAGACACTGATGGATCAGAACATGGAGCTGAATCTAATAATATTAAACTTGAAAGGGATAAATGTAAAGTTATACACTCAAAAATTAAAATCACAATTACAAGACATGGAACACATGAGTGGATAGCTGTTAACCTGAAAAGATGTGCAAGTTTTAATAGACTGTAAGCTCGATATATGTCAACAATGTGATAGAGCAGTGAAAAATGCTAATATGGTTTTGAACTACATTAAGAGAGGTACTACTTCCCAGAGTAATGAGGTCATAATCCCACTGTACTCTACCATAGTCAAACCTCATTTAGGGTGCTGTGTTAAGTTCTGGGCACCGCAGTTTAGAAGGGATTTTGATAAATATGGGGAAGATCCAGAGAAAGACAAACAGAATGATGAAAACATTTGAGTCCATGCCATATGAGCATGAGGTGAAGGAACAGGGTATGTTTAGCTGTTAGCTAAGGACACTTGTGGATAGGATAACTGTCTACAAGGTTGTGAAGGGTTGTCACATGAAAGAGAGTTTTGATTTATTCTGCTTGGCCCCAGAAGGCAGAATGAATAGCAATGGAAGGAGAAAGCAGCAAAGAGGCACTTTCAGATTTAATGAAAGAAGGAATTTCCTAACAATTAGAGCTATCCAGAAGTAAATGGATTGCCTAGAGTGCTGTGGGTTCTCCTTTACTGGCAGTCATCAAGAAGAGAATGGAGGAGCATTTATGAGGTACACTGTCAAGGCGATTGGTTTTTTTTTCTGGATTGGATTAGCTGGCCCCTGAGTTCTCTTTCACCTCTAAAATTCTGTGGTTCTGTAATTCTAATGATGAGAGAGAGAGAGAGAGAGAGAGAGAGAGAGAGAGAGAGAGAGAGAGAGAGAAGAACAGGTTTAAAAAGAACTAAAATGTAGCAAATGAGAAACAAACAATAGAACAAAGGTTTTATTATGTTTTGGACAATAAATTTCTGACTTACTTGATTTCTCTTTGAGAGGTTAAAAGCTTTATTTCCTATTTGGTTAATTTTGGTATTTTGTATTTTGTGGATGTCTACTTCTTCTAAAATCTCCATTTTATTTATATATAATTGGCTGCAGTAGTTCCTGATAATTCTTTTTAAGTCCTTGATGATAATTATGAATTTACCTTCTTTATTTTCTATTTTAGTTATCTGGTTTTTCTCTCTTTTCAAATTATCTAATGATTTATCAATTTTGCTATTCATAAAAAAAAAAACCTGGTCTTGGCTGGCCAGTTCTACATTAGTCTTTCTTTCCCAACATGTTTTATTTCTCCTCTGATTTTCACATTTTTATTTTTTGTGCTTCATTTCAGGTTTTTACCTTGCTAACTTTCCTGGCACTTAACAAATACTTAGTGACTGATCTCAAGGGTTGTTGGTATCTTTTATTTGCATGATTGATTAATTAAGCCTCTCTGAGGCTATTTTTTCTCTCAGGACGGCTTTAGCCTTCATATATATTGATATGCTATACCACTGTTTTTCTCTGTAATTATTTCTTGCTTCTATGATTTTTTTCTTTGAACTAGCTTTTCTTTAAAATGTTAATGCTTAGTTTCTATTCATGTTTGTATCTTTTGTTCATATTTCCTTTATTAACAGTTATTTTTATTGTTATTACATAAATGATGTATTTATTTCTGCTTTTCTATATTTATTTATGATTTCTTTATGCCTTGGAAAATGATTAGTTACAGTAAATAATGATGAAAAAGTATGTATGTTTGTTATATTCCTAGTCAGAATTTACTCTAGAGTTTCAAATCCATATGCTTTTACAAGTGAATTCAACTACATTTCTGAAATACAGTTACTTGATACCTAAACTTCGGAATGAGAAAGCAGACAAAGAGAAATACAGTTCGACATTACAAAGAGAGATCTGGAACTATGATTTAATTATGTAGTGAGGAAAGAAAGTCCCTCTATCAATGCTAATAAGCATCTGTTCCAAAACTTCAAGTCTGGGAAGTAAAGTTAAATTCCCCAGGGTCACATGGGAGAGAGGAGGAGAATAAGCCTTAGCATAGCACCTACTATGTGCCAGGCACTCTGCTAAGCATTTTTTTTTTTTACAAATATCATCTCATTTGATCCTCGCAACAACCCCAGGAGGTAGGTGCTATTATTATATGACTTGCCCAGGGACCTGTAGCTAGCAAGTATCAGAGGTATTGGTACTCAGGTCTTTCTGACCTGAGGCCTGGAGCACCATCCACTGAGCCACTACCTGCAGATAAGCTGGGATTTGAACCAGGTGGCCCTCACTCTAAGGCCAACCCTCTATCCACTATGCCATGATTCATCTCATCACTAATGAATATGGTTGAACGATTAAAAACGTTTTTAACTAATATATTCAAAAAGTATACATTATAGCAAAATTGGATTTATATCAGAGATTCAAGAAATCCCTGATACATGATATACCTTTACATTTTGTCTAATTCCATAAAAGTCTCCCCTTAGTAATCTGAATGGTATAGCACAAAATCTGCACAGTATATTTTTACCTTTTAGGCCTCAAATGAACACCACATTTTTAAAGATGTAAGGGCATCTACAGGGCTTCTCTTCTGCAATAACATCAATGCTGGAAAATGGCTAGACCAACAGAGATGAAATTTTGGCTATGATACCAGTAATACCATAGAAATTTGGCCATTTAGAGGGAGAGCCAAGATGGCAGGTGCTTGCTTAAGCGTTCCCCCAAATCCCTCCAAACACCTGTAAAAATGGCTCTGAACAAATTCTAGAGCTGCAGAACCCATGAAATAGCAAAGGGAAGCAGGTCTCCAGCCCAGGATGGCTTGCATGGCCGCTGGGAATGGTCTATCACGTGGTGCTGGGAGTGGAGCACAGCACAGCGTGGTCTGTGCCAGGACAGACCAGACTAGGAGTTGGCCAGAGCAGGCCTTACGGCCATGAATCATTGAGCTATGGCAGTTACCAGACTTCTCAACCCACATACCCCAAAGACCATGAAGCAGGTTAGTGGGAAAACTGCTAGATGGGGTTAGAGAGCGGTCTTGCCCCAGCCCTGGGGGTGGCGGAGGTGGTGTGGGGGTGGTGGCAGCAGCAGCAGGCAGCACCTGCTTCCGGGGTTCCTGGGTCACACGGTGGGAGGAATCAAGCAGAAGAGCACAGCAGGAGTGCAGGGCTTGCTTTGCCCTGCTTGGATCTGGGTCGCAGGTTGTGGTTCTTGGGGGAGGAGGAGTGCTGCTGTGGCAGAGCTTGCAGTGATAGTGGAGTAGAAGTAGCTCTGAAAACAGCAGCACAGCCCCTAAATCTTGGGACAGAGCACTCTCTACTCTACAAGCAGTCATACCCTGACAAAAAGCTCAAAGGTCAAGTAGTTGGCTGAGAACATGGCCAGGTAGCAAAAAAGGATGCAGACTCAGACTAAGACTCTAGAATCTTTTTTTGATGACAAAGAAGATCAAAACATACAGCCAGAAGAAGTCAACAAAGTCAAAGAGCCTCCATCAAAAGCCTCCAAGAAAAATATGAATTGGTTTCAGGCCATGGAAGAGCTCAAAAAGGATTTGGAAAAGCAAGTTAAGAGAAGTAGAGGAAAAACTGGGGAGAGAAATGAGAGAAAGGCAAGAAAACCATGAAAAACAAGTCAACAACTTGCTAAAGGTGACCCAAAAAATACTGAAGAAAATAACACCTTAAAAAATAGACTAACTCAAATGGCAAAAGAGCTCCAAAAAGCCAATAAGGAGAACAAGGCCTTGAAAGGCAGAATTAGACAAATGGAAAAGGAGGTCCAAAAGACCACTGAAGAAAATACCACCTTAAAAATCAGATTGGAGCAACTGGAAGCTAGTGACTTAATGAAAAATCAAGATACTATAAA
>CM053623.1:156575990-156601251 GCA_028646595.1 Phalanger gymnotis | reverse complement strand
TGTTCGCGCCATGCGCGCTGGGCTCAGCTCAGCTCCGCTCCCCTCGGCTGGGGGCTGGGAGGTCCGTGTGGGACAGACCTTACCCAGAGACCATCCAGGCTGTCCTGGGTTGGGGCCCTGCTTCCCTCTGCCACTTTGTGGGTTCTGCGGCTCTAGAATTGGTTCAGAGCCATTGTTTTATAGGTTTTTGGAGGAACTTGGTGGGGAGCTCACGCCAGTCACTGCTTCCCAGCTGCCATCTTGGCTCCGCCCCCGCTCCTCATTTCTTATAGCACAATAGTATTCCATTACATTCATATACCACAACTTGTTCAGCCATTCCCCAATTGATGGGCATCCCCTCAACTTCCAGTTCTTGGTCACCACAAAAAGAGATGCTATAAATATTTTTGTACATATGGGTCCTTTTCCCATTTTTATGATGTCTTTGGGATACAACCCTAGGAGTGGTATTGCTAAGTTTTTCAAAGGGTATTCACATTTTTATAGCCTTTTGGACATAGTTCCAAATCGCTTCCCAGAATGGTTGGATCAGTTCACAACTTCACCAACAATGCATGTGTTCCCAATTTCCCCACATCTTCTCTAGCATTTATAATTTTCCTGTCTTGTCATGCTAGCCAATCTGATAGGTGCGATGTGGTACCTAAGAGTTGTTTTGACTTGCATTTCTCTAATCAATAGTGATTTAGAGCATTTTTTCATGACTATAGATATCTTTGATTTCTTCCTCTGAAAACTGCCTGTCCGTATCCCTTGACCATTTATCAATTGGGGAATAACTTATATTCTTATAAATTTGACTCAGTTATCTATATGTTTTAGAAATGAGGTATCTTTTTATCAGAGACACTGGTTGTAAAAATTCCTTCCCATTTATCTGCTTCCCTCCTAATACTGGTTGTATTGGCTTTGTGCAAAACCTTTTCAATTTAATGTAATCAAAATTATCCATTTTTCATTTCATAATGTTCTCTAACTTGTTTTTGGTCACAACTTCCTCCATTCTCCATAAATCTGACAGGCAAATATTACTAGCCAAAGTCATTTTTAAGAAGGCTGTGCTTTTCAGCAATAACTGACCTCCATATTAGATTATATGTATACCTAGTGAATGCATAATATACTTTCACAATTGGAGCATTAGTTGAGAACACTTTGAAGGCATGATTTTGGGCTACATAACGTACCCTCTTGGCAATGGAGACAGACACCCTTAGAGCAGCACACATTCACAATTCATTGCATGCTTTAATTTTCTCCAAATTCCTACTGTGGGCTATCTTTTTTTTTTCTTAAAGTCGCACACAAGAGCGTTTCTCAACTTGGATCTGATGAACTTTTAAAGAAAACTAACAGCTACATTTTGATATGATTGGTTTCCTTTGTAATTTTGTTTTATTTTATGCATTTAAAAACATTAGTTTGTTTTTTTCCCATTCTACTATGTTATGGAAATGCTTGTTTTATTTTTTAAGTTCAGAATAAAATAAAATAAATTTAATTTAAAAAGAGAAGGGGTCTAAAGGCTTCACCAGTCTGCCAAAGAGGTCAAAAAAGGCTAAGAATCCTTGCACTATAAAGCAGACAAGATTCACACTGACATTCATAGAGGTCAAATAATCCAGTCACAATTATATGATATACAAAACAGTAAGGTTTTTTTTTTTAATGTTTTATTTGGGTAAAATTAAATCATCAAATATGAGGAATGTCTTAGGACAAATAGAATTGTGAGGGCCTAAATTCTAATTCTAGTCCTTCCATATATCTCAAAAAATAACTTTGTTCTATAGTTGGCTACCTAAAGATCTATCACACAGGAAAAAAAGAAACAAAAGTAACTCTATCTTTTTTACTTCTCTACTATAAAATCCAATGTAGACAAGTAATCTCAACTATGCCCCTCACTATAGCTAGGCAATCTTCGCACACTTCTCTAATCGACTTTTGCTCTTCCATTCACCACAGAGGCTATTCCAAACCTTTTCACCTCTTCTCAAACCTCCCACAGCAGCCTCTCCCATCACCCTCCCATCTAAGGCCCTTGCTTCATCCTTCACTGAAAAAATCAGATCATTTCCAAGAGCTTCCTCTTTCCTCCTCCTCATCTCAAAGTATTCAGATGCCTTCTGCCAAGTAGCTCATCCTTGACCCCTGTTTTGCACAGAGTGGTATGCCTTTTTATGCCAAGGCAAACTTCTCTACATGTACCTTTGATCCCATTCCATTCTTCAGAAGACTATCCCCTCTATTATCCCCACTCTCACTTATCTTCAATTTCTCACTGTCTACTGGCTGTTTCCCTGCTGCCTAGAAACATGCCCATATCTCTTCCATGTTTAAAAAAAAAATCTCTCACTTGATCCAACCATCCCCACAAGGTTTCCTCCTGTATCTTTCTTCTCTTTAATGGCTAAACTTGAAAAGGCAGTCTATAGGTAGTGCCTTCGCTTCTTTTCCTCTCACTCAATTCTAAATGCTCTGTAATCTGGCTTTTGACTCATCATCATTCAATTGAAACTACTCTTTCCAAAGTTGATAATTGTCTCTTAATTGACAAATCTAATGGCTATTTCTCAATCCTGATATTTCTACACACATTGATCATCCTTTTCTCCTGGATAGTCTCTTCTCTCTAGTCCTTCTCCTAAATGTATGTTCCTTTTCAATCTCCTTTGCTGGATCTTAAATCTAGGTCATGCTCATTAGCCCCAGAAGTCCCCCAAGGGTCTATCCTGTCCTTTCTTTTCTTTTCCCTCTACACTATTTCATTTGGTGATTTCATCAGCTTCCATGGCTTCAATTATCAACTCTTTGCAGACAATTCCCAAATCTATAATCTGGCTCTATCTCCTGAGCTTCAGTCTCACACTGCCAACTTGCCTTTTGGATATCCCATATTAGATATCTCAGACATCATGGAACTCAACATGTCCCAAACAGAATTATCTTTCTCCATAAATTCACCCCATTCTGAGCTTCCTTTATTACTGTTGAGGGTACCACCATCAGCATCATCCTAGTCCTTCAGGTCCACAACTTTGGCATCATCTCAGTTCCTCATATGCATGCACCTTATGTATCCAACATATTCCCCAGTCTTGTTACATTTCTCATATATGTCTCCTCTTATTTCACATCCACTACCAGCATCTCATACCTGGACTAGTGCATAGACTTTTGGTCAGTCTCTCCCCCTTAAGTCTCTCTCTACTCCTATCCATCTTCCACTCAGATGTCAAACTGATTTTCCTAAAGTGCAGTTCTAATCATGTTACCTCCTATTCAATAAACTCCAGTGGCTCTGTTAATTCCAGGATCTGACTTTCAAAGCCCTTTACAATCTGGTCTCTTCTTACCTTTCTATTCTTCTTATACTTTACTCTGTTCCACACACTCTACAATCCAGAAATACAGGTTTCCTTGCTGTTCCTCACATATATCACTCCATTTCCTACTGCCATATTTTTTTTACTTGTTGTTATCCTAGGCCTGGAATGCTCTCCCTCCTCACCTCTGCTTCCTGGCTTCCTTCAATATTCAGTTCAAATCCCATCTTAGGAGGTCTGTCCCATTCCCTTCTCTCTACTCCTGCTAGTGACTTTCCTCAGATCTAATAGTTCAATTTTGTTGATTTTTTTTTTTTACATAATATCTTCCCCATTAGAATATAAGCTCATTGCGAGCAGGGTCTGCATTTCCTTCCTATATTGAAGAGTTCACTACTGAAGGTAGTTCATTCCATTAGTGGACAATTCTAATTGTGAAAAAGTATTTCTTATATGGTGGGCAGATAGAATGCTGGGCCTAGTCAAGAAGACTCCTCTTCCTGAGTTCAAATCTGGCCTCAGACACTCACTAGCTATGTGACCCTGGGCAAGTCACTGAACCTTGTTCGCCTCAGTTTCCTCATTTGTAAAATGAGCTAAAGAAGGAAATTGCAAACTAATCCAATATTTTTGCCAAGAAAACCCCAAATGGGGTCATGAAAAGTCAGATATGACTGAAAAAAACTAAACAATTTCCTTATATTCAGCCAAAATCTTCCTTCCTTGGATCTCATTGATAGAATCCCATCTTTCACATGAAAATTCTCCATATATCTAAAAAGATTATTCTATCTTCCATATCTTTATTAAAGAGAGGCATTCTAGTCGAGGCGATATAGAGTCAGCTGGCGACCAAGAAGATCTGGGTTCAAGACCCACTTCTAAGAAATACTGGCTGTGTCAGTCTGGGCAAATTACTTAACTAACCTCTCAGTCAACTTCATTTGACTACAAGTTGCAGACAAATGTGCTGTGTCGATAGAGTCTTCTCACCTGAGAGTACTCTATAACAACGAAATTACAGGTCTAGCCATATACCTATATATCCCTACTAAGTCTTTTCTCTTTTATAGGCTAAGTGTCACCAGTTCTTTCAACTAGTCTTTCTCTGATATGATTACAACCTTCCTCCAGCATCTTGAGTGTTAACTAGATGTCCTCTAGATTGTTAACATGCCTCTTAAAATGTTGTGCCCAGGACTGAACACAATCATACTTTAGGGCAGAAAACAGTTGAGTCTGTGACTTTCTTTGATCTAGACATTCCTGTTATTCATTCATTAGTTTGCAGCAGTCTCATTACTAAGTTGGTTTATCTTGAATTTGTACAATAGGGATAGGGGTTAGACCTGGGATTTTATTTCAGGAAACTCCCAGATGAATAAACTTCTTTAGTAAACTCTACTAACCACAAGTTAGCATCTTCTCAGCTATGTATAGACTTAGAGATTTGCCTAAGGCATCTGAAAGATTAAGTGTCATAATCTGGCCAGTATAGGTCAAAGGCAGGATTTGGTTCCAGGTCTTCCTGGCTCTAAGCCCAGTTCTCTACCCACTACCCCACATTGACTCTCAGTTGAATTTTTAGACAACTATCTTTTCACATAAACTCTCTCAATCTTTATTTTTTTTAACTCAAATACAATACTTGACATTATCTTCCTGCTTTCCTACCTTGAAATATCTTAAAAAGAAACTCAATTCTATTCTCCAAACATAGTAGCTAATCTTCTTAGCTTTATTATTTGCAATTTTTCAGAAAACTTTACTTTTATTAGCAAAGCAATTATTTAAAGGAAAATCACATTGGCAAAAGTAATGGCTTTAACAAAAGTGAAAATTTCCAAAAAAAGTTCTTTAACAGCAATGATGTACTAGAGTTTATTATTCATTTGTGCTATTTTACATATATATATAGATATACATATATATGCACACATGTACATGTAATATATACTTCAGTAAAATCTCTACTAGCAATTAGGCTTTTAGTCATGCATCTACCACTTTCTAAATGTAAGACCAAAAAATCCATATTACCACTTGCTAATATGTTAACAATGTCCTCTAATTAGGGAAAATTGCCTTAACAATTGAAAACAAAACAAATTTTCAAGAAAAGCTTTTAGCATCTGTTCTTTGTCCAATTTCATACCTTTAATCTAAAAATGAAACGTTCTCCTATTATATCCTTTTATGGCCATAATCATTCATAGGGAAGGTTACAAAAAGGGCCTCAACCACTGTGGATCAAAGATTTAGGACTGCAACATCTTAGAAGTCATCTAGTCCAGGTCTCTCTCTTTCCAAATGAGAAATGGACCCAAGGTCATCCAAGGAGTAAATTAGAAAATCCTGGATTCAAACCTAGGTCCTGTGCCTCCAAGTCCAATTTTGTCCACTGTATCATGGAACTAACTAATTCTATGTTTCCCTAGAGAAAGTTCTGTAAAATACATTTCAATCACATAAGTATCAAATGAGATTACTTGCTTGAAAAATAAATCTGAAACACAGAATATACAAATGTTTATATATGGGTTGTATATACTAATGGTCAACATTTCACGCAAAGTTTTCCATTTTTAAGACCATATTTGTCTGGTTTATGTTTCATGAACATTACCATCTAATCTTTCTTTTCCACAGTATTTAGAAAGCCAAATATTTCGAAAACTTCCAGTGACAGGAATTTCACAGAAGGATGAGAAGATTTCTCTCCATTTATTACCCCATGAAGTTACAGCTGCATATTTTCAAGCTCATACCATGTTCCAGGAAATAAATGATGGGGGAGACATAAAAGTGACTGACAGTGGCTCTTCAAAATTTTATTCCTCACAATAAAATTAGACATCTCACATTTGGCAGTCAAACAGCAAACATAGATGTAAGTTCTGTTTTAATAATCTCTATTTTATGTCATTTGGTTCCAAGTTTCTGATGTTTAAAACAAATCATATTGGAAGAAGTGCCATAAAAAGCTGATCTAAGAAAACTAGTTTATTCTTAGCTTCAATTTCAGGAGGGTGGTGACGGATCCAAAGGGGATGCAAAGCACTTTAAAAAAAAAAATGGACATTTGTTATTTGGAGGACCACAGGATTCAGTGCAAGAAGAGAACTCAATGCAATAAATATTTAATAAGCACCTATTGTATGCAAGGTACTGTACTAGGCAGTAGGGAGGCAAAGATGAAATAAGACGCTGCTCTTGCCCATAACACGCTTCTGAATACTTGTCACTAATGTTTCTCCTAAGGGTAAATTGGCACCAAGAATTTTCATGCAGTGCGGATGCTGCTCCGGACTGCTTTGGAGCCTGAAATAAAATCTTCTGGCCTCGCGATCATCACTAATCTTCCTATTGCTATTAAACCTCCCACTTGGGTCGCCTTGCATGTCCCCGCTGCCACAGGGGTGGCGGTCCCCGCAGCTGCAGGCGGGTTAAAACTAGGTGTGCAACAGGTAATGCGCGGGGCTCAAAAATGAAGGCCCTCCTGGACGTCTCCTCGTCCACTCGCTCCCTGGCCAGGGCGCCAATGCCGCAGCATCCCTCCGAAGGTCGGCGCTGACCCAGCCGGGACGGGACCGCGCCAGCCTCGGAAGCCTCCCCAGCTCGGGGCGCAGCGCGGGGAGGAAGCGGGCGCGAGGCGAGCCCGGCCGCCGGGGCAGGCGCGGGACACTCACCTCAGCCCCCGGTCAAGTTCAGGTCCAGGGGGGGAGGGTCTCTTCCGGTCTTGTCTCAGCCGCTTTCCAGCTCCTGCGGAATGCTCCGAGTGCTCGCAGGGATCAGGCTCGGGGCTGAGCAGCAGTAGCCGGGGCAAAGGAGGCAGGAGCTGCGGCCATGGCGAGGGGGAGGGACCTTCAGTGCGCTCCCTCAGCCGAGCGCCACAGCGACTGCCGCAGGATGCCCGGGGGCTGCGCCGACCGCCCCGCGAGCCATTGTCGCTCTGCAGAGCAGCGCCGCGGCGCCCCCTGGCGCCGGACCGCGGCGCTGCGCTCTGTGCGCAGTGGTCTCCTTCGCTCCCTAGGGGTAAGAGGGCAGACAGCTCCCAGGCAATTTCCTAGGATTAAAGATTGGAAAAGGACCTTATACTTGAGTTACTGCCTTCCCCTTCAGAAGAGGATGCAGAGGATCAGAAAGGTGCAATGATTTCCTCAAGTCACCAAACATTTAAGTGCCCACTCTGTACCAGGCACTGTGCCAAGCTCTGCTGATGATTATACTGATGATGATGATGGTGGTGGTGGTGATAAGGCTGAGGGTCGTCATCATCAACCTCATCATCATTAACTTTTATGGATCAGCTTATTATGTGCCAGGCACTGTGCTTAGCATTTACAGTCATTATTTTATTTGGTCACTACAACAGGCAGGTACGTCCTATTATTATCCCCATTTTATAAAGGAGAGACTCGAGGCAAACAAGTTAAGTGACTTGCCCAGAGTCACATGGCTAATGAGCGTCTGAGACTAGATTCGAGCTCAGGTCGATCTGACACTAGGTCAGAAAAGAAAAAAAAAATGAGCTCACAGGCTAAAATGGGGGCAGTATCGTTCTTGGGACGATGCCATTGCCGGCTTTGCCTTGGATTTCTAGCAAGAGGGTGAGAAAGGGTTTTCTCTCCCATGCACTTTCCCAGTAGCAGCAAAAGTAACTACGCAGATGGTAATGAGAACATTTGCTTGCCAGGGTGAGCCTAACACGGAAATTCAAGGCACTAATTGCCTTTTCTACAAGGAATATTGATCCCGAGAAATATACTTGTCCAGCCTCATCAGCTACCTTGTGAATCTGAGGGGGTCAGGAGTCATTAAATCAAGTGCCCTCTGAAACTACACCCTTCTCAGAAGAGAGGACTGACATTTCCAGGGAGATTAATAGCCATATATTCCTGGCTGACCAGAGGATCTAGACCTTGAGTTGCTGCTCACACAGCACAGATTCAAGGTGAATGTGAAATATCTGTTCAACAGTTCCACAAATCTACTGGTAGTATTTACCTCCAGAAAGAATATGAAACAAATGTTGGGTTGTAGATTACGTTTCCAGTATGTGCTAAAAGTGTATGTCTTTTGTGTTTTAAGCATTCTTTCATAGTGGAGGAAACAAATATCTGCCTTATACCTGATATTTACTACTTCGTGCACTGAGAAACTTTTTAAAAAGTTGCTAATCCCTTTTTAGGAGACCTTTGTGCAAAATCAAAGATTTATTTAAAAATTTTTCCCAGGGGTTCTACTCCAGGGTGGGTCAATAATAAACAAGTTTTTTACTGGCCTTTCTTCCTCAGTACCTCAGAAAATCATTATTCCACAACAACCTCAGCAAGTGGCAACGTGCAACATGGGAAACCTCTGTTTTCTGTCTCTAAAGATCTCCTTCAGTCAACATGTGGATAAATTGTGATGTGAGTAGATGGTAAAACTTCAGGATCAAAATATCACATGAGGTGTAAATGGTTATAAAAATCAAGCTGTAAAGATTGAAGAAGAGCGATGACTACTTTTCTTGGTTTAAAAAATTATATTTCTGTATTAAAACTGCTTGTGTGTGTTCATGTTTACATGGTTTATGGCAGCTGACAGTACCAAAGAGATTATTCCAAAAGGTTGTATATGCTATTGCATTTTGGTGATGGAAAATAAGAATAGGAAACATAACCCCCTGAACTGTAAGGAGAATGGCTAAAAATGGAAATCTGACCACCTGGATGCTGACCATTAGTGATATTTCTCACACACACACATTAAGTGTTTGGGGTCAAGTACTCTTTGAATGTTTAAATGGGACAAAAATAGATTGGGGTGATGGTTGTGTCATGAATATACTCTGGCAGCTAGTGTACCCTCGTTGGGGTGATCAAACAATGCTATAGGGCGGAATGTTGACATTTTTAAAATTTAAATTTTATTTTGTTGTGATAGTACTTTCTTCTCTCATAATTGACCCATAATCTTTCTAGAAATTGTGAATTGAATTTGTGAATGATCTTGCTTATCAATGCATTTAATTATGAACTATTTACAACACTGTTACTCATCTGCATGTGACATTGATTTTCCAAATATCACTTGCCTTTTATAATTGTGTATGTATACTTATTATAATCTGCATTTGTGTGGTTCTGGGTATATTGCTTCACATACACTATATATATATGTATATATACTTCATATATAGTGTATATATGCACACTATATATTGTTTAGAACATTTGTTTATCTTTTTGACTTTTAATTTGTTACCCGACTCTGCATTTTTGCTGGTCTGCTTCAGCGTTACTATTTTGCAGAATTCAAATTTAAGTAAACTTTGAAGAAGTGGAGGTCAAAACACTAGAAAAGGAATATAGAGTAATGGAATTAGACATGAAAATACCTTTTAATTTTAATAGATCATACATATAAAAACAAATATATTGCTTAAAAAAAACTTTGAGAAAAGCTTAAAGAAATTTGAACCAATACACAATGGTCAATAATAAGTTCAGGTCACATGATCAGCGAGAGGGTAGACCAATAGCTTTCCACAAACCTTCCCAAAGTGAACACACACACACACACACACACACACACACACACACACACACACACGAAATATATAACAAATATAAAGTAACTGAGGCTGAATCCATAAGACAAGGTAAAAGCATCACATAAGGAAAATACCTCGTGAAATAATATCAGTGAATTTAAATATTCAAAATTCTCATTAATACTTCCCCCACCCATCCCATGATGTATGCTGGGCTCTACCACTTACAACCACGCTCACAGACTTCTGTTTCAGCATCTAGTCATGGGGTCAATTTTTCAATGGTAGTGACTGAATCAGATTTACTCCAACTCCATAAGATAGAAGATACATTGATTCTGCCCAGCCATGTGAAAAAAAAAAGGAAGAGAGGATTTATTTATAATCAAACAAACAAGCAAAAGGCATTTATTAAGCTTGAGATGCCTAAGAATATTCACAGGCTAGGCACTGAGAATATTACGAAGAAAATAAAAATGGTCCCTTCGCCCAGGAACTTATATTCTAAGAGTAATAACATATTCAGAATACATACAAAATAGCAAAAAGAGAACTGGGGCTGTAGATTAGCAGATGGGGCATCAAGAAAGGCATCATGTAGAAGGCGACACTTTAGCTGAGTTTTGAAGGAAACTAGGGATTCTCAAATGTAGAAATGAGGAGGGAATACATTTCAGACATAAGGGACAGCCTGTGCTTAGATGAAAGAAGGAAAGTTGTGTATGAAGGACAGAAAGAAAGCCAGTTTGATGGGACCACAGAGTTCCTGATAATAGCAATTAAGAGTGGAGACACTAAGTTAGAGCCAGACTTTGAAGGACTTAATGCCAAATAAGGTAGTTTGTATGTGGTCCTGCCAACCATTAGAGTATATTGAATGGAGAAGGGGTGTTATGGTCAGACCTGTGCTTTAGGAATATCACTTTAGCATCTGCAGGGAGGATGGATTAGAGAGGATTAAGACTGGAGGTAGGAAAACCTATTAAGAAGGCTATTGCAATAGTCCAGGCAAGGATTGGTGAGGATCTAAACTAGAGTGATTGGGATGCCAATGGAGAGAAGGGGACTGATGAAAGGGGTAAAATCAGTAAGGTCTGGCCACTGATTAGATATACGGACTGAGTAAGAATAAAGTTCCTAATGGTCCCCTTTAATTAATGGATAAATTAATAAGAGTTTATTCAGTGCTTACTATTGGCCAAGCACTGTGCTAAGTATGGGAGATATACATACAACAAGGTAGTTGTTTCTCTCAAGGAGCTTACATTCTATAGGGAAAGACCATGGTGAACAGGGAAGAGTTTTTTGGTTTGGTAACTCACAGAGATGGTAAGGGGAAAACTACCACTATTAACAGACATGCCCTTTCCAGAGGCAATGTGAGTGTGGATTTGATCACAGTTCTGAGAAGAAGAGGTAGAAGGTGGTAGAAAATGTCCTGATTGAGGAGAATGGTCCCAGAGAGTTCAGTTTGGTGGTGTAGCTCCTGTAGGGCTAAATGACCTCTGGAAATCTTATGTAGGTGTGACTTTACAATGCTTCTACCTCTGCCTCTCTAAGGCTTCCATTGGTAACTCCCAGTGTGTCTACATGGAAAGGTTGAAAGAGAGGGAAGAGTTAATAATTTAATTCCTTCATCGGCATCTAGAGCATGTTAACTTTTACAAAATAAATCAATATAAATCAGAGGTGTCAAAGTGTACTTGTTCCAATGTGGTTGTATACGTATTTTCTACGTAGATTTCTAGGTTCTTAGTGGTAATACTTGATTCCTCCAAATATATGCAAAATACTCTACATAGTTAGAGCTAGGAAAATTGTGGTGGATGAAAGATGAAATGACTAAGGTCCAAGCATTTAGATTTATCAAGCAATGCATGCCAATTGCCCAACAAATTGGGACCAGGCCTCTTCCTCAGCTAAGGGCTGGACCACAAATACACGGAGAGACAAACTTTTGGACATTAAAAACAATTAATCGAATAAGGCCAATTAATGAAAAGGAAATAATACAACATTAGGTAATCTGATTTCTAATTGGAGGAAAGATTAGGGACTTTCCAAGTTGGGAGGGAGACCGAACATGTACAATTCCCTGAATTCAGAAAAAGAGGTAGCCCATTCCCTTCAAATGTCTCTAAATAACCAAAGGAGAGTAGAAACCAAAGGAGAGTAGAAACAACAATCAGTTTGGGGCCAGTTTTCAGATAAGACATTTGGGTTGCTTGAAATGTACAATTGTGAGAAGTTGTGCATTAATCTTTGGCTCTAATTGAATTTCTGGTCAACATAAACTCAGTCCTTGATTAAAAGTCTCTAAGTAGCAGGTAAGGGTGGTACAGCTTCCCAGTCATACAGATCAATTCCCACAATTGAATGATATTTTCTTACAAGACGGAAATTGGGGCTAGACCCATAATTGAATAGAAACGAAACTAGCTCCAGAATTGAGTCACAAGATGAAGTCGGTATGTTTCCCTCAATCCCCACAATCAAACACTTGCCATCATAATCTCCTCAATTCCCTCTATGTCCTCAGTTCCCCCTTTTGCTTCCCATGGATCACTTATCTATAAGCCAAATCTATGAGGTTTTTCACAAATTTACAATCAGAATTATATGTCAGGTTACTGACTTAGGGGCCACAGTGGTCTAATTTAAAAAGAGAGATTTACACGTCACCTAGGTAACCAAGAAAAATATAAACATAAACACCATGAAACAAAAGGGCAAAGCAATACAGTAATGATCAATATTAACTAACGTGAAGTCTCCTTGTATCCCAATGGCCATTTAATCAGCCGTCTAATTGACTTCCAGATGTCTCATGTAGTTGTCTGGTCCCTGGAAATCTTTCAAGGTGAAATTGCTGAATTGGGGCTGGGGGTGGGGCAAAGTCATTCCCACAACTATTGGGAGCATCCATTAGTCCTAAGCTGGACATTTATTAAGCACCTACAATATATCAGGCCCTGTGCTAAGTGCTTGGGATACAAAGAAAGGTAAAAGAAAGTTCTTTGCCTCAAGGAGCTAATGACTTTCTGGTTGAAGGTAAGGAACAGGCCATATCTTGCCCCTGTGGGAGGGAGGGCCAAAGCTTTGGAAGAAGACTTTCTAAGGGAGAAAAAAAAAATTGATATCATCCCCAGGAAGTGGGAGGTTTTGGCAGATAGGCCGAGGAATATTGAATAGGTGATGGTAAGGAGCCTCAGTATTAACTTAGATCCTAGGACAGTTTGAAAACAAGCGGTTTCTACTCTAATGAAAATGGGCCCTTATACTTGGTGAAGAATTGTTGACTGTGGCAGAGGAGTCATTGCAGAGGCCCTGATAGAGGCCCCTGGAGCTGCTCCTGCTCATTGTCACCATCTCACATAAGAAGCAATCTGTGATGACTGGCTGTGTCATCTCTCTATATATCTCTAATTATCTCCTACTGTGGACTGGTATAACACACTACATGGATAAGAGTGTTGAGATCTGAGACTTGGTCCTTCTAAAAGGAGGTTTTTGGAAAGCCTAGGTTTCTGACCTCAGTTTTCCTCCATGTTTTTTTCTCTTTTTTTTCTTTTTCCTCATGGTGAAGCCTTTGGGGAGAGGGTAGTAGATTCGCTGTTGTTTTCTTCTTTTTTCCTTTTTCCCTGTTTTATATTGCCTACGTCAGATGACAGTTCAGTAAAAGCCTTAAAAGCATTTAAATAGTGGAAGTCCTTTAGAAGATCCTCAGGACCTGGTCACTATGGAGTGACATAAGTGATAGAACTAATGTCTACCAGCGTTTCTCCATAATATGTTTAAGGCTCACATCCACCTCCCTGTCACAAGGTATAGTTCTCCTGAAAAGGAAACAAAGCTCTCTCTGGGATCTGTTTGGCCCCTGCTTCCCTAGATGCAACTTTTTTGTCACCCAAGGGCATAAATAGTCCTCCCCATATGGAGTGTGGGCATCTCAGAGCTGGGAAGGGGCCTGAGACTCCAGGAGTCATTTTGCCGTGCCTTGTTGACCAGATGAATTTTTATGAGGAGTCAGAAGAGGCCAAGGCTACCATAGCTAAAGCTGAGTGCCACTGTGTCCTTGCAGAATATCCTTGCTCTATTAAGGAAAATGAGGCCTTCTTTTGTTAACTGTTCAATGGCTTATGAGTGGCTAATTTCATCCCCAAATGGAACTTGAACTAATATGCTATTAGCATTAGGCTTGTCCCTAATACTGTTCAAACATCCTTGATTCTCTCCTGACATAATCACATTCAGTATAAAGCCTAAATTCTTCAGCCTGACGCCTGAAGACACTCAGAGTATCATCTCACACCTATCCAGATCCATATTTCATCTCTTCTTTGAAGTCTTCCCCATAACTTCAGGAAACGTTCATCTCCCCTTTTCCAACTAGTCATAGAACTAATGACCTAAATTGTCTTTTTTTGATATTTGAATATATAAAATCTACCACTATAATTAATTAATTAATTTCACTTCATTTCCCCTCCCCTCTCCCCCACAGTGAGTTAGTAAACACTCTAGGGACAAGGATTATGTCAGTTATTTCTATGGTTTAGTCCAGGGGTGGAGAACCATCAGCCTCAAGGCCACATGTGGCCTTCTAGGTTCTTGGGTGAGGCCTTTTGACTTAGTCCAAGTTTTACAGAACAAATCCTTGAATTAAGGGGATTTGTTCTATGAAGTTGAGATTCGGTCAAAGGGCCATACTTGAAGACCTAAAGGGCCACATGTGGCCTTGAGGCCACAGGTTTCCTACCCCTGATTAAGTCCATGGTGCCTAAGCACATCGTAGGTATTCAATAAACAAATGGTGAGTTTAATTAAAATCTCAAAGATAATATAGTATAGTACATGGATTTATATATTCAAAATTGGAAAGGACTTCAGAAATCACTTATTCTTTTTCATTGTTTCATTAAAATTTATTTTATTTTCAGTTCTGAATTCTCTCCCTCTCTCCTCCTCTCCCATCCATTGAGAAGTCAATAAAAAAATCCATTACATATATGTGTATATATATGTATATGTACTATTCAAAACAAATTCCCACATTAGTTATGTCAAGAGAGAGAAAGAGAATGAAAAAGAAAGAAAACAGGAAAGAAGACAAAAGGAAAGAAAGAAAAGAAAAGAACAGCATCAACCTGTTCTTTGAGTACATCAGCTTTCTGTCTGGAGGAGGAAAGCATGTTTCATCACGGATCCTTTGGAATTGTGCTTGGCCATTAAGTTGACCAGAGTTCCTAACTATTTCAAAGCTGATTATTTTTATAATATTGTTGTTACTCTATGAATTATCCTCTTGGTTCTATTCACTTCATCTTGCATCAGTTCATACACGTCTTCACAAGTTTTTCTGAAACTATTCTCTTAATCATTTCTTATAACATATTCCATCATATTCATAAACCATAATTTGTTCAACCAATCCCCAATTGATGGGAATTTTCTCAAATTCCAGATCTTTGCCAGCACAAGTATAGCTGCTATATTCTCTTTGGTACATCTGGGTCATTTTCTTTTTTCTTTGATCTCTCTCTCTCTCTTTTAAAAATTTGCATTTTATTTTTTTACATAATAGCATTTTTTCCCAAATACATGTAAAGATAGTTTTCACTATTCATTTTTGTAAGACTTTGAGTTCCAAATTTTTCTCCCTCCTTCACTTCTCTACCCACTCCCTGAGACAGCAAGTAATCAGATATTGGTCATACATGTACAATCATGTTAAACGTATTTACACATTAGCCACGTTGTGGAAGAAGAATCAGGACAAAAAGGAGAAACTATGAGAAATAAAAAACAAAAAAAGTGAGAATAGTATGCTTCAATCTGCATTCAGTTTCCATAGTTCTTTCTCTGAATATGGTTAGCATTTTCCATCAGGAGTCTTTTGGAATTGTCTTGGATCATTGTTTTGCTGAGAAGAGCTAAGTTGATCATTGCACAACATTGCTGTTATTATGTACAATGTTCTCCTGGTTCTGCTCACTTCACTCAGCATCAGTTCATGTAAGTCATGTAAGTCTTTCCATGTAAGTCTTTCTGAAATCTGCCTGCCCATCATGTCTCATAGAACAATAATATTCCGTTAGATTCATATACATATACCACAACTTGATCAGCCATTCACCAATTGATGGGTATCCTCTCAATTTCCAATTCTTTGCCACCACAAAATGAGCTAGTATAACTATTTTTGTACATGTGAGTTCTTTTCTCTTTCTTATGATCTTGTTGGGATACAGACCTAGTAGCCACTTTGTAGATCCATTGCTGGATCAAAGGGTATGCACAATTTGATTGATCTTTTGGTATAGTTCCAAATTGCTTTCCAGAATTGTTGGATCGGTTTACAACTCCACCAACAATATATTAGTATTCCAATTTTCCCACATCTTCTCCAACATTTATTGTTTTCCTTTTCTGTCATATTAGCTACTTTGATAGCTGTGAATTAGTACCAGAGTTGTTTTAATTTTCATTTCTCCAACAGTGATTTAGAACATTTTTCATATGACTATAGATAGCTTTAATTTCTTTATCTGAAAATTGCCTGTTCATATCCTTTAACCATTTATCAATTCGGGAATACTTGTATTATTATAAATTTGATTCAGTTCTCTATATGTTTTAGAAATGAGGCCTTTATCAGAAACACTGGCTATAAAAATTGTTTCCTAGCCTTCTACTTTCCTTCTAATCTTGGTTACACTGACTTTGTTTGTGCAAAACCTTTTTAATTTAATGTGATCAAAATTATCCATTTTGTATTTCATAATGTTCTCTGTCTCTTGTTTGGTCATAAATTTTTCCCTTCTCCATAGATCCGACAGGCAAACTATTCTTTGCTC
Source organism: Phalanger gymnotis (assembly GCA_028646595.1). Lineage (NCBI taxonomy): Eukaryota > Metazoa > Chordata > Mammalia > Diprotodontia > Phalangeridae > Phalanger > Phalanger gymnotis. The sequence goes on along the minus strand of CM053623.1, from coordinate 156,584,521 downwards.
TCCTAATTCGCTAGCAGTATCACCCTTTATGTCCAAATCATGTACCTATTTCAACCTTATCATCATATAGAATGTGAGATGTTGGTCTATGCCTAGTTTCTGCTATACTATTTTCCAGTTTTCCCAGCAGTTTTGGTTAAGTAGTGAGTTCTTATCCCAGAATCTGGAGTCTTTGGGTTTATCAAACAGTAGATTACTATAGCCTTTTACTACCGTGTCTTGTATACCTAATCTATTCCACCGATCCACCATTCTATTTCTTAGCCAATGCCAAATAATTTTGATGATTGCTGCTTTATAATATAGTTTTATATCTGGTATAGCTAGGCCACTTTCTTTTACATTTTTTTATTAGTTCCCTTGATATCTTTGACATTTTGTTCTTCCAGATGAATGTTATTATTATTTTTTTAGCTTTAAAAAATAATTTTTTGATTGTTTGGTATGACACTGACTAAGTATATCAGTAAAGCAATATTCACAATATCAATAGTGACCATGAATATGCTTATATAATTTGGAATTGCAAAGTTTAAGAGACTCTTTGTATAGAAGGCAGAAGAAGTAAAACATTTATTCAGACACAAGAGGATCACATCCCCAAACCAATAATCCCAGTTTGACACAGCAGTAATTGTGTCCCAAAGCCAGTAAGTCCATCTCAGCGTAACAGCAAGGAGATTAAAACACGGTATCACAACAAGGAGACAAGCCAACCTGTAACCTTCCCCTCTGCTAGGGCCTTGACATAAACACTCAATCCTAACTGTCTGCTTGCCTGTGTCCTTTCCTCCTGAAGTTCTGAAAGCTTGGAGTCCTGAAAGGCCTTACAGTTCTCATAGCCCTTGCAATTCTCTCTCCATCTCAGTGTCTCTCCATCTCTGCGGCTCTACATCTCTCCATTTTTCTCTTCTCTTGCAGTTCTGTCTTCTTTGAAGCTCTCTAGTCTCCAGCAGTTCTCTAGTCTGAGCTTAATGGCTACCCTCAGCATACATATACCCTGTTTAGGGGCCTGGGGTTTAACATCTACTTAGCAAAAGGATGTAGGCCTGCCTACAAACCTGCCCTAATCAAGCTTCCTTTAACTAGCTCCACCTGAGGCCTATTAAATAGGCAGGGAAGATCTTTAATCATTATTAGCACCACAGTAAGTAAATTAATTTAAATAGAATTGTCATTTTTATTATATTAGCTAGGTCTACCCATGAGCAATTGATATTTTTCTGGTTGTTTAGATCTGAGTTTATTTGTGTGAAAAGTGTTTTGTAATTGTCTTCATATAGTAACTGAGTTTGTCTTGGCAGGTAGACTCCCAAATATTTTATATTGTCTACAGTTACTTTAAATGGAATTTCTCTTTCTATGTCTTGCTACTGGGCTTTGCTGGTACTATATAGAAATTCTAATAATTTATATAGGTTTATTTTTTCCTACAACTTTGCTAAAGTTGTTCATTGTTTCAAGTCATTTATGAGTTGATTCTCTAAGTATACCATCATATCATTTACAAAGAGTGTTAGTTTTGTTTCCTCATTGCCCATTCTGATTCCTTCAGTTTCTTTATCTTCCCTTCTTGTTAAATCAAACATTTCTAGCACAATATTGAATAAAAGTGGTGATAATAGGCATCCATGTTTTACCCCTGATCTAACTGGGAAAACTTCTAGCTTATCCCCATTACATATAATGTTTGCTGATGGTTTTAGATAGATACTGCATATAATTTTAAGGAAAACTTCATTTATTCCTCTGTTCTCTAGTGTTTTTTAATAGGAATAGGTACTGTATTTTGTAAAAATCTTTTTTTTAATCTATTGAGATAATTATGTGATTTCTATTAGTTTTATTATTGATATGGTCAATTGTGCTGATACTTTTCCTAATATTGGGTTCCTAATATAAATCCCACCTGATCAAAAGTTATTATCCTTGTGATAAATGCCTTTAATCTCTTTGCTAATATTTTATTGAAATTTTTTGTATCAATATTCATTAGGGAAATTGATCTATAATTTTCTTTCTCTGTTTTGGCTGCTCCTAGTTTAGGTATTAGCACTGTATTTGTGTTACAAAAAGACTTTGGTATGACTCCTTCTTTGCCAATTTTTACAAATAGTGTATATAGTATTGGAATTAATTGTTCTTTAAATGTTTGGTAGAATTCCCTTGTAAATCTATCTGACTCTGGAGATTTTTTCTAATGGAGTTCATTGATGGCTTGTTCAATTTCTTTTTCTAAATTTTTTTTTCCTTTTCTGTTAATCTGGGCAATTTATATTTTTGTAACTATTCATCCATTTCACTAAGATTATTAAATTTATTGGCATACTGTTGGGCAAAATAGTTCCTAATTGTTGCTTTAATTTCCTCTTCATTGGTGGTGAATTTACCCTTTTCATTTTTGATACTGGTAATTTGGTTTTCTTCTTTTAAATCAAATTTACCAAAGATTTATTTATTTTATTTTTTAATAAAACCAGCTCTTAATTTTACTTATTAGTTCAATAGCTTTCTTACTTTAAATTTTATTAATCTCTCCTTTGATTTTTAGAATTTCTAATTTGGTATTTAATTGGAGATTTTTAATTTGTTCTTTTTCTAGCTTTTTTAGCTAAAAAAAGTTTGCATGCCCAATTCATTGACCTGCTCTTTCTCTATTTTATTCATGTAAGCATTTAGAGATATAAATTTTTTCCTAAGAACTGCTTTGGCTGCATCCCATAAGTTTTGATATGTTGTCTCATTATTGTCTTTCTCTTTGATGAAATTATTTTTTTTCTTTGATGAAATTATTGATTGTTTCTATGATTTGTTGTTCAACTCATTCTTTAGGATTAGATTATTTAGTTTCCAATTAGATTTTAGCCTATATTTCCATGGCCCTTTATTACATACAATTTTTAGTGCATCATGATCTGAAAAGGATGCATTTAGTATTTCTGCCTTTCTGCATTGGATTGTGGGGTTTTTAATGCCCTAACACATGGTCAATTTTTGTGTAGGTGCCATCTACCACTGAGAAAAGGTATATTCCTTTCTATTCCCATTCAATTTTCTCTAGAGGTATAATATCTAACTTTTCTAAAATTCTAGTCACCTCCTTAATGTCTTTCTTGTTTATTTTGTGGTTAGAATTATCTAGTTTTGAGAGAGGAGGTTGAGGTCTCTCACTAGTATAGTTTTGCTGTCTATTTCTTTCTGTAACTCAATTTATTTTCTAAGAATCTGGATGCTACACCACTCAATGCATATATGTTTAGTATTGATATTACTGCATTTTCTATGGTACCTTTTAGCCAAATGTCTCTCTTAATTAGATCTATTTTTGCTTTTGCTTTGTCTGAGATCAGGAGTGCTACCCCTGCTTTTCTTACTTCAGCTGAAGAACAATATATTCTGCTCCAGCCTTTTACCTTTACTCAGTGCATATCTCTCTGCTTCAAATGTGTTTCTTGTAAACACTATATTGTAGGATTTTGGTTTTTAATCTACTCTGATATCCACTTCCATTTTATGGTAGAGTTTATCTCATTTGCAGTCACAGTTATGATTACTAAGTGTAATTCCCTCCATCCTATTTCCCCTCCTGTTCATACTTTTCTCCCTCCTTTTACCCTATCCCTCCTCACCAGTGTTTTGCTTGCGACTACCACCTCCCTCAATCTGCCCTCCCTTCTATCAGTCGCCCCTCCTTTCCCCTTCTACTTCTGCCCTCCCTTCAGCTCCCCCTTTCCCTTTTTTCTCCTTTCCCCTCCTACTTCCCTATAGGGTAAGATAAACTTTTATGCCCAACTAAGTATGTATATTATTCCCTCTCAGAAATCACTTATTCCAGAATATATTTGAACAAGATTTCTGAATTCTGGTACATGCAATGGCACAGGTGACATTAGATCATTAATTGACTGGGGGGTAACTGGACACGATTCAGGAATCCCTGTAAACACTGAGTTCACTCAAAAAGGTGACAGTTCCAGCAACGTAAGTCTTCATGGATCACAAGTCTAAATCAATCAGTTTGCATGCACATATGAGGTGATATGACCAATCACTGGTAAACTTTAAAGTTTGGTCCTTGATGATAGAGGAACTCGGTAATGTCCAATAAGGTTTGAATCAGGGTACATCAGAGGCAAATATTTGTACAGAAAAAAGTCCTCCATCTTGAGGTGAAGGTCTTTATGTAGGCCAAATGTGGAGTACAAGCTTAGAAAAAAAATCCAAGAACAAGAAGTCAGATGCTTGTTTTACAGAGGGAATAATAAAACCTTGAAAAGTTAAGTGATTGTTCAGGATCACTCAACTAGTAAATGTCTAAATAAGTAATCCATTTTAAAAGCCAATTTCCTGACTCCAACTTTTTTTTTTATTCGTCTGTTATACCACAGTGAAGCAATAGGAAATAAATAATTTTTGTTCCTCTTAAGAGAATCTGCATCTATGACATCTCGGGTTATTTTTTTTTATTCTCGATTTCTGACACAAAGTGCTTTTAATTTTCAAATTGAATTTGAAATTTTTTCCAATTTAATTTTTTCAAACATTTAAATTTTACAAATGTATAATATCTCTTCCCACTCAAATTGGGTAATTTTCCTGAGGGATGGCTCTCTGACCTGTGTACTTGGAGGGAAGTAACTCCTGATTGGCTGAGAGAATGCTGGGCTAAGACGCTCCATACTGTTGTGAGAAGGGATTTCTTCAGATGTTGGAAAACTTTAAGAGAGGTGGTCTAAAGCTAGCGCAGACTTTTCCATGGTGTATAGAAGACTTAAATGGAACCTCAGACATGCAAGAATCCTGTCCCCCAACATGTCCCTTGACTTGCAGTGATTGAAATCTTAGAAACTAATAAAAACAGACTACCTTTGGTGAGATCATTTTATCTGCTTGGTTGAACTGAGATCTTACTTCACTTCAACCAAAGAGTTTCTTTGTTCTTATGTATTCTTTGAGCTATTCTAATATATATATATACACACATACAAACATACATGTGTACATATACACACATTTATAAAACTTTCCTACTTCTAATATCACTTTTTATGTATATATACATATATAGGCGTAATATATACATAGGTATATAAAACTTTCCCAATTTCTGTTTACTTTGATAAAGAGTTGTACTATCTATTCATAATTTTTTGAAACCAGTGTTTGGTAGGAGTTAAACTGATGATAGCAAGTTAAGTAGTACCCTCGCCTTGAGAGTCATCAGGGAGAATGGTGTTCTAGCCCAGTCCCCTCCTTGGAAATAGACAAGGGAAGGAGCAAGTGCCTAGCCACAGCCATTCTTCTACTGCTGACTAGGGCAGAAATCAATCTCCCTTGGAGAGCAGTGGGACAGATTTTAGACTTCATATGAGCCAGTTATATTTTTATACTTCACCACCACACAATGCTACAAATGACACATTGGAAAAGAGCATTGTACTCTGGAGTCATAGAACCTCTGACATTTACTACTGTGTGACCTTGAGCAAGTACTTGTCTTGTCTCCCAGTCTTTTCATCTGCAAATTGGGGGGGGGGCAAGAAGAAGAGACCAGATAGTTTCTGAAATCCCCCCTTATAGTTCTATGCCTATGATCCTATGAAATTGTTTTTGTGTCTCTAGCATCAGAATAGAATTTTGCTAAGAACTCTCCTTCCCCCTAGTGTACTCTTATAGTATTGCATCATTTTTTAAAAGCACATAATAATGGCTTTATTTTCAGGTTGTTAAAAATTGCAGAATTGTAGAAGCTTAGAATCTCATAGTTGGAAGAGATTATTGATGCCATCTAGACCAACCTGTCTCATTCGAAACCAGAATATCCTTTAATCTTCCCTGAACTAACTTCTGCCTGGTACTTTCCACGATGGAATTCACCACCTCCCATTCTGTTTTGAACCACTCTTCCTTATACTAGAGGTTCTCGCTTCCCCTTGTGGAGCAAAAGAGAACATTAACTACCTCTCCCATATGGCAGCCCTTTGAATCATAAAGGCAATAGTCATGGCCGTGTAGCTGAAGGAAAAGAACAATGCATCAGAAAACCTGGGTTGGAGTCCTAGATTTTCCTTTCATTGGCTTTATGATTTTGGGCAGTCCCCTAACCTCTCTGAGCCTCAGTATCCTGGTCTGTTAGATATTACTTGCTCTACCTCAATGATCAGCTTCAAATCATACTAGCTTTTAAGGGTAATGGTTTTCTGCATGTGTAGAAAAAAATGTATTCAGTTTTTCATTTTTTACAAAATTGATTTCCAATTTTAGGACAATGTAGAAAGTGGTGAAAAAAGTTCCCTGGATGGAAAATAAATGCATCTCAATGCTTTGTTCTGGTAGTAGACTAGCCTAGACTAACACTGGTGCTCTGGCCTTAAGGTGAAATGTTATTATATGCTAGGAAAAAAATCTCTTTCTTTTCTTACTCACCTTCTTTCCTAAGTCTTAGATAAACAAAACTATGTATTTTATAATAAAATTGATAACTAGGGCTAAACAGACTTTTTCCCTTAAAGAAAGAAATTCCGTAGTTGAAAATAAGGGATAATTTCAATTCATAAATTATGAGTCATAATTCTTTAGAAAATATAGAGAAATAAAGGCTTGACACTAAACAATGAAGTGCAACTGAGAAAAATATACTTCATTGTATTCAAGTATTTGAAGGGCTATGATATTAGAACTAGGAGTGAGTGGACAATGCAATCTTGGCTTGAAAAGCAGCCTGATATTTAGAGTTTTGTGAAGGGGTAGTGGGTGTCCTCTCACTAAAGCAAAGGGCCACCTTTTGGAGATGTTGTAGAGGGAACTGCTGTTGCCTGGGAGGTAGTAGGCACTTAATAAATACTAATTGACTGGCTGGATAGACTGGGTGGTCTCTAGGGTCCCTTTTAAATCAGAGATTGTATGGTTGTGGATATTGAAATTTTTATAATAAAATTCAATAATTTCCTCTATGTAAGAGAACACAGAGCCTCAAAAAACCTTTGCTGGCCACATATACATAATAAAAGCAGGATAGGGAAAGCTTAGGTAGGATGGATACAGACCTTGCTCCCCGAAACCTCAGACTGGAAGAAGCCTGGCTATTTGCTGAGTGGGCAGCCTCTAGAATGGATGCTGATAAGATGGGAAGCCAGAGGAATATTCAACCCAAGTTGAGTGAGGTCTCTGCCAAAGATGAAGTGTTGTTGTTGTGTCATTGACTCATTGTGACCCCATGTGGGGTTTTGTTGGCAAAGATATTGGAGTGGTTTGTAATTTCCTTCTTCAGCTCATTTTACAGATGAAGAACTGAGGCAAACAAAGTTAAGCGACTTGCCTAGGGTCACACAGCTAGTAAGTGTCTGAGGCTTAATTTGAACTCAGGTCTTCCTTGACTCCATGCCTGGCACTCTAGCCACTGCACCACCTAGCTGCAATTAAGTCTATGGTTTGTATCTGATTCTAGAGGCAATAGGGAACCATTGGAGTTTATTGAGTAGGAAAGTGACTTGTCAAACTTGAACTTCAGGAAAATTATTTGGCAGCTATGTAGAGGATAAATTAGAGTGGAGAGAGCCTTGAAGTAGGGAGGCCAATTAGTAGACCCTTTTATTAGTACAAAGGTGATGAGGGCCTGAATTAGGACAGTGGCCATGGGAGTAGAAAAAAGGAGATACAAATAAGAGATATTATGGAGTTAGAAATGACGAGACTTAGCAATCAGTTGGCTATGTGGGATAATTTAGAGTGAAGAGATAAGTATAATGTCAAGTTTGCTAATTGGGGTAGCTAGAAAAATGTGGTTGCCCTTGAAAGCTATGTGGAAGTAAAACTAAGGTGATGCCTATCAGTTGAGGAACAGCTAAACCATTTATGGTATGTGGCTATAATGGAATCTTATTGTCCCATATGAAATAACAAAAAAGAACAGTTTCAGACAAACCTAGGAAGACTCGTGTGAACTGATGCAAAGTGAAGTGAGCAGAACTCAGAAAACAGTGTATGTAATATCATCAACGTAAAGAAAAACAACCTTAACATAAGCGCCCTGATCAATGCAACAGCCAATCATAACTCCGAGACAAGGGATGAGACCTGCTACCTAGCTCTTAAAATGAAGTGATGAGCTCAAGGTGCAGAATGAGACCTATTTTTGAACATGGCAAATGTGGGGATGTGTCTTGCTTGACTATTAATATTTGACACAAGGATTTAATTTTTCTCTCAGTTTAGAGGGCAGAATTGGGGAGGTAGAAGGGCAATATTGATAGTGTTATTTGTGTTGTTAAGCAAAATTGTCTCCTTAGCATGGCTTTTGTTTACTTTGAGTGAAAGTACTTTCAGCTGTTAAGTGCTAAGCCCCAGGCCCAAAGCCCTATCAGGTGTGAAACCTGTGTGGGCGTAGATTGATGACTTAAGAGGGGCCAACTGGGGAACCAATGGTCTCTGGTCATTGAGGCGGGGCTTGAGAATGCCAGAGGCTCGGCTGGGAGGAAAGGTGAGCCAAGAGACAACTACAATGGAAGCGGAAGCTGCGGAAGCAGAGCTGA
>CM053623.1:156550880-156575490 GCA_028646595.1 Phalanger gymnotis | reverse complement strand
CATCCCAACTCTCCTGGCTTGGAAATTTGCCTCAGATTGCTCCCAGTTTCTAACTCTCTCAAATCTGCTCAGATTCACTTTTTTATAGGGATCTGACAGAACTTGTGAGACAGCTCCAGTAAGATGCTGTTTTCACATGGCCATCTTGGCTCCGCCCCTGTAGAACAAACAATTCTTAAAAGAAGAATTGCAAACTATTAACTATGTGAAAGAATGTCTGAGTCACTAATAACAAATAAACAATATGAGAAATACATATCAAAACAGCCCTGAGGTTTCTCCCCATACCCAGAAAATTGGCAAAGATGACTTAAGATGGGAATTAGCACTGCTGGAAGATTTGTGGGAAAATAGGTAGATTAATGTCTTGCTGATAGAGCTATGACACAAGAAGCATTTGGGGAAACAAGAAAGTTATACTCATAATAGCTAATATTATTAATAGCTAATAAGCTAATAGAGTATATAGAATCTTGAAAGCACTTAAAAACACCTCACTTTATCTCTACAATGGTGCTATTATTATCCTCATTTCACAGATGAGGAGACTGAGGTCTTGGCAGTTACCTGACTTGTCCAGGGTCACACAGTCCATAAATGTGAGAGGCAAGATGCAAACTTAGTTCATTCTGACTCTAAGCCCAATTGTCTATATCCTGTGCCACCTAGATTCTTCTCGCTCTGCAAGCAATTCTTTATAAAAATGAAGGAAGACTTAAATAATAGCGAAGAGACACTATGGAGCCTCACTAACATGATGAAAATGCTACCACTACCTAATGCAATGTGGAGATTGAATGTAATACAGACAAATCTCATTTCTCATGTACTTAACTACTTTGGGACTTCTCTGACTGACTTCTGCACTATGCTCCAGGCAGCTCATTATTGGAATAACCTTATCATCCTGTAAGATCTCTACCTTATCTCTACCCTGTGACTCTTTGATTGGAGAGAGGGACTGTGAACTCCAAACCTCCTTTTAAGGTGAGAGTTCAGCCCAAATATTTCATTATTTCTCACCTGACTCCACTACTTTGGAACTTCTCTGTCTTTTTCACCATGCTCCTGAGTCAGATACCTCTTCTATCCCTGTTTTTCAGCTTCTTTTTGTGTGTTGTCTTTCAATATTAGATTATAAGCTCCCCAAGGGCAAGGAATGTCTTTTTTTCACATTTATATTCCCAGTGTTTAGTGCCTAGTGCATAGTAGGTGCTTAATAAATGTTTATTGACTAATGACTAAAATTACTAAGTGATTTCTTCATATAACTGATAACAGAAGTCATTTGAAGGACTATTAAGCCTAGAATCTCAAGGGACATACTGGAAGTAGAAGTGAAGCATATCTAACAAACTATGTTTGATAGCAACAGTCATCAAAACTATTTGTCTTTGAAACAAAAATAGACAAACAAATTAATGAAACAAATTAGGTAAGTAAGACCCAGTACATATTAGCCCAATATTTTAGAAATCCAAGAACACAAACAGAGAAAACTGGAAGCTAGTTTGCAAGAAAATAGGATTATATCAATAATTTATACAATATTACAAAAGTTGCAGATAGGTAAGCAACCTAAGTATAAAAATAACACCATAAAATAGAGGTGAACAGAAGGAGGTGCGTTACAGTGAGGATTTTTAAACAAATGAGGCACAGAGACCTCAAAAGACAAAACAGACAATTTTGATTATATAAAATTATAATCTTTTGTATGAGCAAAAGTATCTAGCCAGAATAAAAACAAAAACTTGAGTAGGAAAAAAAAAACTTTGCTTCAAGTGTCTCTGATAAAAGTCTGATTTTCAAGATATCAACTGGTTTACATTTTTAAGACCCAGAGCCAACCCTTAATACATAAGTGATTTATGAATATGAAGTTATCAAAAAAGAAAATGCAAACTATAACCACAAAATGCTCCCAAATCACTAATAATGTAAGAAATACCGATTAAAACAACTCTGAAATAATAATTTCAATACTATGAAATTGATAAAGATGATAAAAGATAGAAATAGTCAACACTGAAGGAGTTATGGAAAAAGATGTACATGAAGGTGGAACTGTAAATTTGTCCAATTATTTTGGAAAACAAATTGGAGTTATTTAACTCAAAGCAACCAACATTTATTAAGCATTTGTTGAGTTCAAGAAATTTTTTTAGATGTTGAGTATATAAAGACAAAAAACTAACTACCTCTCAAGACACATACAACTTACTAGGGGCATGTGGAGGGATAAAATATTTACACAAGAAAATAAATACAAAGTACACATAAGAAACTTTATACTCTGACTCAGCAATGCCACTATTGGAAACGTGACCTCCAGGAGGTCAAAGATACAAAGAATGTTTCTTTAGGTTAAAAAAAACAACAACATCACATTAATGGTTTTGTGGTAGCAAAAAAGTAAATGAAATAAAACTAAAAAACAACCTAGAAACAAAATAGGCCTCTGCTGGGCAGTGGACGACCAAACTGAGGTATATGAATGTGCAACACTTGGGACCCCATTGCACATGAATGGAAACTCATGTCTAAGGCATAATACAGGTATGGATCAGCATCTTCTTAAAATGAGGCCCCCAGTAATGTATTTCTTTTATCAGACAACCAACCAATCAAATCAACAAGCAATTAGAGAGTACCATACTATTATTTCAAAGGAAAACGTTTTAATTAAATAACATATGAACATAAGCGACATGAAATACACTACCTAATTATACAAGGGTACACTCTGCCACAGACTACTACACATCAGTGGGAAGGGGATACTTGCTCAACTAGGGCAATGTTCATTACACATCACCTGAGTAGAGAATTCACTTCAAGTGGCACGAATATAAAGAACACATATGTCCAGGGAGCGTTGTGGAAGTTCACACTCTCTCGGGTCAAGTGCACAGTGGCCCCTCCTTTGACTCACTTCTTTAAGAGGCCTATTCACTGAATAGGCATTGCTTCGCTCAAAGTGAGAACCCGAAAAGTCCTTAGCCTGGAAAGGCCAGGTCTCCCATTGCATCCTGGGCCATCTCCAGTCATCCTAAAGAATATCTGGCCACTAGACCCAGCTGGCTCTGGAGGAGAAAGTGAGGCTGGTGAACTTGCACAGCCCTCCCTCACTCAAATCAAAGTCAACTGCAAGTCATGTCATTATTTTCCTGATGTCATGGTCCTGTTCGAGATTGAAGGACAAACACACAACAATGTAACCAAATTGAAGTTCACTATCTAGAGAAACTGAATCAATGAAGCAAATAAAAGGGGGGGATCACTTTTGTTATTTTATTAAATACAAACAAGAGCTCTGGAAGGATATCAATTTTATATGACAGGTGCAGTTCTCCATAGCCATACCAGAGGGAAACACCTAGATGAATTAACAGCAAAAGCCTACGTTGGATTAAACAGTCTATCAAGTCCAAAGAGCTTTCTCATTTTGATGTTGGTTTATATAGGATTCACCAAAAAGCAAGCTTTAGGGTATTTAGTCTATCCCTGTTCCAGTTCTCCATGGCTAAGGATTATGCATGCATGCTAAACTGTTAATGCCACAAAATCCAGTTAGTCCCTTAGGGCCCAAAATCTCAGTAGAATGAGGGATGCCTAAGACATTCCCCGCCCCCTTGGTCTTGGTACAGGCATAGCTCTGGAATGACCACAACTAGTAAAAGAAAGGTGGTTACTAGAAGAAGGATTCAAAAAATGTCTCTAAACATCTGTAAAATGGGTTTATAATCTGCTTCATCATAACTTGTCCTTCCCTTTGCCTCATCCATTCTATATTCCCCAGTCTCTTTGCTACTTCATCTCCCTCATGGGGTAAATCAAACACCTGAATAAATTAAACCACATTTTTTTCCCCAGATTACAATGATCTCCAAGTTCCTCTGGGGGTCCCAATGTTTACCCCATAACATTTACCATGGGGCTAGGTAGAAGAGGCAATTAGACAACACCTTCTACAACCCTCCCCAACTTCTCCAGAGTCCGCTCTTCCTCTATTCATTGTCAAACCATTCTTGGCTTTCAGCTATTTCCCAAAACCATCTAGGATAAAGGTAAACTTGAAATCGAGGGAAATATTTTTCCTTCATCTTTGGGATAAAGTATCTATAACTGGTGTTTTAAATATCAGTGTCACAGCTCCTAGCAAGGCTGGACTGGGGACAAAAATGTTTTCCTGGACTTGTACAGGGATTGCACTAAACAATAACACAGCCTCACCATTACCACTCATTCTTTCTGTCCTATACCTGACATTAAGAGAGAGTTAAAATGGAAAAGTACTCCCCTTAGTAAGCAGGCTATGACTAAGGACTGGTATTATCTCTGAAAGGAAATCAGTCCATTTTGCAAAAGGAGGAGCCAAAAAATAAAGGAGGCAATGATTGATGAATGAGTGATAAGTTATAAATACACTTAGAAGTACATTCAAACGCTCATTGAGGTTCACTGCCTGAGTGGGATAGGCCAGGTTAAAGTGCTAGGTAATATAGGATTTAGCTCATTATTCGTGGTGCTGAGGGAGAAGTGTGTTCATTAGTCAAAGAAAATGACAGTGGAATGACCATAAGGAAAGAGTTTATCCAGAGAATTATACCATTCAGCTATGGAATTATCCAGGAATTGCTGGGGTTGCTAGGTGGCTCAGTGGCTAGAGCACTGGACTTGGAGTCAGAAAGACCTGATTTCACATATGGCCTCAGATACTTACTAGCTGTGTGACCCTGAAAAAATCTCTTAACCCTGATTGCACCAGTTTTCTCATCTGTAAAATAAGCTGGAGAAGGAAATGGCAAACCACTCCCATACCTTTACTAAGAAAACCACAAAGAGGGTCCTGAAGAGTTGGACTTGACTGAACAACTAAGCAACAACAAAAGGAGTTGTGGAGTGATGACATTACCCACCCATGCATACAAGAAATTAACTGCAACAGCAGAGTTATACCACTGAATTTATTTCTGCTATAAGGATGGAAATCTCAGCAGTGCCTCCAGGAATACATCACAGTTTGATGTTAACAATGTGGGGTGTTTTGGGCAAACAAAGGGGCTTCCGGTGAGCTTTTCCCATTCTAATAGGTGAGGTTGACTTAACAATAACCAGCATTAGGGCCACCCCTACCCACAAACCCAGAAAATCCATCCTCTTTATGTATCAGGCTGATATACTTCTGGTTGTTTTGCTCCCTTGACCTAGAATAGGGCTGTTCAAAACACAGCCCATAGGCCGCATGTAGCCCGCAGTGTGATTTTATGCAGCCCACATGTGGGTCTTAATTTTCATGAGCGAAAAAATAAAATAATAATTTGCATAGAATGCATGTTAGATTTTTTAAAGTCCATCACTAATAAAAAATCTTGTTGATGTTAATTTTCTTTGGTGTTTTTAAGTAGTATTACAGACAGAACATATCGCACAGAATTTTCAGACCATCTGTAGGATGCGTTGCCTCTGTATGATGCGGACTAGTTAGTGTGCACCTACCTTTATACTGTTGTGTTGTTGCTTTGTTGTTTTGTGTTTGCTTTTGCACTTCGCACCTTTGCCTGTCTTACTGATGATGCATTTTCCCCCACTTTCTATTAGTGTACTGTGTTTTTTACTCTGGGTGCAGCCCTCGAATAATTACTTTATTTTAATGCGGCCCTAAGATAACCTAAGGTTGGACAGCCCTGATCTAGAGTGGTCTTTCCACCCATGTTTTAGCTCCCTCTAGACTTTCCACTTCCACAGATTTTTATTCACGTGGGGTTGCCAAGGTAATAATTACTTGATTTTCAAAATTGAACTTCATAACAAAAATCAAATAGCTTTGAGGATTATAACCTCAACTCTCAACCCTGATAGTCTTCTGGGGTGGGGAACCTGCGGCCTTGATGCCACATGTGGCCCTCTAGGTCTTCAGGTGCATCCCTTTGACTGAATCCAAACTTCATACCTTTTTTTAAAGGGATTTGTTCTGTGAAGTTTGGATTCAGTCAAAGGGCTGCACCTGAGGACCTAGAGGACCACATGTGGCCTTGACGCCACAGGTTCTCCGCCACTGGTATACTTCATAAAGTCAGCATGTAAAGGAAATAGAGAAAGCAGGGGAGGCTTCTGGTACAAAACCCTCACCAAATTTTCTAGATATTTCCTAGTCAGGGTGCTAAAGTTCTGGTCATGACCTCCGTTATTAAACCATGTTTTAATAACCAGATCCATAGCTCCTCTGTAAACAAAGCATCCTGACACTTTGTCTTTTTGGGACTGGGGCCACCAAGGAATCTGCTTAATATTAAGGGGGGAGGGAAACAAACTGAAATAGTATATTAAAAGGCATCCAATTCCCCCCACGACTACTCTGACAAAGATTTAAGAAGAGTACTAGATTGAGCATTGATTGAGAAATCTAATGGGGGGGGGAAACATTGTCAGTCATCTTTTCAGCCACAAATCACAAATTTGACCCACAGGCAACTTGACCAGGTCAGGTACTGTGGAACGAGGTTGGGATGGAAGCAGACTCAGCCACCGAGGCCAGAACAGGGCTAGAACAGCAGTACTCTTGCTCTGACTCCAAAAAAGATCACAGACTTGGCCCCCAAGCTCTATTGCTCTGAACCTTCTGAGTTTTTCATCTAGCTAACAGAGGCTGTGGCCAGCAACCATATTGGAACTCCACCCAGGGGTAAGTCTACAGCCATGTTGCCTAGATCTAAACTAGAGCCTAAAAAACACAGGAGGACAGTGATCAAACAATGGCTTTGATGAGACCACATGAGATCTGTTGAAGCTTGTAGTTCTGGACTTGAGCCTCTCATAATCCTTGATAAACATAGTATTCAATAATCAGAGAACAGAGCAGCAGGACCCAAGATAAAACAGGCCAAGAAAATACAAGGCCACAATAGTTCCATCAGAAGTGCCTTGGCTCTGGCTATAGCACAAATTCCTAATCTAGGAAGTAAGGCTGGAATAATTGAGTAAACAAATGAACAAAAAAAATAAAGAGCTATTCTGATGTATCTAATGCTTGAGGCACAAACTGAGGAGAGGAGATTAATTCCAAAATACCAACAAATAAAGCCTCAAAGAAAAACGTAACAGTCACAAGATCATTTAGAATTCTGTGAAAAAGAAATGTAGCAAGAAGGTTTTTTAAAGAGTTTAACATGATAATTATAAAGAGAATGAATGCTAGAGAAAAGAATTGGAAAAATAAGACATAAAATAAATTCACATAAATCATCAGAATATTACAAAGTCCAACAGCAAGAGATAGAAAGAGAAATTCCATTTAAAGTAACTACAGACAATATAAAATATTTGGGAGTCTATCTGCCAAGACAAACCCAGGAACTATATGAACACAATTACAAAGCACTTTTCACACAAATAAAGTCAGATGTAAACAATTGGAAAAATATTAATCACTCATGGGTAGGCCACACCAATATAATAAAAATGATAATTCTACCCAAATTAACATACTTATTCAGTGCTATACCAATCAAAAACCAAAAAATTATTTTATAGAGCTAGAAAAAGTAATAACAAAAATTATCCATAAGAATAAGAGGTCGAGAATATCAAGGGAATAAATGGGGAGAAAATGTGAAGGAAGGTGGCCTAGCCATATCAGATTCCAAACTGTACTGCAAAGTGGTAATCATCAAAGCAGTCTGGTATTGGTTAAGAAGTGGAGTGGTGCATCGGTAGAATAGATTAGGTATGCACCATTGTTGTTGCTGTTGTTGCTGTTTAGTCATTTCAGTCCTGTCTGAATCTTTGTGAACCCATTTGAGGTTTTCTTGGCAAAGTTATTGGAGTGGTTTGTCATTTCCTTTTTTGGCTCATTTCTTTTTTATTTTTTTTTGGTTTCCTTTGCGACGTTTATTTCTTTTTTATATGTATTTTATTATTTATTTAAGTTTTTAGTTTTCAGCATTGATTTCCACAAGATTTTGAATTACAAATTTTTTCCCCATTTCTACCCTCCCCCCACTCCAAGATGGCAGATATTCTGATTGCCCTGTTCACCAGTCAGCCCTCCCTTCTCTCACCCCACTTCCACTATATGGAAGGAAGGAAAGAAGGAAGGAAGGAAGGAAAGAAGGAAGAAAGAAAGAAAGAAACAAAGAAAGAAAGAAAGAAAGAGAGAGAGAAAGAAAGAAAGAAAAAAAGAAAG
The DNA here is from genome assembly GCA_028646595.1 of Phalanger gymnotis. NCBI lineage: Eukaryota > Metazoa > Chordata > Mammalia > Diprotodontia > Phalangeridae > Phalanger > Phalanger gymnotis. The sequence continues at coordinate 156,567,302 of CM053623.1, read as the reverse complement.
AAAGAAAAGAAGAAAGAAAAAAGAAAGAAAAGAAGAAAGAAAGGAAGAAAGAAAGAAAAGAAGAAAGAAAAGAAGAAAGGAAGAAAGAAAGAAAAGAAGAAAGACAGAAAGGAATAAAGAAAGGAAGAAAAAAAGAAAGAAAGAAAGAGAGAAAGAAAAAGAGAGAGAGAGAAAGAAACAAAAAGAGAGAGATACCATTCAAGAATTTTCCCCAAACCTCTCTATCAAACATGGGCACATGCCAGAAACAAGAATATGGAGACAACAGTTTTTATGTCATGAGTTGTTGTGCTTTACAACTGTAAAGCACTACAAATATGTAAACAAATAGTATATAATTGTTACTATTACTAGGAGGAAAAGAGGAAGAAGAGGAGAGAGAAGATTATAAATAGAGAGCTGGCCTCAGAGCCAGGATAAAAGTGGGTTCAAGTCCTGTTTCTGAGACATACTGATTATGTGACTCAGGGTAAGTCCTCTTAAGCTATAGATATATGTGAACTCTCTTAAGTTATAGAAAAATTATCAGTCTGCATTGGTATAGAGAGGTTCTCCATGTGGGAGTTGCCTATATCAATGAAACCAAAGGTTTATTCCCTATTTTTCTTTCTATCTGTATCATCATCATTATCGTAGAAAAATATTTCTCATCTTGTTCAATGGAGTTCAGATAAGAAGAGCCTGAGGAAAAATCCATTTCATTTAACCAATTAACATTAATTAACTTTTACAAAATGATGCTTACCATGAAAATATAGCAAGAATAGAAGTAACAAAGCATTTGGCCCCTGATATCTTGGAGCACATTCTTCTCTTAACCACCTTAGTCCTTGGGGAGAGTGGATTCATACTTTTACTGCAGTTTCTACACAGAGTTTACCCAAACAAGTTTATTTCTGAATTAAGCTCTGCCAGTGGATGAATCACCATAGCTCTCTCTTAGCTGCCTGTAATCTCTGCATCGAACAGGGTGCAGGGGGCTTTATTCTACACCCTCTGGCTTCTGGCAAATCCCAGCATGGACTCTGGCTCTCAGATTTCTGTTGGTCTGCTCTTTGGGCCTCTCAAAATTCACAAACTCTCAGCCATTTCCAACACTCTTTAATGTAATAACAGGAAAGAATAGACATGACAGAGATAGAAGTAATAGCAGGGCCATGCATTCATGGACCACTTAATGATAGCGTTATGTAGGGAAACAAAGTCCTGAGACCTTTGTCCCCAAAAAGGGCTTGAAGTAATTTTTGCCCCCTCACTTTAACATAGCCACATGGGAAAGAGAAAGGCTTATAGATTCTGTCTCAGTGGCTCCTTATTATCTCCAGGATCAAATACAAAATGCTGTTTGGCCTTCAGAGCCCTTCATAACCTAGCCTCCTCCAACCTTTCCTACCTCCCACCATGTACCATGTACTCTCAGGTCCAGTGACACTGGCCCATTGACTGCTCCACAAACAAAACATTCAATCCCTTGGCTCTAGGGAATTTCTCTGGCTGTTCTTCATGCCTGGAATGCTCTCCCTCCTTAACTCCACCTACTGATTGCCCTGGCTTGCTTTAAATATCAGCTAAAATTCCATTGTTTACAGGAAACCTTTCCCAACCCCTCTTAATTCTAGTGCCTTCCTTCTATTAATTATTTCCTGTTTGTCCTGTATATTGCTCAGTCTCTCTCTCTCTCTCTCTCTCTCTCTCTCTCTCTCTCTCTCTCTCTCTATATATATATATATATATATATATATATATATATATATATATCCATGTTATCTTTTCCATTAGATTGTAAGCTCCTTAAGGGCAGGGACTGTCTTTTGTTGCTTTGTATTCCCAGTGTTCAGCACAGTGACTGGTCCATATATTAGGCACCTAGTAAACCTTGATTGATCGATTGATTAACTTGCATTGGTTAGTGCCTTTTGAATGCGTCCCAGTTCTGGCTCAGGAACCAGTTACCAGCCTGTCTCTTCACAACCTGGTTAGCAGATTGGCATCATACATAATGTTTGTACATGCTCCAAATTGAGAAGCAGGGCCCTTCCCTCATGTGTCATTATGTTTTTCCGGCAGCCTTTTAGATATGGGCTGGCAGTTGATTAAAGCATGATGCATGTGGAGATGGAGCTCCACGGTTCCCATTAGGTTTACAAAAAAAAATTACTACTCTCAGTGAGATCCATTCTATTGGATGAAACAGATTTTTTTTTCTTTTTAAAAAGTTTTTTATGTTTGTTTTATTTTCTTTTTGTAAATTGAAAAATCTGGCATTCTTTTGAGTCTCCACTACCCCAGCTCCAACTTTGTGATTATCTTGGGACTAAAAGAATTTGATGGGGTTTAAAACAATCTGGCAAATTCTGGCAAATTCCAGCATGGACTCTGGCTCTCAGATTTCTGGTGGTCTGCTCTTTGGGCCTCTCAAAATTCACAAGGTCTCAGATATTTCCAATACTCCTTAATGTAATAGCAAGAAAGAATAGACATGACATAATTTATCCCAAAGCCTTTTGTAACAACAATGTTGCTGGCAGCTACTGTGGCTGTGTAAGACCAACAACAACAGCACACAGGAAGGGCTGCCAGCACAGGTTCTTTGATCTGCTTTTCTAAGGAAAGCAACTTTAAAGGGTTAACAATCTCAGTTTAATTAAACATACATGTATCATTCATTTAGTTCAGGGGTAAAAGATCAGTCTCCTGAACTTCAGGGCAAATACAAACAGAAGTTACAAACATCAACAGACAGACCTCGTCTGATTCAAATCACAATTCATAGTTACTAGAGAAGCACCAACATCTGGGTTACAAAGCCAGGGGTGGGGGCGCAATTCAGTGGCTTGCCCAGAGTTTAATCACTCTTTCAATGAGTGTGCCCCCAAAACAAAACAGCCAACCTCAGATCTTATATGCCTGTCCCAGGGCCTTGGGGCACTTGATTACCTCACAGTTAAAAGTTCCACTTTGCTTGCCATTACATTTGAAAGGCAAGACTCATCAAAAGTACTTGATTACCTCAGCATTCCAAAAGAGAAGACAACAAAAAAGTCCTTCCCTGATTACCATTACACCTTTGTAACTTTCAAATTAAAGACATGGGAAGTTACATATTAAGAAATAGAGTATGCTAGGAATTAAAAGGAATTTAAATTTAATAACCCAGGTAAAAGTCAAATGGAATGAGGTGGGAATGTGTGAAGTTAGCCAATTAGTCAGTCAACAAGTGGCTCAAAAGACAAAATGCCAAAGGGTTTTGCCCTAGCTTGCTGAAGAAGTATAGTTGTCTACAGGGTAAAATTGTAAAGAGTAGCCTAGGGTTTTTCAGCCTTCAGCAGAGCTAAGACTCTACTTCCTACAATCCAAAGAAGACCTGGTTTCTCAGTAAAGATAAGTAGATGATAGCAGAGAACCGTAGAACCACCCAGAAGAGGTACCCAGCATGAAGTGATGGACATACAGAGACCACCAGGCTGAGGGAAGCAATGACAATCCAGGAGCCATGCCGCAGAGAGAGAGGAGCAACAGTGGGCCCCAGATTATTAGAGAAAGCAACTCAGAGCATATAGGCTGCTCAGCAGTGTCAGAGGTATGAGTTGCCTTGGCTATGTTTATGACCTGGATGCACCTGTGTCTACCTTCCAAGTATGTACTCTGACCCCACACATTCTCATCATATGTGTCCCTTCACATGCACACTCTGCCTACATAATTTCTCTAAAAATATGTGCCTCAAAATTTTACTTGTTCTGCACGGGCCTTGAGTACCAAGGTTCTGATTAGTTTCCATGGCTTAGTGACTTAAAGTGCATGTGACATAAAGTCCTTAGTCATTAAGATCTAGAACAAAGATAGGCTAAATGCACTAAAGCCTGTTTTTTGGTGAGTATTGAAACCAGTATCAAGAAGAAGCCTACTTTGCACCTTTTGGACAGTGGTTTTTAATTTACTTCCCCTGTGAGCAACTACCTGGAGAGCTTGCTCCTGTCAAAGAATATCTCTAAAGAATATTTATTTGTATATACTTATTTTATTTTCATTTATTATTATTACTTTTTATATTATTTTATATTTTATGTAATTATCATTCTATCATATTTATATGTAAACCTAATTTTTATATTATATTCATATAGATAAATATTATATTTATTTATATACTATATTTTATTTTACATGTATTTAGTAAAGGTTATTTTGTACTCTGACTCATTGATTTAGTCTGTCCAGATCCTAAACTCACATTTGGGGCTAGTGTTCACCCCGTCCTATACATCTGGCTTTGATAGCAAAATTACATCAATCGGTCAACTAGCATTTATCAAGTTAGTCCTAGGCACAGGGTTAAATGCTGAGGATGCAAAGAAAAGCTAAAGATAGTCCTTGCCCACAAGGAGCTTGCAGCCTAGCGGAGAACTGTGCACAAACAAGACATATATCCTTCCTTCCTTCCTCCCTCCCTCCCTCCCTCCCTTCCTTCCTTCTTCCCTTCCTTCTTCCTTCCCTTCCTTTTTCCCTCCCTCCCTCCCTCCCTTCCTCCCTTCCTTTCTTCCTTCCTTCCTTCCTTCCTTCCTTCCTTCCTTCCTTCCTTCCTTCCTTCCTTCCTTCCGTCCTTCCTTCCTTCGTTCCTTCCTTCCTTCCTTCGTTCCTTCCTTCCTTCTTTTCTTCCTTCCTTCCCCTGTTGGCCTGTTGAACAGATAACTGAGAGTAGGATGCATGAAAATCCACTTACAGCAGTCCTTCAGATTGAGGGAAGGTAAGGAGATAGGGAGGTGAGGCTGGGATGAGAGGCGGAGTCAAGAATGGAATGTGAAAGAGATTGTGGGCGGGCGCTGGGAGGGGGAGAGAGAGATGGTAGGCTTCTTATCATGTTAAGCCTTCAGAGTAAGAGGCTCCTTGTTAGCTGAGGATGCTTAGAGAGCGGTAGGGTGTGCTGGGACTCCCAGCTTATCACCACGCGGACCCTGCGGCTCGGAGAGCAACCGGCTTGGCAGCAAAGCCTCGCCCATCCCCAAGCCCCGTCCCTTCATCCTTAGCTAGCCATCGAAGAGCAGGACCGCTTGACACATCTTCGGAGAAACCCGGGCGAAGGAAAGGAAGAAGAGGAGTTGTCGGAAAGAGAGAAAAGGGAGGATGCGCCCCCCGGGAGTGGCGACGGTGCCGGCCATCTGATCCCTCGGCACCAATACGCCATTGTGAGCCGAGGGAACCAGCCGGAGAAGCCGAGCGGGGGCAGTCGGCCGCCTCTGCCCAGACCGCGGCTCGCTCCCTCCCTCGGACCCGTCAGAGCTGCTATGGGAAGCCGGCCCACGAGGGCGAGCGGGAGCCTCATGATCCTGCCCCTGCTCTGGTTCTTTGTGCTCCTCAAGGTAAGGGAAACGCCGACACCCGCATGAGCTGCCTTTTTGGCCACAGCGCAAGCTGACTTAGCTCTGCCAGGCTCTGTCCTCTACGATGAGAGCCAGGGTGCTGGGATAGCACGGATGTGCCGTGGCTGCAACTGGGAGAGCCAGTTGTGCTCTTGGACTTGAGAGTGGATGTCTACTCGCTTCGTATTCTTTGTATTTGGTTTGGGGCCTTATAGGGAAAGAGGGGAGCAGTGAGCGAAGTTTGCCTCATCCCCTGCCGCTCTCCCATTGTGCTTCCCCACCCCCAACATTCAGAAACGGGAGTCAGAGTTGGAGGTGGGCTTGTTGGCTAAAGCCGTCTAAGGAAAAATGAGGTCACTTTCCACGCACCTAGGCGGTACGTTGCTTTGCTCCCCCAACCTGGAAGAGTATATTGCTCTGTCTTTAATTCCTTTCCTGGTTGTAGCCTGCAGATGTTAGCTATAATTATGCATTTTTTCTTGAACTGAGAGACTAAGTCAGATTATTATGGATGAACCTCTTTGCAAATCATTATCTTTGCTTAAAGGCACCGCTAATAGTAGCTCTCTAGGATTTTTCTTTTCTTTTTTTTTCCAAACAGGATGGGAATCACAAGTCCTTGGCGTATTGATGCATTTGGGAAGGTGCCATCATGAATAGTAAATGTCGGGAATTCTGTTACAATTAACTTTTCAATATCTACTTTGAACAACTGCATTTCAAGTATTTTTTGAGGGGGAGAGGGTGATTATTGAACACATTTGCAGTAAGCAAAAATAGCAATCATAGGATTATAGACAGAGCTGAAAGGGACCTCAGAGGCAAATTAGTCGAAGGCCCTCATTTTACAGATGAGGTAACTGAGGCCTGAAGAGGTGATGTGACTTGCCCAAGATCACATAGCACTGATTATTTTTCAGACTTTTTTTTTGCAAGTTGCTAAGTGTCTGTACTCTACAGTATAAACTTGTTGAAGATTTTCCTGAGAAGTGGTGTGAAGTTGTAAATTAATTATCTCCCACTCTATCTTCAGGAGTTCTGTTTTAATTCTTTCATTAGTCACTACATTCCTCAGCAAATTGAAGACTGTAGACAAGAGAAGGGAGCTGTCCTTTTAGCACTACAGTAATATCTAATCTTGGACACCAAGGAGACATTAATGGATGGAAATGGTTCTCGTACCAGAGATGTTCAATTCTTGTCTATATACTCTATGAATTAATGAATATTTGGCTGTGAGACTGGTGCTATGCAAATAAGGGTGATATTTTATTTTAAATCTCTCGTTCTCCACTAAAGTCCTGTTGATCTTACTACAGTAGTGACCCTGGGTCAAAGGCTGAGCCAGACCACAAGTTCTGACAGGTCCTACCAAGCTGCAAAGGCTTTTGAGTATAGGCCAAGTGATGTCTCTTGTCTGAGTACAAGCCAAGTTCAGAAAGGCTTATCACCGAGTTGGCTGCATAAAAAATTGATCTCAAAGATGATCTACTAATGTATAGAGGGAGTGCAATCTGTGTGAGTGAAATGAATGCTCGTACTTATTAAATTATGAATCTTTAAATATTAAGTATATTCTGGTTTACCTTGAGGGTAAGCATGGTAAAGCATACAAGGAGACATTTTAAAAAAAGATTTATGAGCAACTTTTGCAATACATTTTGGACCTACAGGAAGCAGCAGCAAAGCAATAGATTTAAATTAAATGATTTAACATAAAGTCTATTAAGTTAGCAACTATTTCTAAAAGCTTTTTCTGTAGGGAAAATTTGATTAGGCTTAGCACTTTCCATTTTGGACTTTGTCCCTACTAATGCTTGCAGTTTCTTGTGAAATGTCTCTGAATTTTTCTCTGCTATTTGAAGCCTCTCATCACTAAAAGGTTGACAACCAGGTGATTTGAAGTGGGGGTAGGGAAGCTCAGTAAGACCATGTACTAAGGCATTGTGATCTGTGTTAAAGGACATATCAATACAATTACAAATCTTTTGAAGCATTGCAAATTTTACTACCTTTTCAACCTTCAGAACGCAAAATCTGAACAAAAGGTAAATAGATATCACTTATGTGTTTGGATATGACACATGGCGTCTAAATACCTGAAAACACTTGGATGATTCCTTTTTAGAAGAAACTTTTCATCCACACAGATAAGACCTTTTGGCATAAAACGCAGTCTTTACTGAATGACGTAATAGTGGAAAGAGCACTGAATATGGAATCAGAGAAGCTAGATGTAAATTGTAGTTCTGTTACTCACTATCAGTAAAGTGAGTGACTTTGGATATGGCTGAGTCATCAAAAGCATATTATATTGAAATGCAGAGTGATTACTCATGTGTGATGAGTCATAAACCATTCACCAAAAAAGAAATGACCCTCCCCAAAATATACCCTCCCATAGTTTTTAGGATGGCCAACAAATCTTCTGAATCCTTTTATTACCCATGATACATAAGTTAAAGCCTCTAAGGAGTACTTTAGGTTTATAACTTTGTTTCTTCTACCAATGCGGACTAACTGATGTTCCCTAAACTTACACCTTACTAAATAAGCAATCAGAATGCTTCTTATAGCCATACATTAGTGAAACACAAGTTCAGGCACATTATGTTTATGATAAATCCATTGTTTTGTTTGCTTTCATTAGATACCATGAGATTAATTAATATATGAATAAGTTATTGAGATATTAGATTATTAAGTAAGTTTTGTTTTTCCCAATAACATTTTGGCATTTGTAGAAAAGCTTCAAGAATAGATGACTGTAAGCTAATGACTTTGTGATCCTTAATTAGGGAGCTAATCAAATAAAAGACAGTACAGAGTAAGGGAAAGGGCTCTGAATTAAGAGTAAGGGAAGTCTTTGGATCCATTCCAGACTACTTGTATTACTTCAGGTCAGTCACTTAATCTCTCTGGTCCTCTGCTCCTTTATTAGCCAAATGGGAATTGAACTAGATTATTCTAGAGTCCTTTCCACGTCTAAACCTATGATCTTATGAATGTAACTTGAACTTGTATCCGCTGTCTCATTCTCCTGAAACTTTCTATAATTATCTCAACTACAATATAAGAATTTAGACCCAAGAATATTAGGATCATAGTCTAACTCCAAAACCCTACCTCTAGTTCACCATCATTTACTCTTTTATCTATTAAGATAGAATATGGAAGATGCCAACATATGCCTTCACTGTATCTTCTTCTGGCTCATGCCTACTAAGTATGGATGTTCCTCAACAACCCTTGGACCCTCTTCTCTTCTCCTCTATATTATCTCATTTCATGATTTCTCACTTCTTGATTTTATCAACTCCAATGAGTTCAGTTATCATCTCTATACAGGCAATTCTCAGGTCTACATAGCCAACCCTAGCCACTCTCTTGAGCTCCAGTCTTGCATCACCAACTGCTTTTGGATATCTTAAACTGGATAACCATAGGCATCTCAAACTCACTATGTTCATGATAGAACTCATTATCTTTCCCCCAAAACTTTCCTATTGTCCCTAATACTATTGAGGGCACCACCATCCTCCCTGTCACTCAGGTTACAACCTGGAGGTTGCCATCCTCACCCCACTTATCCAATTTATTGCCAAATTTTGTCTACATTCACGGTTTCTCTTGTATGTGTAGTCTTCTCTCTTCTCACTGAGTCACTACCTTGATGGTGGCCCTTGTCACCTCATGCCTGGGTCTTTTGCAATAGTTCTCCTAATTGGCTCCCTTGCCTCATGTCTTTGCCTACTCCAATCTGTGCTTCATTCAGCTGTCAAAGTGATTTTCCCATATAGGCATACCTCAGAGATATTGTGGGTTAAAGTTCCAGACCACTGAAATAAAGTGAATATTACAATAAAGTGAGTCATGAATTTTTTGGTTTCACAGTCCATGTAAAAGTTATATTTACGCTATAACATGGTCAGTTAAGTGTGTAATGGTATTATGTCTAAAAATGCACATACCTAAATTAAAAATATTTTATTGCTAAAAAATGCTAACCATTATCAGAACCTTCAGCGAGCTGTAATCTTTTTGCTGGTGGAGGGTTTTGCCTTGATGTTGATGGCTTTTGACTAATCAGAGTGGTGGTTGCTGAAGGCTGGGGTGGCTGTGGCAATTTTTAAAAATATGACAACATTGAAGTTTGCTGCATTGATTGACTTCCTTTCACAAAAAATTTCTTTGCAGCATGTGATTCTGTTTGATAGCATTTTACCCACAGTAGAACTTCTTTCAAAATCGGAGTCAATTCTCTCAAATGCTGCTTCTGCTTTATCAACTAAATTTATGTGATATTCTTTCATATTGTTGTGTCTCAGGGAATAGGGAGGCCCAAGTAGAGGGAGAGAGATAGGGGAAACAGCTGGTTGGTGGAGCAGTTAGAACACACACAGTATTTATTAAGTTCACTGTCTTATATAGGTGTGGTTTGTGGCACCCTCAAACAATTACAATAGTAACATCAAACATCATCTATCACAGATCACCATAACAGATATAATTATAATGAAAAAGTTTGAAATATTGTGAGAATTGCCGAAATGTGACACAGAGACATGTTGTGATGATATGGGAAAAAATGGTACCTATAGACTTGTTCGATGCAAGGTTGCCACAAATGTTTCATTTGTAAAAACAAAAAAAAAACCCAAAACAAAAAATGCAATGCTTAATAAAATGAAGTGCAATAAAATGAGGGATGCCTATATTGAAGTTGTCTTGTCATCTCTCCCAACCAATAAACTCTAATAACTCTTTATTATCTCAAAGATAAAATATAAAATACTCTGTCATTTAAATTGCTTCCCCCCTTTAACCTTTCTTATCTTTTCAGTTGTCTTATACCTTCCATGTACTCTATGATCCCGAGACTCTGGCCTCCTTGCTGTTCCTCACACATGGCACTCTATCGTCCAACTCTATGCCTTTTCATTAGCTCCTTCTGCAAGCTGGACACTTTGCTTCCTCACTCCTGCCTCCTGGTTTCTCTATCTTCCTTCTAGATTCAGCTCTAATCTCACCTTCTGCTGGAGCTATTTCCTGGTCCCCTATGGCTAGTGCCTTCCCTCTGAAGGTACATTCCATTTATGCACATAGTTGTTTTCATGTTGTCTCATGCATTAGAGTGTGAACTCTTTAAGGGTAGGGACTATGTTTTTGCCCTTCTTTCTATCCCTGGCATCATCCCAAGCATTAATTAATGCTTGTTGACCAATTAACTTTCTTCTCTGAAAGATAGTAGTAGGCTGGAATTTATTTTCCTTGAACCCACTGACTTGGTACACTTTTCGTTTTTGGACCCTCTTCTATTTTTCTTATCTATTACTATTTTGAAAAGAAAATCACTATTTATTTCTACTCCCTTATAATTCTGGAAGATATTTTATATTCATGCCCACAAAGCATGAGTTTTGAGACTATTCATGCTATTTACAAGCCAAAAAAATCATCTCTTTACCCTTGAAAGTATGAACATGTGCCAGAAGAAAGCTTTTTCTCTCCTATGCCCATTCTCCCCACAAACTCCTACACAGTAGCTTTCTTTTTTGAAATGGCATACATATTATATATTGCAGAGTGGAATTTATAGTCTTTGCATTTCATCCCAAACAGGTAAGGGCACTGACATTGCAATAAACTACATTGTCATTGACTTCTGTGCCATCTGACTTCTTTGATGAATGTCCAGCCAGCTAGCCAGCCTCTTTCACATATAGCATCACTGTTGAGTAGTTGATGATGATTGACTTTAATATGTGACTGTGGTTAAAAACGATCTCTGCTGTGCACATCTGCCCATGTTTTTCTTTGGCAATGTGAGAACATATGGAACATATCTGTGCTCACATCATGACAAGTGAAGACAGATAGGAACATGAAAAAAATATCAACCTAGAGCAGTCTTAGTTGTACTTCAGGTCAGATATTTTCATAAGAAAATAAAATAAAAGAGCATGCCCCTTTTGTCCTTAATTTGAAAATTTATCATTCCTTCTGCCTTCTGAAGGAATATAAGGTTATGGTTACATAAAGGAAAGATTCGATTTCAACTCACAATTATCTAGCTTCCTAGTAAACCTTATATATGCCTTCCAACTCTAGCCCTCAGAGTATTCTAAAGGACATTCAGCATAGATTATAGTTCTTGCACTTCTATATTTAAATGCTTTACAAGCTGTGTGATTTTGTTGGTGTGGTGCTCCCTACCTGAATATCAATGGCAATCCCTCCAGGCTCTGGTAGGCAGTTTCATGAATAGCTGGGTAGAGCAATCTAAGAACCTGGTATCTAGATTTCTATAGGTGGACCTCTCTGAATTTAACTAGTTTGATGCTGAAATTGACCTATCACTGGGTGTATAACTTGAAGCTTTATCATCTTGGAGGTATCTGCTGGAATTTGTTTTTTTGTTGGCATAGCCTTTAGGATCCCAGGAGCATGTTTGCACTACAATAAGGTGTAGCATAGGACTGCGAAGTTAGTGGAACATGTACCTGCAAATGCAAAGAATAAAAAGTTTAGCTCTTCAGGGCTAATAAGAAGATTCTAGATCTGGAGTTCTTAACCTGTGGCCCACGGACTTGTTTTTTTAAAAATATTTTATTACTTGTATTTCAATATAATTTGTTTTCTTTGTAATCCCATGTATTTTATTTTATATATTTAAAAATTATTCTGCCAAAGGGGGTCTGAGACACAAAAGAAGTGAAGCCCAGTTTTGGAGTATAGTACATGAAACAGAATGAACTAAACAGAATTGAATGAACTAAATCATGCACTATGTTTTTTCCCAAACATATGAAGAGTGTATTTGCCAGATAAAAATGTTTCTGTTAAAGCCTTTCTGTTTTTATGTCAACAGACCCCATTCCTTCACGAATACCACTACCAGTTTTTCTTAAATATTGATTTCATTAGGTGACGACAAGGATAGTGCTGGACTTGGAGTGAAGGAAAACCTCGGTTTAGATCTTGGCTCCAACATTGATTGGATGTGTGACCTTAGACACAGCATTTAACCTCTCTGAACTTTGGTTTCTTCATGTAGACAGTGGGATTAATAATACTTGCAACCACATACCTAACAGAATTATCAGAAAAGTGCTTACTAAGCTTTTTATGTTGTTCAGTCGTTTTTCAGTCGAGTCCAACTCTTCATGACCCCATTTGGGGTTTTCTTGGCAAAGATACTGCAGTGGTTTGCCATTTCCTTTTCCAGCTCATTTTACAGATGAGCAAACTGAGGCAAATGGGATTAAGTGACTTGCCAAGGGTCACAAAGCTAGTAAGTGTCTGAGGCCAGATTTGAACTCAGGAAGATGCGTCTTCCTGACTCCAGGCCCTACATTCTATCTACTGTACCATCTAGCTGCTCTTGTAACTCTAAAGTACTATTTAACTTTGTTATTATTGTATTATTCTTCCCAACCTGCACCTTCATTCTCTCTGTTGTCAAGTACCATCAAAATCCCTCTCCCTAGCTTTTGAGAGCCTTCAAAATCTGACCCCATCCTACAACTTTATTTCCCACTCTGTGATATCATCCCCTTCCCCTCACCCCTTTTGTAACCTCTGATCTGGTCAGATTTTCCCCCCTAACTCATTTATTGCTCTAACCTCCTCCCTGTAGCCCTCTTCTCTGTTTATTCTAATCAGCAGTCCTTTAAGCTCTAACTCAAGCCCCATCTCTTCCATAAAGCCTTCCCTATGTACTCCAGATCTCAGTGATCCTTCCTTTTCTTAAACTACTATAGTTCTTGTGGTCATGGACTCATTAAAGGACTTTTGAGATCATCTGATTCACTGTCCCCATATTAGAGATGAGATGAGAAAACAGAAGACCTAGAGATGTGAAATTACTTGCCAAGGCCACACAACTAGTTAGAGGCTCTACTAAAATAATTTTTTTTGTAGTCAACAAACAGTAGATACAGTAGATTCTCATATTCTTTATATCACTTAGTAAGTTCTGTGACTGTGAAGAACATCTATAAAAGCCATTCTGTTCCTTTTTCATATTTTGATCATTGACATCCTTGATATATACAGAGACCATTCTCAAAGAAATATGATAGAGAGGAGGAAGTATCTATATTGGTAATTGCTTTCTTTGGATGTAAATGCAATGTCATTTTTACCATATTTTTAAATCTTCCCATTTCAGATCTATTAAAATTATTATCTAATTGCCTTTAAAATCGTATCTCCTCCAGCACATATTTCTTTTGGATTCAATTGGCCACTATTTCAAATTTCATCTTAGATACCATTTGCACTCTCTCACACAGTACACTGGATCGTGAGGTATTAGAATACAAAGTAATGGTTCCATTGTCATTGACAATGAGAATAAATTGCTGTTACGATGGCAAGCCTTTTTCTATTTCACATCTACACTGCATAACATTTCAGCCCAGCTTAGTGATAGTGAGTTTTATTTGTGTTCATAGTCACCTGAGCCATTCCACTCCATCATGCATGAGATCAAATCTGGGCATAATCGCCAAGCTGGAGATCCAACCTCACCTTCCTCCTTGTGCCATCTGTTTGAGACTCAGTCACCCTACCCTGCATATGTATGATTAGAAAAGAAGGTAGCCCTGTCACATAATGCAACAAGAGTATGGCATAAAAATGGGCAACCCAAGTGTTACTTTGGTGCCCACAAAGTATTGAATGAAATAAAGAAGGGTCTCTAGCATGTTGGGCATATTTTTTATGGTGAGTTTATTTTTTTAATTAGATTTTTTTTATTTTTAGTTTACAACACTCAGTTCTACATGTTTTATGGTGAGTTTATAAACAGGCATGAATAATAGTTTGAGGAATTCAAAGGCATAAATGAATTGTGTGGTACATGCAAGCAGAGGGAGCATCTAGACTTATGGCATCACACGTCAAAGCAACTGAAGTATATAATAAGATAATGTATTTACAATAATCTTGGCTTTTTTATTGGTCAAAGTGTACCCATCTATTTTGTTAATCATAGGATACATTTTCCTTTGGGTAAATTGGTCTTTTTCTATCCCAAGACAAATTGACAGTCCATAAAATAAATTTCCCGGTACTATCATTCTGATTATAACAATGTACATCAAGGTCTATAATTATAATTAAACTAATAATCATGGCAATAGATGTGCTTTTGTAAAACACAGCATAATTTAACATGTCATGTTTAATAGTGAGTAATACCACCAGCACCCTAAGAAATCTGATATTACTGTGATTGTTGCTAAGGTTTTTAGATTTTTGTTAGGTGGAGTAATTGTCTCCAAAAGCTGTCTTATGCAGAAATGATTAAATATGTGGGTAATAAAAGACCAAGAGGATTATATATTTTTGGAATATATTAATAACATTTTGATTCTAGAGGACCTCTCATGAAGAGATTACAATAGAAGCTGATATAAAGTATGTTGGCATTTACATATAAATATGGTGATGAGATATGACCACATTCATCTCACGTTTTATGGGAAATTCCCTTTGCATTTTTACTACCTGAATTACATTTCTTAATTAGCTCCTCTTAATCAGGAATGACTGCAGACCTCAGTAAGAATGGTTAGGTACTTAGGATGAACCATATGGAAATACTCTTCTTCCAACGCTGTGCTAAAGTGATTATAAAGAGTGAGAATTAAGCAGCCTGGACCTCATTTTCTTAAATTTACACTGACAGATTTTTTTCCCGCATGTGTGCCTTACAAATCAACAGACTTTAAATGTAAAACCTAGTTTACTAGTGATTCCGGTTGCCTGCTTGGAGACAGGTTAGTCACATTTGTGTCTCTAAAATAGAAGAGTATATCTTTTAATATAGAATTCACTGTCTTTTGTGCTGCCTCATTTTTACTGAGTGATGTAAAATTTACTTTGTTTCAGTCCATCAGAAAATTAGCTTAGATTCTAATTAGAGAACATCAATTTAGATTCCCAATATTACACTATGAATTTTATATCTAACTTTAGCTTACATTTAGCTTTAAAACCAATTCCTTTAATTTCTCTAGTGGGGAGCTCTTAATTGAAATTTTAAACAAGTTTATATAAGGACCTCATTATTGTACATATATATTTTAGATTATTTTTTCTTACCCTAATATGAGGCACTATTTGCTTGACTGTGAAAGAATTGTATACAAAGAGAAGATTGATTTAGTCCAACTTGCTTGTTCCTATAGTCCTACATGAAAATAAAACCTAATAGTTCCAAATTGTTCATGTTAGCCTCTTTTAAGAACATATAAATATATCTTAAATTGCCAGTCTGGAGTGGAGAGAAGGTAGGAAGATGCATTGTAGCATATTGAATAGAGCACTGGACATGGGAACCAGGAAGATCTGGGTTCAAATTCCACTTCAGACCAGTGTGAACAAGTCACTTAATCCTCTGAACCTCAGTTTCTTTATCTGTTACATGGGTATGATTTTTTTTAATTATTTATTTTAAAAATTCTTTTCTTTTTAAAATTTGAGTTCCAAATTCTCTCCCTCTCTCAGACCCCTCCCCTATCCACTGAGAAGGCAAGTAAAATTATATCAATTACACATGTGTCAATTACACATGTGAAATGATGCAAAACATATTTCCATATTAGCCAAATAGCAAAAAGACAGACAGATGGAAAGGAAGGAAGGAAGGAAGGAAGGAAGGAAGGAAGGAAGGAAGGAAGGAAGGAAGGAAGGAAGGAAGGGAAAAAATTATACTTTGATTTCCATTTAGAGTTCATCAATTCTCTCTCTGGAGGGGGACAGCATTTTTTCATCATGAGACCTTTGGAATTGTCTTAGATCATTGTATTGATCATAGTAGTAAACTTTTTCTTGGCTGACCATGATTATAACATTGCTGTTGCTATGCCCAGTGACCTCCTGGTTCTCTTCTTTTCGCGTCAGTTCACAATATTCTATCACAATCATATGACACAACTTGTTCAGCCATTCTCCAATTGATGGGCTTCTCCTTAATTTTCAATTCTTTGCCACCACAAAGAAAGCTGTTATGAATATTTTTGTATATATGGGTCCTTTGTCTTATACTTTT
>CM053623.1:156516367-156550380 GCA_028646595.1 Phalanger gymnotis | reverse complement strand
TATTTTCCTTGTCAGTTGTTTTCCAGTGAAATATTTCACATTTTCTTTTATTTTTTCATTCTTTTGACTTTGCTTTATTGTTTCTTGATGTCTCATGGAATCATTAGCCTCCAGTTGTCCAATTCTAATTTTTTAGGAATTATTTTCTTCAGTGAGCTTTTATATCTCTTTTTCCATTTGGTTTATTCTGCTTTTAAGGAGTTCTTTTGTCAGTGAATTTTTGTGCCTCTTTTACCGTTAGACCATATCTGTTTTTAAAGTGTTATTTTCTTCAGTATGTTGTGTTTCTTTTGTCAGGTGGTTAATTCTATTTTCATAGTTTTCTTGCATCATTCTCATTTCTATTCCTAATTTTTCCTCTACCACTCTCATCTCTTTCTTTTACTCTTCTAAGAATTCTTATTGGGGTTGGGTCCAATTTGCATTGTTCTTTGAGGCTTTGCTTATAGCTATTTTCATATTGTTGTCTTCCTCTGAGTTTATGTCTTGGTATTCTGTGCCACCATAGTAGCTTTTTATGGTCAAATTCTTTTTTGGTTGTTGTTGTCTGCTCTTTTCTCCAGGCTATTTCTTCACTTTGAATTTTGTGCTAAAAGTTGGGCTATGCTCACCTGGGGGTAGGGATGCATTGTCCCAAGCTTCAGACTTTTTCATGCTGCTGTTTTCAAAGCTAGTTCTGAGGGTCTGCAAGTTTGTGGTGCTTCCAAGGTATGGTCGCTACTATCCTGGTCTACCCTAGGGCAGGCCCCTGTTCCCCTGTAGCTACAAGTATAAGTACTCCTCTTGGCTCTGCAACATTGACCAGGTCCCCTGCTCTCCTTTAGCCCACAAGTCCTAGTGTTCCTCTCTGCCTTGTAACTGAAAACAGGGTCCCTATACCCTTGTAACCAGCCACATATAATCCTTTGTTCACTGGAATTATGACCAGAACTGCATATGGGCAATAGAATTGCCAATCAATTCCAGCTACACCCAGTGCCAGCAAAAAGTTCCCTGTTACCTCTTTCTTACCAGTTGTCTGATGCTTTTACCATCTCTGGGCTGAGAGCTCTTGAAACTACTACTGCTACTTCCATTGTTACAGCTGCCTCCAAGGTCTGCTGCTAGCTCTGCCATAGCATGCACTATGGAGCCTCCACCCTGGTGTCTTAGACTTCTTTTGCAGACTTCCTATGCCATCTTATGCTGGAAAAATGTCTTTTGTTTGCTCTGTGACTCTAAAATTTGATTTGAAGAGTTACCTAAAAGTTAACTGGAGGGGAATGTTGGGAAAGTTCAGCTGGGATGCTGCCTGTACTCTCCCATCTTGGTTCTACCCTCCTACCATGCGTAAGATTTTAGTATTTATTTCAAAAAATTATTTTGAGACTCAAATGAATTATTATGTGTTATATCCTTTGTAAACCTTAAAGTGCTGTGCAAATGTCAGTTATTGTTATTTTATTAAATAAGGAGAATATCTGCTTCACTTCTCCCTTCCATTAGTATTGTCAATTCAGTTCAATTCAAAAACTATTTGTTGGGTTCTGGGTTTGGGGGGTACGAATTAGAAAGGAAACAATCTCTGACCTCAAGTGGCTTACATTCTACTTGGAGCAGGGCAAAATACAAGATATATTCAAATAAATGCAGGAAAGATAGGAAGATGGGAAGAATGGCCAACAGAATGGATAAAAAATCAGGTTATCAAAAGATCTCACCAAACTGAAATGATGACCAAATGTCTTGAGAGGAACTGGGTTAAAAATCAACTTCACAAGTATGAGAGCAGTTAGTCATAAAGTATTTATCAATTGCTTTCTATATGCCTGATTCTGTAATTAGTATGGGGGGATACAAATATAACGAATGAAGGAGTCTCCACTCACAGAGTATACATGAGGGAGTTATGGCTAACAGGTTTTTTTTTCTGAAAAAATCGAGACTATAAACTAAATAATAGTCAACATTGTAACAAAGAAACCAAATAGGCTAGCAGGCTTTTAGATTTCATTATGAGGGCCATGATGCTCAGGATTAGGACATGGCCAGATCATACATGGAATTCTGAGCACAGTTCTAGGTGTCATCTTTTGGGAAGGATATTGATAATTTAAAGCTTATCCAGATTAAAACAACCAGGAAGAATGAGGAAGATTATGCCATATGAGAATCAGTTGCTTAGGGGATATAAGAGCCATTTTAATGTATTTGAAAAGTATTTGTCATATGTAAGAGGGGTTAGTTTTTTTTTTCTGCTTTGCTCCAGAAGGCAGAACAAAGAACAATGAATGGCAGACACAGAGAAACAAATTTAGGCTTAATATGAGAAAAATTCACCAATAATAAAAACCATCTCCAAATGGAATGAGCTACATTGGGAGGTAATGAATTGTCTTTCACTAGAGCTCTTTAAACAAAGGTTAGATGAGCATTTGTTTGGCATGTAGAAGAGATTCTTTAGGTATGGGTTTAAATAGTAGCCTTCTGAGGAAGAAAAGAGAAGGGGAAGGAGGAAGGAAGGAAGGAAGGAAGGAAGGAAGAAAGAAAGAAAGAAAGAAAGAAAGAAAGAAAGAAAGAAAGAAAGAAAGAAAGAAAGAAAGAAAGAAAGAAAGAAAGGAAGGAAGAAAGAAAGGAAGAAAGAAAGAAAGGAAGAAAGAAAGAAAGAAAGAAAGAAAGAAAGAAAGAAAGAAAGAAAGAAAGAAAGAAAGAAAGAAAGAAAGAAAAGGTAAGAAAGGAAGAGTGAAGAAAGGAAGGAAAGAGGCAAAGGAAGAAAAGAGGAAAGGAAGGAAAGAGGAAAGGAAAGAAAAAGAAAAAATAAGGAAGGAGAAAAGGAAGGAAAGAAAGAAAGACGAAAGGATGGAAGGATTTATTAAGTTCTTATTACATGCTAGGCAACGTACTAAGCACTTTATAAACATCTGTTTACTCGTTCTGAACACTGTGCCTTGTGGTATAACTAGAAACTGCATTACACTTGGATTCATGAGACATTTGTTTAAATCTCAACTCCCTCACCAGCTATGAAAACTTGAGCTAGTCGTTTTAACTTCTCTGACTCTGTTCCCTCATTTATAAAAGTGAGGGTAGTATGTTGTCCCTTCTAGCTAAAATATTCTTTGAAGGTATTATACTAAGAAGCAACGTCGCATAGCAGAAACATGATTTATTGGGACCGCCAAGAGCCCAATCAGGAAGACGAGTTCATATCTCACCTGTGAGACTCACTAGCTGTCTGATCACGAGCAAGTCAAAATCTCTCAGCTTTGGACAATTCTCTAACACTAGACAGGCTGTGAGCTCTGTTGGTGTACAGACTTCCTACAGTGGGAGTTCCTTGTATCATTGAAATCCCAGGTTCTTGATGATTAGTACATGTCTTTCAACATGTTGTACTAATCAACTTAACAGATAATCCCAGCCCTCATTGGAGGTACAATCTATTTACAATCTATGAAAAATCAATGACACAAGCACAGAAAGTAGGTACATGTAGACAAATATACTACATGCCAGCCACTGTGCTAAGTGTTGAGGTGACAAAAAAAATGAAGTAGTCTCTGTTTTCAAAAAGCTTACATCTTATTGGAAGAATTTGCATTCTATCAATATATACGCAGATGAATGGGTCCTTTCCCCCCAACCTCCACCAACAAAAAAATCCAAGGAACTGTGTGAAGCATTGGCTGTATATAACAAAAAAGGATAGCCCCTATCCTCAAGGAATTTACATTTCATGTGAAGAGAATAAGGAAGGAAAATGGCCAAATGTACCCATAGAATATGGCTCCAGGTCAATCAAGGAGAAAATAGTAATAGAGAAGATGGCTAACAAATAAGTGAAAAAAAGTAAACATCAAGCACTCTAAGCGCTACAGATACAAGATGAAATTTACGACAGTCCTAAGGAGCTCACATTCTAATTGAAAGAGACAAGACATATAGCAGGGTTCAGCTGCCGGGCTGATGGAAAAGCAGTGGTCCTTAGGGTTCAGTAACAGGGTGGATGGCAGGGGTCCAAATTGTAGGGCAGGTACAGATAGAATACTCTCTTCAGTCATAAATGCACAATCTACACACGGTTCTTTTTTTAAAAACCCCTTTTCTGCTAATTAGGCAAGATAACGTGTTTGGTGGAATGCATTAACACAGTTACATATTTTCTCTAGCTAGCCTAGCTCAGGAGGCCTTTATCAGCATGAGAGCAGATATGAGGAAGATAAATGTCAGGAATAATCCAAGATTGTGGTTTGGAAAGGGGGATATAAGTAGCCATAAGGCAGGTGGAACTAAGACTCAAGGGTATAAGACAATGTAAAGTTGAATCGGTTAACCACTAACCCCTGCATGTATGCATGTTTATCTAGCTTAGTCATGAAGACAGGTGTGTTGAAAAGGTGAACTGGTCTCTTGGTGCATTTGAAAAAGGTTGCAGCTGCCTTTGCCTCCTGGAGTCTAAATAGTGCTATCCTTGACCATTATCAGAGCTAGCCTATATTTCTAGACACTGCCAGGTTTTCCTGTAACTATCCTCTGTGTTGCTTTGCCTCTCAGAGACCAAAATAGACAGAGTTATTTGGCTCCTTGCATCTTTCATGCATGTATTATAAGTGGTCTTTATTGTTGGGGAGTTCCTCAACCCAGAGGTTCTAAGACGCTCTAGGAGAATAATTCTGACCACCTTGGTCCATTTGACTGGATGTCAATAAATCAGGAGGCAAGACTAGAAGATAAAAAAAATTAATTAGATGGATAGTTGCCTGATGGATAGCAAAGGAACACACACACACACACACACACGCACACACACACACACACACGGTTTTATACAATATCAGGGAGTTATCTGTGGCAAAAAGGAAAGTTCAATCAGCCTATCAGGAGTTATCCAAGACCAGATCTGTTAGAGTAAGATAAAGTTTTCTTTGTAGTTAGTCTTATTAGAATATTATTTTGGGGCAGCATATCTCTAAACTATTGGAAGCTATCCTTCAAGACAGTACTAGTTCAAGCTCATCCTGTCCTTGCCATTGTGAGGGCTTCTTCTTACACAACCCCTCCTGTACCTCTTTCTCTAGCCTCCAAAGGTAGTTTTTCTGGGGAGAGGACATTTTCCCAAATTCACAGAACATAGTTGCCCTTCCACATAAATCTTGTAGAGTTAGATTTAGGTACAGTGTAGCCATTTTTCTATTCTTTGAGCCCAAGAATCAGACTGGTACTTTTTCATAATTAAGACACATTTTAAACAGAAAAAAAGTTCACCAAGTGTGCAAAAATGGTCATTCTATGAAGTAGAACAGTATTAATAATGCTCAAAAATAGGTTTGTTTTCCTGAAAATTTATTCTGAAAAGCAGTGAAAAATATTAAAATGTTAGCATCAGATTTGTTAAAATAATAGATCTTAAAATTTTATTAAAGGTAAAAATTTTTTAAAAATCATAAAATGTTTAAAAGGAGCTAAAGACACCTCACATACATAGCTTGCTACATGTATAAAATGGGTAATTAGATAACTATCGTTAGCTTCATAAAAGGCCAATTTCTTTATTTTTAGAAATATTATCTTTAAATAAAAGTATCATTAGAGATAATGATCATTGAGCAGATTGACTTTAAATAAATTACTGAATCATTTATTTGTGGAATCTTACAGAGCTAGAATTGGAAAGAACTTGAGGGTTTAGAATTAAAAGCAGACAATCATGAAGGGCCTTCAGCAATCATGCTTTCCTTGGGTGGTAAATCAATGAAGTTTTTGCTCCTCTGTAATGGAGTTATACTACCACATTGGGAGAAAAACCCCAGCCAAGAGTCTAAGAAAATGAGCAAGCAAAGAAGGCTATTAAACAAGGAAGAAATAGTATTAGGAAGGAGACTCTTGGGGTAAAACTTTAGAAGAAGAGAATAAGTCTTTAATGACTGAATAAATTGTCAGGAAAGAAAATGGGATGGCCAGAAGAACTCCTGGGGTGGTAAAAATGCTGTTCTGGGTTTGAGAAACTAATTTTCCGAAGTTGCAGAGATGATCAGTCCCTCCTGATTGGTTGTCTCTAAATGGTTGGTTATGTGGCATGTCAGCCATCATGCCAGAAAAGTGAAAAGACAGGTGATAGGCAAGGTTATGGGGCAACTAAATGTCACAGGGGATAAAGTATCATGCCTGGAGTCAGGAAAACCTGAGTTTAAATACAGCCTCGGACATTTACTAGCTGTGTGCCCCTGGGCAACTTGTTTAACCCTGTTTGCCTCAGTTCCTCATCTATAAAATGAGTTGGAGAAGGACACAGCAAACCACTCCAGTATCTTTGCCAAGAAAATCCCAAACGGTATCACAAAAAGTCAGATATGACCAAACAACAAGAACACAAAGTTACGTATCCTAATGAAATGTTTTAAAGTATGCATTTTACAGTTACCTAGTCCTTTTTTCTGCCTTTTTTTCTTTTTTCTTCTATAGAAAGGTGAGGGGTGGAGAGAGAAAAAAAAATATGCCATTCTTTGAACGTCAAGTCAAACAAGCAAAACAAATTTAACAATGATAACTGAAAGTGAATGGGGTGAACTCACCCAGAAAATTGTGTTAAGTTGGTATAGTGGATTAGAAAGTAAAATACAAATACAATTACAAAAATAATTGTTTATAAAGATTCATCAAGAGTTAAATAAAATGAAAGGTTGGCATATAATTTATTATGCCTCAATGGACTATAAAATTGAAAACAAAACTACTGAGATGCTAAATAAAATAGCTGATATTTTGAATAATCACATAAAATAGACAAAACATTAGCTAATTTGCACTGAGAGAGAAAGGAAAACTAAATGATCAAAATTACAAATGATAAAAGAGAATTCACAATTAATAGAGAGGAAGTGAAGAAAATTATCATTAACTATTATACCAATTATAGGCAAGAAACCTGAAAACTTTTGTTTTAAAAAATGAATATATCTCTATATTAAGAAAACAGAAAATAGAATTCAATATGACCTTGGAAAGCAAATCGATCAAGTCACATGTGAACTTCCAAAGGAACAACAACAAAAACCAAGCCTATTATAGATGGGCTGTAACTAGATTCTACTAAACACCAACAAAATGTAAAGAAACTACTTATTTTTTCCTTTGTGTTTTGAGGTCCTAGTGAATAGTAGATAATAAGTATTTAATAAATATCTGGTGATTGATTTGAAGAAAAATTAGCTAAACTGCTTTCAGAAATAAAGATAGCACCTTACCATAATTCTTCCATGATACAAATATTATACTAATACCAATCCAAAGTGATAAATTGAAGACATAGAATTATATAATTACTTTTGATGAGAACATATTGAATTAAATATAAGCAAAGTAGGCTTGGCAATATATCAATATATTACCTACTATTGTCAAATTGGAATTTTACCATGAATATACTAGATTAAAAAATCAAGAAAACTGTAAATATATTTAATCTTGTTAATAACAAAAATTATATGATTATATAATAAATGTGGAAAAGCTTCAGACAAAGGTATAGCACTTAGAATGCTAAAGAGTGTAAGAATAAGACTCTTACTTAGAAACAGAAATTAGATGGAAAAATCACAGGCTAAAAGTAGGCAAAACTATCCATCTATATATGATATGTGATCATTTCTTAGAGGATAGTAAAGCGTCAACAACAAAAATTAATTCAATTACTTGGGAGCTTTGGCAATGTATCAGATGTAAAATAAATCCCTAAACATCATCAGCTTTCTGTATAATAAAATATGGTGGGGATATCCAGAAATGGAAAATTTCATTTACAATAGCAACAAAATGCAACATGTCAACATATATAGGAATGGTATAAATAGAACTTCAAAAAAATTCCCAGGAATAAAAGAGCCTAAATCATTAAAAATGAATAATTTGAAAAAATAAAAATAATAATTTAAATTGAAAAACAATTGTAAAGTTCATGGCTGAACTGTACTGATAAAATGATTTTGCTTCTAAAGCTACTCACCAGATATAATAAAATACCAATAATGGGAAATATTATGTTGTTCAATTGTTTCAGTTATGTCTAACTCTTCATGATCCCATTTGGGGTTTTCTTGGCAAAGATACTGGAGAGGTTTACAATTTCTTTTTCCATTTCATTTTACAGGTGAGAAAACTGAGGCATGCATTTCTAAGTGACTTGCCCAGTGTCACATAGCTAGTAAGTGTCTGAGTCCAGATTGGGTCTCAGGAAAATGAGTTTTCCCGACTTCAGGCCCAGCGCTCTATCCATTGTGCCACCTAGATGTCTCTGGGATAATATAATAGGATTAAGCAAAATAATAACTAAATTCATTTGGATGATTAAAAATTCAAGAATATCAAAGGCTATAATGAAACAGCAATAGGAAAATAGAGTGTTTAATGTTACTAGTTCTTAAAACACACCACTAAGCAGTAATGAGAAAAACTCATTCACTGGTACTCAATAAAAATAGAAACTAGATCAGTGAAATAAGACCATTCAAGTCCTAGAAACAAACATCCATCACAGTTTAATTTTCCATGAACCCATAAATATAAACTACTGAGGAAGAGACTCAATTCAACAACAACAACAAACCAAACAATAGCAGATTGATATAGAGTGTTCCAAGTTTTCAAAGCATTTTACACATCTCATTTGGTATAAAAAACTGCTCAGAAAACTTGAAATTTATCTTCAGAAATATAGATTTGTAACAGTATCTTTCACCATTTTTAGTGCAGTCTCGACCTGTGATTTCGTTGATTTAGGGAACTCCCAGTGGAAAAGCTCCCTCTACCAAGGCAGATTAACCATTGTTCTTTATAGTCCAGAATTTTCTGGGGCACTGAAAAGTTTAGTAATTTGTCTGGGGCCACAAACTACCTAGCCGGTCACACAGTGAGAATGAGGAACAACCGGTATTGTCCACATACTTCTCTGATATCTCTGCAACGTAACATGAAAGTGAGGGTGGCGTCCACCATGACGGATGGAGTCCCTATGGCGAATTTGTGCAGAAGAAAATGCAGACAAGAATCGTACAGATCAAGCAAAAATGAATTGTAATCTGCATTATTGGAGGGTATACCCACATTACTGATCTGAAAAATCCAATCAGTCTGGCAACAATTATTTAAGCCCTTACAATATGCTCATCTAGCAATCATTTCCAGTTCCTATAGACAATTTCATTTTTGGTGACATTTGTGCTCATGGCCAGTGCCTTCTGCATTTCTTCCAGAAGAAAACATTTTTGGATATATTCTTGAGGATTCTTTTTAGTCTACAAGCCATCATCCTCTTTTGTTTCTTGATCCTGAGCCACATTGCCCGATCTATTTTTCATGATCTTCCTCTTTGTCCGTATGTTAAAGCACGTATTGATTTTATTCCGGAGGGTCACACCGAGTTGTTCAGGGAACTTCTTTACTTCCTCATCCTCTTAATATAGATTTTGGCACATAAGCTATAATCATGTTTATGGTGGTCTTTTATCTTATGCACACTGTAAGGCAAGATGAGCAAATGCCCCATGAAATTATATTTCTTTCTGCCTTTTAACAGACAATAAAACCAACTTTACCAACTCCTTTATTTGCCTGTCCAAAGAGAACTTGGGAGCCATCCTTCCATTTAGTCATAACTTCCTAATGTCTTCTCGTTTCATTTGTCAGCAAGAATGTCAATACTGAATATATGATTATGGATCCTCACTGGTCATTAGACAAAGATTTAACACTTGGAATATCTACAGTTAAAGTAATGTTAGTAGGCTTAAATTATTTTGATTCTTGGCAACCTCTGTTAATTTTTGTTCTTTGTCTTTTATTTTTTAAATTTCTTTTTTTTTTTGGTGGGTGGTGGGGGAGGCAGGGCAGTTGAGGTTAAGTGACTTGCCCAAGGTCACACAACTAGTACATGTGTCAAGTGTCTGAGATCAGGTTTGAATTCAGGTCCTCCTGACTCCCAGACCTGTGCTCTACTCACTTCGCCATCTAGCTGCCCCTCTTTTTCTCTTTTTAAATCATGCTGCTGCTGTCACCAATGAATCACATAGAGGATACACAGGCCTGAGACCTAGGTTTATTTTCACTGTCATATCCAAGGACTTTATCCAGTGGTCAGCCTGGATGATGACACTCCATATCTAGTTAGGCTGGCCCTTGGACAACATTTGCAGACCCTACTTTATGTTTTTTCCAACATGACAGAACCTGTTTGAGCTTCTTGGTATAACTTTCAAGTACCCATGACCATACATACAACATATGAATATGTTAAGTACTATATAGACCATGAACATGACATGGCTGCTAACCTCCTTGAAATTATATTTGTATATAGGTCCTGGTTCTATGATGGTGAAAAAGAAATTTAATTTCTCCAAGTTAGTTTCCTCATTTGTAAAACTAATCTGAATAAATTATTAACCTGAATAAATAGATTGTTATTATTTTCTATTTTTGAATGTGGGTCCAATGGTGTCCTGGCTGTGAATTATTACACAGCATGTGTTAGAGTTGGGGTTCTTAACCTTTTTGTGTCATGTTCCTCCCTGGGAGTCTGGTAAAACCCATGGACCTCTTCTCAGAAAATTATTTTAAATGCATAAAATAAAAAAATCCCATAAGATTACAAAGGAAACTGATTATATTGAAATAACACTTTTCATAATATTGAAAAGTTCATACATCTCAGATTCAGAACGTGCACTCTCGGGAAAATTCAAATTACAATGAACAAATCAAGGTAACAAGCATTCGATAAGTACCTGTTATGTAATTGAATGACCACATTCTACTATGAATCTATTGTGTTACCCGCTGGGAATTCAAAAAAAGGAAAAAACAGTCCCTGCTCTTAATGATCGTATAATCTTGGATGGGGGGAATCTTTTTTTTTGAGGGAGGAAGACAGGGCAATGGAGGTTAAGTGACTTGCCCAAGGTCACACAGCTAGTTAAGTGTGTCAGGTATCTGAGGTCAGATTTGAACTCAGGTCCTCCTGACTCCAGGGCTGGTGCTCTACTCACTGCACCACTTAGCTGCCCCTAGGAGCATATAATCTTAATGAAGGAAATACCAGGGTAGGTGAAAATAGACTATAGCCTATTATAAGTAATGTGAGTATGTGAGTAAAAGACATCATCAAGAACATAAATAATTAGAAAAGGAGATAGGCCAGTCTTTGTAAACAGAATGAGAATACCCAAAGAATAAGAGAACCCAGTGCTGCACTGGTAGCCTTGAGACAAACTAGAAAAGAGCTCCTAACATATCAAGTGGATGTGCCCATTGAAGGGAGGGGCTTTAGCTAAGAAAGACAGATTTAAGAACAAAGCAATTGTCTAAGGATGAGACTTGGCTATCTGGACCACAGCATTAAATATTAGAAGGATTGGGTCTTGGCTAGGTATCGAGGACCCCTAACAAGAAGCAGTAAAAAAAATATTTTCTTGGCCTTCTGTGAATCTGATTAAGAGGGCTTTTACTGAAAGTGGAGGGGAGAGGGAAAACAGCCCACATGCATCTACCAAGCCAGATAACACAGAATAACAGGTACAATAGAGGAATAAAAACACCCATGGACTATGAATAATATATAGGAGATAATATGCAACAAGAGAGGAAGCAATAAAGTATCAAGGCTCCCACAGGCATAAACCCAAATGCACAAATATATGGGTAATAAGGTGAACACTAATGCACTAAGGAAAATTTAACTTCCTAAATATCGCTGAGACCTGGAGGGTTGGGACAAATGACTATCATATGGGTATTTAAAGATGTAATTTATTCAAAAGGAATGGAATTGAGAAAAAGACTAATAAAGTAGCATTAGGAGGAAACATTATTGATGATGTCGTGGAAGTAAACTATGAGGTACCCAAGTAGAAGGAGGAAATAGATGAGTGGCTTTGGAAACATCACAAACTTGGCACAGAGGTAAAATAGAGTAGTTTGGCTGAAGGCAGGGCAGGAGATGGTGGTAGTGGAGGAAATGGCAATTATTTGGATATTTGCTAGAGCTCTCTGTCTGCCAAAATCGGAGGAGCTGATAAATATTTAACTTCCCTTAAAGATAATTACATTTTTTCAAACAGTAAGAGGGCATTGTTCTTCTGATCTTGATTATGACCAACCAGCAGGAACTTTTGCTGAAGTAGAAATTATGTGAACCTTGAGAATAAGTGATCACTCCAGCTTAGAAATCATGAGAGAGAAGAGGGAGACTGGGCACAGATTGATATCTAGCTCTAAAGAAAAGATAGGTAGGATATCATGGTTTAACTCTCAATAGGAAAAGTTAGGCCAAGAATGTGAGGATGCTCTCAGGAATGGATTTCTAATACACAAAGACACAGACACATACGCAGACACACACACAGACACACACACATACACACACACATTATCTCAGTTCAAAGTTAAAGGGTTAGCTTTCTAAAAAAAGCTTTGTCAGTGCATGGCGAACTCACAGGGCCAAGTTACATTTTGAAAATACATATATAGAAGATAGAAGTAAAGGTTGGGTAATTGAAATTCAGAAGAATGGCGGAGTTTAGTAAGAATAATGTCAGTAGTTCTAAAGCTTAGAATGACTTGAAGACAAAAAAGAACAACAAAAACAGCTTTTTAAAACTACATTGGGAGCAAATAGAAGGTCAAAAATAGGGTGATTGCTGCTCTCAGTGAGTAGGATGACAATCATGAGTTAACTAACACATCAATGAACAAGCATTAAGCACTTACTATGTGCCAGTAACTGTGTTGTAGATCCAAAGACAAGAAATAACAGCCCTACCTTCTCGGAGCTTACATTCTGGGGCTGGGGGAGAGGAGGAAAAGGGAAAGAATAATAGATAAATGCATAAGTATATGCAAATGTATACAAAATAAATATAAGACAATTTGGGGATGAGGAAATCATTATCAGTTAGGGAGTCTCAGGAAATGAGTGACAAAGATAAGGGAGAACTGTTCAATTTTTTTTTCTGTTTCTTCTCTCAAGGAGGATGTTTTTGTACTGGGAAGGACAGATCAAAGCAAATCAGAAAGCATTTATTAAGCATGTACTCCTGTACTAGGCACTGTATAACTGCTAGAGATACAAAAGAAAGGCAAAAACAGTCCCTGCTCTCAAGGATCTCACAGTCCAATGAGGGAGACAATCTGCAAATAACTGTATACAAACTACATACATACATATATATACATATATACATACATGTGTATGTGTGTATATGTATACACACATATATGACAAACTGGATGTAGTATTAGGGGAAAGAAATTAGCATTAAAAAGAATTAGACATACTCCTTGCAAAGGTGAGATTTAGTTGGGACCTGAAGGAAGCTAGAAAAGCCAGAAGGTAGAACTGAATACAGAGAAAATCTAGGCATTGGGAATAGCCAATGAAAATATCTAGTATTGAGAGATAGAGTGTCTTTTGAAAGGAACAGAAAGGCAGCCTGTGTCTGAAAGGAGGGAAATAAAATGTGAGAAGACTGGAAAGGTAGGGAGGGGCTCAGTTATGAAGGGCTTTGAATGCCAAACACAGGATCTTCTACTTGATCTTCTATGAAGGCACAGGGGAGGCCACTGGAATTTATTGAGTGGGGGGAGGGGCAGGTCTTGGCCAGACCTGCCCTTTAGTCAGATCAATTTGACAGCTGAGTAGAGGATAGACTGGAGTTAGGAGAAATGTGAGGCAGGGAGACTAACCAGCAGACTATTGAAATAGGCCTTTTTGTGAAGTGATGAGCGCCTGCAAAGAGAAGCACCAGTGTCAGAGGAGAGGAGGGGGCATACGTGACAGATGTTATGAAATTAAAATTGACAGAGCTTTACAACTATTTGGATATGGAGATGTAATGCTAATCAGGGAAGAACTTTTTGCTGTTTTCTCTTTTAGAATGCTAAAGTAATCAAGCGCCTTTGAGTAAGTCTTGCTAGGTGCAAAGCCCCAGGCCCACACCCTTTTGCTGATTAGTGTTAAGCCTTTAAGCCCTAAGAAGGGTATATATTCTTGGAGGGTTAGCATTTTGCTTTGGGGCTCTCACTCACTGGAAGAGTGTGGTGTGATTTGACCAGACAAGACTCTGGGTAGCCACTGGAGCCCCCTGGCTTTGAAAACCCAGATGCCTCTCCCTCTGGTAACTATTGTGATTTGGTTAGACAGATAAGAGGCCTGTCTATCTCTGTGTGTTATTTGCTCTATTTATATAATGTATGCTTGTAATTTCTGTTTGTATTTGTTCTGAAGTTCAGGGTGCTGGCCTTTCCCCCTGAACTAAGTGAATGATATATGTATGTTTGATTAAAGCAAGATTGTGAACCCCTTAAAGTTGCTTTCCTTAGAAAAGCAGATCAAAGAACCTGTGCTGGCAGCCCTTCCTGTGTGCTGTTGTTGTTGGTCTTACACAGCCACAGTAGCTGCTAGCAACATTGTTGTTACATATGGCAGCCAAAATTCAATGTTAGATTTAATTAAAATAAACTATACTATTCAGCACGAGGGGGTTATTAATTCAGTTCTTGATATCAGATTTAGGAAAGACATCAACAAATGCATACAGAGATCAAACAGGATGGTGAGGCAGACAGAAGATCATTCTGTAAGAGAATCAATCAGTTGGAGGAATTGGAAATATTTAGTGCAGAGAAGAGAAGACATAGAGGGGACTTGATAACTATCTTTAAGTATCTGAAAATCTGTCATGTGGAAGATGGATGAGACTTGTTCAGCAAATGATTTGCACTAGTGAATGGAATACCCACCTGAATGAAATAATAGATCCTTCAAACATTCAAATAAACATTCTGTACAGATATCTCTATGGTCAAGGGGAAAACCCAATCTCTCCTGCTGCACATAGTTAAGAGATATGACAAATACCTTGACTGAGACAGCAAACTAATTAGAGGAAATTGGCTTTTAAGCAATAAAATGGAAGCTAAGGCTCGTTGGATCTTCACTAAGGTACTGACCTTCGCTACCTAGTATAGCGTCTTCAATAAGATCAGGCTCAGCATTATTGATGCTTACAAAATAGTGTTTATAAGGTCTGCCTCTTCCCTACTGCACTTCCCAGGTGGTAGATAGGCTAGTTATTTCAAACAGAATTTAAAAATTCCTCCACTTTATGACTTTACCTTACAAAGGAAGAAACAAAGTGTCATTCCTACTACTTATTGGGCTTAAACTAAATCTATTCTACATCATTCTGCCATAGCCTTAAACACGTGGACTTAATTTATCCTTTTGAGACAGGAGACATTCACACATTAATCCTTAGGGAATAAGTGAAACCTTTAAAAAGTTTCTGAAGAAAACTCTCAATGTCTCAAGTGAGATTTCCTAGGGCTCTTTTATGGACCTCTTGAGTACAAATACACAAGGCATTATTTGAAAAAGAATAGCTGAATCCGAGAATTCACCCTCCAAGGCAAGGCAAGCTACTCAGTGATTTAGTCAATCAAAATTTCTATGCAATTTTAGTTATTGCACTCAATTCACTCCACTACTCAACTGGAAATTAAACTAAACTTTGTGCATAGATGTACATCACATAGTGGAAATCACCCAAGTTTCCTGAAATGTTCAATAGGAAATGCCTTGCCTAGTATCACATTTAAACAATTTAACTGCACCTACATTGCCCCAGGATGCTAAAAATTCCTGTGGTGGAATGGAGGTCTGAGTGCAAAAGATGAAGGAGCTCAATCTACACAGCTATATCTGGAAATTGGGTTCTGACTCTGCCTGGTCTGATCTCTGGTGAGGCTGCAATCTATCTCATCTGGGCTCCAGCAAGCAGAAGGCTCACAGAAGAGAATTTTCTCAAATCTTTGGTCATTACTACTAGTTTTCCTGGTTCATATTTGCTTGAAATTAGATGTGATCTCCACTGTAGTACTGAGCCAGCCTGTCATAACCAGAAGTGGCAATGTAGACTCAGTATGGTCTACTTTTAAGGGGGAACCTGACCAATCAATTTGTAAGTGACATAGTTGATGGCTGGAGTTGTTTGTACTGATACATTAATACGTTTACATCATACTTCAAAGTGAATATCAACTATTTAGCAAATAACTCATTATAAAACAGATCTGGTCAGTCTGACCAGTACAGAGTATTTAGTCAACATAACCAGACATGCTTGGCTCTAGTCTGAATGCACATACTCACTACAAATTCAAGATGGAGTCATTCATGTCAAGAGTGATTCTCTGACATTGGCAGAGAATATTACCCTTAATAATGCTGTCAGCAGCAAATTTATTGTCTCAGGGAGAGACAGGGAAGGAAATACTTCAGCAGAGTAGTCACTGGCTGTTAGTAGAGTACTATAACTTGATTGGCCAGTTTATTGTATTCTTAAAGAAACCACAACAAGCTTCAGGAGAAAGCATTGGGAGATGGTAAAAGTCAGCTTTAAATCACTTTTTTATTAGCTTTTCTTTTGCACATTGGTTCCTCATATTAATAATTAATTGCCCATCACCCAATTAGCAACATTACCAAACAAAGGGAGCCAATCTGAGTATTACAGCAAAATTTTAAATGCTGATTTGAGATTTATTGATGAGACAAACTACAGGTTTTTGGCAATCACAGCTGTTTTCTCTCTCCCAACAGTAATCTTTTAGACTCCTATAAAATATAACAATTTAGGTTTACTTGACACTGTCAGATTACCTTCCTCAGTGGCATTGGGAAAAGCATCCATGAGCTGTAAATGGCTACCTCTGTTGGACCAGATGCACAAAAAGAGGATCTCGCTCACAGAGCTATTTATACCCAGCCAACTTCTGTCCTCAGTTCTGCGCACACATCTCCCATTGATATCAATGGGAATAGCATGTGTGTAGCTGAGAACAGAAGTTGGCTCACAGTATTGCTAAGCTTAGCATTATTTTAGGCCTTGTGACAACTCTAGGGACTCATCTCAGAGGATGTTAGCTTTAAGAGGAAATGTTCTTAACTTTGCGTTGCACATGGCTTTGGCAAAGGAGTATATACAGAATGACGAACACTCTATATCATTGAACTTTGGGCAATTACTTGGGATTATCCATCATTTAGATGGGCTTTAGGCTCTCAGGCAGTGTTACAAATAGTGACTGTTGAGCTAACCCTTCAATCATTTTCTTTCATGCTGTTGTAGAGACTATCAGTCAATCAACAAATCTTAATTAAAAAGAGCCTCCTATGTGCCTGGCACAAAGAAAGACAAAAACACTGTCCCTGTGTTTTTGTTTTTGGAGGTCGAGATGAAGAACAAGGAGAGGGTAGCTATAAAAAGTCTTAGGAAATATGGAATGATAAAAGATTATAATCAGATAAAGGAATTTCAGAGTTGATGAAGATGAAAATTGTGTATAGCTGAGAGGGAATGGAGGAGTCAGTCACAGGAAATGAGTTGATTGAGGATCTGGCAAGTTAGAGTATTTGAGGGAACTATCACTATGTATTACTGAAATTCAGTAGTGTGAGTAGAGGAGTTGAGGGATGAGTGGAGGGATGAATAAACAAATAGCAAACCAATTACCCGTTGAGGTGAACCCATTGAGGAAGGAGAGAGAATGATCTGAGGGATTGTTAGGTAATGGTCACCATGATATGGATTGGGTGATAAATGTGGATAGTGTGAAACTCAAAGAAGAGGCTGCTGAGTGATGGTGGTAGAGGGACAAGCCTAGCACTGGCTTATGATGACCTGTGAGTCCAGAAAAAAGAGAAAGTATAGCTACTGCTAAAAATGATATCCAGGGAAGCTGTTCTTGTTTCCATAATGCCCTGCTGCCTCTGAGTCAATCAGTGTTTGATGGTACTTACTATGTGCTTTGCTACACACTGTTCTAGGTACTCTGGAGGTATAACAGAGGTATGAGAAACAAATTCTGAGTTTCATGTCGTTCTGTCTTTGGACCGAAAAATCCTTTTGATCATCCAAAGAGATGAATGTTTGGCACCACACAAATGACATGTTCGATGTTACGCATATTTTATTTAATTTTATATTATTTTATTTTGGAGACCAAATCCATGATATTTCATTGGTAGAGGGAGCTTCTAGTGAGAAAACTCCCTCTGCCTGTGCAGATTACAGATCAGCACCTGCTCTGAGGTTTATAATCTTAGAGAGTTGCCTGGGGTTCTGAAAAGTTAAGTGATTTACCCAAGGTCACTTAATCAGATTGCCTTTCAGCTAAGTGTCTCAGTAGATAGAGCACTGAGACTGGAATCGAGTAGACCTGAGTTCAACTTCAACCTCAAATTCTTACTAGCTGCGCGACCCTGGGCAAGTCCCTCAACCTCTCTTTGCCTAACTTTCCTCAACTGCAAAATGGGGATAATAGTGGTATCTACTTCTTAGGATTGTTGTGAGGTTAAAGTCAAATAATATTTATAAAGCAATAAACACAGTGCCTGGCATCTAGTAGGTACCATATAAATACTAACTATAATTATTATTATTAACATTATATTAGAACTCGAACCCAGGTCTAAAATATTAATCGCATAATGACAAGGTTCAATGTGAACCAGTACATCAACAGAAAATATTAAGTACTTACTGTATATGAAGCACTAAGCTAATTCAATCAGAAACAAAAATAAATAATCCAAAGTTTGTTCATGGTACAGTAGAATGAATACTGCTTTGGAGTCGAAGGACTTGGGTTCCAATCTTGCCTCTGATGTTTCTTGCCTTGAACCTTGGGCAAATTACATACCTTCCTTACGACTAAATTTCCTTATGTGTATATTGAAGGACTAGATGGCCCCTGTGATTCCTTCCAGCTCTGGAGATATGATTCTTCAAAAACCTTAAAACACTAATATTCCTTTATTTGAGATGCGAAAGCTTTGATTTCATGATTGCATTTCCCTAAACCAGATCCTCTGACAGACACTTCCTTTCTTTGTTCAGACCTATAATTTCACTGAAGCATATTACCAACCCTTCTGTAATATATAGTCCTGGAGAAGTTCTTGGGGAAATAAAGGTTAATTGATTTGCCTAGGGTGACAGTGTCAATGTTTTTCAGAGATAGGCCTTGAACTCAGCTCATTTCGCCTCCATGGTCAGTCGTCTACAGGTGTCCGTTGAGCCAAATTTTCCAACCTATAGGTCAAAGGGTAAACTTATATGGAGGGAAAATCCTTAGGGGATGTAAGTAGAACACCTTATCCCAGCAATCTGTTTAATAGCAGTAAAAGTCATTTAGGACCTTGTACCAGTGAGGAATCATGGAATTCATTAGTGCCACTTGGTCTATAGTTTCCTCATGAATAACAAATCTAAGTTGTATTAGATGATCTCCAACATTTCTTCCAGTTCTTAAATTCTATGATCTGTGAAGGATTCTCAGCTCAATTGTAGTATAATCCTTGTTAGAAAACATGTCTAGAAAGGAGTGAAGAAAAACTGCTGCTTTTATGTGTCAGAGCCTGGAGAAAGAACCTGGGCCAGACTGTCATATGCCTTGATATTTACATAGACAATTTAATTCCAGTTGCAAGTTGTAATATTCCTAACCAGGCTTCCAAAAATTCCCTTATCAAAGTCCTAGTCAAATGATGTTTTTCTTTGAGATGACAAATCAATTCTGTCATACAAGGTTTTTTTTGTATTTACTATTGAACAAAGCATAAATAGGATAACAAAACCAAACACACCACACCTCTTATAGCAGAAGAGAATATTCTCCTTATCCCTGGAGTGATGTTAAGTCAAAATCTGACTTGATTGAAGAAAATCCATTTGGGGTGTATGAATAGAATTCATAGCTTATGAAAGTAGAATTTTATGAAGCTTTTCTACAGAATGTGTATCTGAGAACAGTCTTTATTACAAGCCTTTTATCCATAGCATTTTCCAGTTAAAGATTTGAAAAGTTAGTGCAATGTAATAGATGATATTACTACACAAGCATTTAGAAATAACATTTCTCTCTATACATTTTCTGCTTGAAATAGTTAAACATGGCTCACAAATGGTTTTTTAAAACAATCTTCAAAATATGCCTATGAAGTGTGTTGTAAGGAAAAAATTGTAAATGTGAGATGATAAAAAATCCAGTTTCTGGGCAGATCTTGATTATGCCCTAGGAGGAAAACTAGAATTCATTTATCAACATAGAATAGGGCTGGTATGTCCTTGGAATGAAGGTTCAGTAAAATAAATATTTGAAAGATTAACTCATTTAACTCCCTCAGTATCTTATTTTTCTAAGATTTCGAAGCCTTCTACTCCAGGAACAAAAGAAAATAGGTAATTACCTTTTCTCTATGTGCTGTTTAATTACCTTCCATTTTTCATGGAACAGCCGTACTACAATTGGCTGCTTTTCAAATTGAACATGTCTCCTAGTTTTATCTCAAAAATCCACCATTGTCTTGAGTGGATGTGAACAATTTGAGAGTAAGAAGAGAATTCAATTGGCAGAACTGGATGGTATCATATGAAGTCATTTTGTATGTTTTCCAGTAATGTATACAGTCAGTGCAGTGGATTGAACACTGGACTTGGTAATAAGGAAGATCTGAATTTGAATCTTGCCTCAGAAACTTACTAGGTGTGTAACCCTAATCAAGTCGCATAACCCCTCTCAGCCTCAGTTTCTTCATCTGTAAAATGGAGATAATTATAGTATCTGTCTTCCAGGGCTGTTGTAAAGATTAAATGATAAAATATATTTAAGGCACTTTGCAAATCCTAAATTGCTACATAAGTGCTATTACCATTATCATTACCATTAGCATCGTGGATAGGTCACTGGATTTGGAGTAAAGAAAATCTGAGTTAACATACCACCTCTGAAACAGGATTACTAGTTGAGACCCTGAGGAAGCCACTTCACTTCCTGTGCCTTGATTTCTTCATTTGTAAAAGGAGGGTGTTGGACTAGATTGCCTTCAAGTTCCCCTTCATCTCTAAATCTCTGATCCTAGTGTCATTAATTAGTTTTATTTATTAAGAAGACATTATTACAGTGGATTATTAGTTCCATAGAGGCAATGTTATAAATTGAGTTGATTAATCTTCAGGGGAGTTAATGCCACTTATACTCAAGCACTGGTTTAATTAAGTTTCAATTGTCCAATTCTGATCTTGAACAAGAATGTGAATATTGGCCAGAGAAAAACTAGGCTTTAACATTATTACAATGGAAATTGGTTTTTGATATATTTGTTAATGGCATTAAAAATGGGTAAAGGCAATGTTATATGAGGTGTTAGTTTTCAGAGGAACTCAACTATCATACCTTTACTAAAAGATAGGGCTAGCACTTACATCATGGACTAACTACATTGTAATCACTTTTTTTTACTGGATGAAGTTCTTATGTTTTATGGGACCCCAGATTGAATGAATTTTCTGTTTATGTCTATTTACATCCTGCCAATTGACACAACAAGAATTCTAATTTTTGAACAAAATGGAACATACTTTTATAATGGTATTAATTGAGAGGCAGAAAAAAGGAAGAGAAAGAAAGTTATCTAAGAAATTTTTAAAATTGAAAGGTGTAAAGAGTTAAATGGGCTATTGTATGGTACCTGAAGTCAGTCAGAGGAAAATGGTTACAGGTGGCAGCTGAACAATTCTCTAGGCCCAAACAAGTGTAAGTATGGTTGCAGAGAGGATTCAGAGATTGGGAAGACAAAAGGTCACATTATTGAGCTTAAAGGGAAAAATTGATCTGACAAATTAAGGTCAACTCTTCGAAATGTTCCCTTGATTTCATCTCCTCCTATCTTTTTTTAGCAGATGGTCCTTACTACCACGCCCTCTAATTCTCCAGTCTTCAGTCTCTCCCTGTCTACTGGTACCTTCTTGGCTGCTTACAAAAATTCCCAAGTGTCCCTCATCTTTAAAGGACCTTCACTAGATTCTTCCATCCCCACTAGTTAGGGCCTATATCACTCCTCCCTTTCCTTGAAAAGGCCATCTGCATTTGGTGTTTCCACTTTACTTCCTCTTCTTTCACTCGTTCCTTAACCCTCTGCAATCTGGCTTCCAACTTCATCATTCAACTCAAACTGCTCTCTCTAAAATGACCAATTTTGTCTTAATTTTCAGTAATGCCTTTTCTTAATCATCTTTCTTGAACTTTCAGCCACATCTGACACTGATCACCTTCTTCTAGATATTCTCTTTGTTTTTTTTTTTTTTTTGTGGCTGCTCTCCCTCAGTTCTTCTCCAACAGAAGAGACTTTTTTCTTTTCAGTCTCTTGCTCTATCTTCATCCATCATGCCCACTAACTCTGGGTGTCTCCGAAGCTCTTTGTACTCTTTTGTATAACGCTTGTAATAGAACATAGTATTAACACTTACATCATGGATAAATTGTATTATGTCCTCAGTTCTCTTGAGTTTAATTACTATCTCTACGCAGATGACTCTCTCCCTACTCGCTCTTCTGAGCTCCGGTCCCACATCATGAACTACCTCTTAGACTTTGCAAACTAGGTGTCCTGTAAGCATCTAAAACTCAATATATGCAAAATAGAACTCATTATTTCATTTCCTAAACCCATCCACCTCCTAAACTTCCCCATTACCGTCATGAGAATCACCATTCTTCCCATTATTCAGTGTCAGCTTCAGTATTGTCTTTATCTTCTCGCTGACTCACCCTACATAGCCACTTAGTTGCCAGATTTTGTCCTTTCTATCTGCATGACACTTCTTCAATGTATCATCTCCTCTCCCTTCCATAGCCATCACCCTCATTCAAGTCTTCACCATCCCGCACCTGGATAATTGCAACAGCCTCTGATTTGGTTTCCCTATGTCACCTCTTCCAACCGCATCACTCCCTACTCCAAATAGCTGCCAAAGTAAAGGCCTCATGGTGCCACACCCCTTGCCCTGCTCAATACACTTAAATGGCTCCTAGTTATTTCTAGGATCAAATGTAAATGTTTGTTTGGCATTTACAACTCTTTACAACTTGGCCCCTACCTATCTTTCCAGTTTTCTCATTTATTATTCCCCTCCATGCACTTTATAGACCAACCACACTGTCCTACTTGTGGCTCCTCACGCATGAGACTAACTACCCCTATGCCTGGAATGATCTTCCTCCTGACATCTGCTTTTTAGAATCCCTGACTTCCTTCAAGATGCAACTCAAGCACACTTTCTGCAGGAGACCTTTGTTGGTCTCCTTAGATGAGAGTGCCTTCCCCTCTTAAGTTATCTTGTATTGATTTTGTATGTATCTTGTATATCCATCCATCCATCCATCCATCTATCTATCTATCTATCTATCTATCTACCTACCTACCTACCTACCTATCTTCTATCTCTCTATCTATTCATTCATATATGTACATATATATGTGTGTGCATCTATATGTGTGTATGTTGACTTCTTTACTAAAATGTAAGCTTCTTTAGGCAAGAAATTATTTTTGACTTTTCTTCATGTCACCAGCACTTAGTACAGTTCCTGAAACATAAAAAATACTTAATAAATGATTGATTGACTTTGATCTCTCAGCAAGAAAAGATATATACAATTTGGCCTATAGGTGTGGGGTAGAATAAGACACTTTGTACTTTTACCTTTATTTTTATGGCTCTCTCTATCATATTTTAAAATATAAAAACCATTCTTAGCTTGAGGGCTGTACTATAATCTGCCAACTCCTGGAATGTAGAAACAGAGAACTGAATGTTAAATTACATACCCTAGTCACATGCTACTCCTGCTATTAAAATTCTGAGAACTACTATTAGGACATAATTTCTAAGGTTGGGCTTCTGGATAACATTGTTACATGAAGATTCTATGAATCATAATACCAACAAAATAAAAAATTGATGGCAAACTAAATCATTAAAATGCAAAACTTAAAGTCAGTATAAGGTGGATGGATCCCCACACATTAAATGTATTCTCGATCATTGATGATATAAAAAAGAAATATAGTTCTTGAAAAATCTGTAGTGGAATGATATGCTCACAAAAATAAGCAATGGTTTTGGGAATATAGCCCATAAGAAAGTCTTATAACTTCAGCCTTAAATATAAAGGATATACCACAATATATTTAGAAGGCAATAAAATAAGATGTTAAAATAATATATTAACAAGAGGTCAAGTTGTACCTGCTGGCTAAGAAGCTAGTTAATATTCAAATTCAGACAATCAGGATTAACACAGGTTGAAAGAATCTTTTCTCTCTCTCTCCACAAATATATTATTATTATTGAAGTCATCAGAAAAGTGTGGGTGGATTTTCTGAAAATATTTACCATAATTGGCTTTTGTGGTTTGGTAAAGCTTTACTTCAAATCCTCATTCATCAGTTGTCAGTCTCTTTAGTGTAATTAAAAATTCCATTATATATTGATATAACGTACAGGCCAGGGCAGTGCTGTGATGCAGAGATTGTGTGGGAGGAGAGTGCAGAATTCTGTGTTCAGCAATCTAGATTCTTCACTTTAATTAAAATGAATGGGAGTTTTCCTTGTGGGAAGAGAAGTGGATGAGATGATTTTCAGGCTTCCTTTTAATAGAGTCATAGAATCAAAGAATGTGAGAGCTGGAAAGGACCTTTGAGATTTCTTTTAACACCCTTATTTTGTAGCTGAGAAAACTGAGACCCAGAGTAGTAAGGTGACATGGCAAGGTCATGTAGCTAGTTAATGGCAGATAAGATCTCATTCAGTAATCTATGTCCACATCAAAGCTTTCTCTGATTTTAAGAACTATCAGCATAACTAGGACTGAATAAGAACACACTGAACAATTTTGTTTGTTTAGTTCAGCCAAATTAAATGTCGATTGGCTCTGTAGCCTAGTGTCACTTCTTGAACAATGTAAACAGGTTAAAAAAATGGAACGGGCCACCTTGGTAGGAAATGGGTTGCCCATTACTATAGCTATTTAAGTGTAGACTGGATCTGGTATATTATAGTGAGAATTCCTATGTCAGGCAGGGGGTTGGTCTAGATAACTTCTAATTAATTAGCTCTCTAATTCAACTACCTTATACCAGCTCAACTCCAGTTCAAGATGATTACGAGATCTGGAAACTGTTTTGGTGCAATGCCACACTTAACTATGCTGAAATGCTATTATGAAACATAATTTTAGAGGCAATTTTTGTGTTGGTAATATAAAAAGTACATACGATAAATCCCATCTGTGTCACTAACTTTTATACGACTTCCATAAAATGATTTGACTTCTTTCTGCCAATAGTTACCTCATTTGTAAAATAATATTAATTCTATCACAGTTGATAGTTCTGCTATAGACCAGTTAGAAGATCTGGCTTCAAATTCCAGCTCTGCCATTTACTACATGTATACTTCTGGCCAAATTACAATACCTTCCTGGTCCTTTATTTTCTCATCTATAAAATGAGGAGGTTGGATTAGATGACCTCTGGAGTCCCTTTGGCATCTAAACCTATAGAAAAATTAATGCATCAAGATTTATTTAATCTTCAAATGTTTTTTAAACCATACTCCAACAGGGAAATATGTAGATTCAGCCTCCTAAAAATTAAGCTTAAGTAAATGGAAATCATCCATTGTTTAAAAACTGAAATCTGGAAATTTGAAAATGGTCAGACTAAAGAGATTTTTAAAACTTCAAAAGCACTTAATATGGAAAATGAATTGAAAATAAAGTGGATTTTATGAAATGCTATTATGTTGATGGCATAATGAATAGTGAGCTAGACTTGGAGCCAGAAAGATCTGGGTGTCTCCTTGGGTGATCCTAGGCCAGTCATTTAACTTTTCTATGTCTTAGGCAATTCTTTAAGACTCTAAATTGCAGAGGATACACCTGCCTGAATTGGTTGAAGTTTCCTAACCTAGGTATTCCCTATCCCAATGATATCACAGATCCAATCTTTATCCCTTAAATGAGACAGATTAATAGTCCCTAAAGAATCTCTTATCATTCTGGATTTGCTAATTTTAACCCATTAGAGAGAATACAGAGGCTCCCTAAAAAAGCTAAAAGATGAGAAAGAGTATACATTCAACATTGTTCATTGGGAATTGACATTTTCCCTAACTATCCTAGGAGTCATGCAATTTACATACAAATGAAGGCCTTTTCTTGTTCATTATTTATCCACCAGCAGCCAATGTGGCTCAGCACTTCTGTGTGTTTTGGGTTGGAGTGGTGAAGATTTCAGGTCTCCTTTCTCTGGGTGGCCTCTCTATGGAATGTGCAAAATAGGCTTGAGTTTGAACCAGGAGAAAATTAGAAGCAATTAAATGAGCATGTTGTTTTTTAAAAAAAAAACATTTTCCACACTCTGGAAAAATATAAAATTTGTGCAAAAGACACACTTCAAAGTGGCATTTTGTCATGTTACCAAACTTTAAACATGATATAGTTTTAAAGACCCAAAAGTTGGGCTTGAAATTATAGAAACGCCCTATGAGGATTAGTAACTAAATGCATATAGTGCAGCCTATAATTACATATGCAGAGTTTATGTTCAAAATTTGTTTAAGGGGTACAGATACTTAGAACCTTTGTTAAGAAGCTTGAGGTAGACAACTAGTGCTAAAGTTCCTTTAAAAACATGTTAGCACTCACTCTGTTTCACAAAATCCACTTTATTTTCAGGTCCATTTCCCTGCTAAGTTCTTTTGAAGTAAGTGTGTGTGTGTGTGTGTGTGTGTGTGTGTGTGTGTGTGTGTGTATGTGTGTGTGTGTGAGAGAGAGAGATACAATCTGATCATTTCTTTCACATTTCTTGATTTCATTTCAAAAAACATTTGATAGTTTTTTTTTCTTGGCAGATTCTAATTTCCCTCTTATCTTCACCTCAAGTTCAGCAAATTTTGTTTCGTGCTTCTCACACTAATTAGTGAAATGTCATTCATAATTATTGCATCATGGCTTCTTTTCATCAGTGAATTAGAAACCACTGTGTTTCCCCCAGCATTGCATTGGCATCTGAGGTGCAGGGAGATAATCACTCAGCAGCTTT
The DNA here is from genome assembly GCA_028646595.1 of Phalanger gymnotis. Classification (NCBI taxonomy): domain Eukaryota; kingdom Metazoa; phylum Chordata; class Mammalia; order Diprotodontia; family Phalangeridae; genus Phalanger; species Phalanger gymnotis. The sequence continues at coordinate 156,523,400 of CM053623.1, read as the reverse complement.
ATCCAGTTTTTTAAATTCTCGTTTTTAATCTACTCATTCATTTGAATGTGAGGTCCAGAGCATCCTGGGAGCTGAGAGAAAGCTAGCGCCTTAGACCAATGCAATTCCAGTAGGATTTATTTGGCAAAGCACACTAAAATGGATTTGGTAGGGTTTTGTAGGATTTTCATAAGGGTTTAAACAAGAGTTATAGTTACTTTCTCACCCTGTGTCAGATACAGGCTTGGGATAAGAATGTGGCTCCTTCTAGAAGAAGGAAGGCTTATTCTAGGTGGGGGAAGGGAATACTCTGCCTGTCTTTTGTTCCCTTCCTTATCAAATGTGGTGATGTATAGCTTAAGTTATGGACAAAAAGAGCTATTAGCTAAATAGCCATTTGAGAGGGAGAAAAGTCAAATTACCACACCAAAAAAAAATGAGAAGAGAGAAATAATAAATGAAATGGAAATAAAGAAAATTATTTGAAACTGCTGTATACAGTAATGGGCAAACAAAACTGAAAACTCAAATGAAATGGATGAATGTTTACAGAAATGTGAAATAAGGAAATTAGTAGATCAGGAAATACAGAATTTAAACATCTCAATCTTATAAAGGGAAATTAAGGATGCCATAAAAAGAATCACTAAGGGGGTAGAGAGAATCCCTGGGTAGAAATGGATGTAAAAGCATGTTCTACCACATTTAAAGAATAATTAACCTGTATGTTACACTGTTTACAAAAATAAAGGAAGAAATGTCTTTATAAAATTCCTTCTATGAGGCACATATGGTCTCTAAACTTGAATCATGAAAAATAAAGGAGAAAAAGAAAATTATAGACTAATTATAGAGTAGATCCCTAGTGCATGTAGATGCAAAAAATTAAATGTTAGCAAATAGACATATTCAAAAAATTATTCAGATTGAACTTACCCCAGGAATTCAAGAATGGATTAACTTTAGTGAAAATATAAATATATTAAAATATATTAATGTCAAAAATAATAAAAACCTCATTATAGTAATATATGCAGAAAAAAAGCCTTAAACAGGATGTATCACTTACCTAAGCTTAAAAAACACAAAAATGCATAGGAACAAAAATTCTTTCAGTCATTGTCAGTCAACAAATATTTATTAAGTACTTATGATGTGCCAGGTATTGTGTTAAGCACTCAGGATACAAAGAAAAAAAGAAGAAAAACTAACCAGCTTAATTTCCCTTTATAAGATTGGAATATTTAGATTCTGTGTTTCCTGATCTAGTCCCTTCTATCAAGGAGTTCGAATTCTAATGGGAGGCAACAGGTAAATAATTAAGTACATGTATGATATAGATATATGTGTATATATATTGTACACATGTGTTATATATGTTATAATATATATTACATGAAAGGTAATAGAGGAAGAGGCAAGAGCAGGTGGGAGGATCAGGAAAGGAGCTCTCTTTCAGATGTTGGGAGTTGAGCTAAATCTTGAAGGAAGCCAGTGAAGTGATGAGTCAGAGATGAGGAAGGACAACCTTCCAGGCATGGAGGCCAACCAGTGCAAGGCAGAGAGATGAGGGATGGAATACGTATTTAGAGGAACAATCAAAGAGGCCAGTATCACTGAATCATAGCCAATGCATTATTTGCAATGAAGAAACACAAGAACCTTCCCAATAAGAATAAGGATAAAACATGTTTGTCTGTTGCCTTTATTATTACTTCATATAGTTCTAGAAATTCTAGCTATAATGAGAGAGAAAAAAATTGACAGAATAAATATAGGCAAAGAGAAGACAAAATTATCTCTATTTGCACGCAATAATATTATTTAATGAACTTCAATGGTTCATTTTTTTAAAAATTAGCAAAGAAAATAAACCCACAAAAAGACTAAGCCATTCTGTTTATTAGTGGCAAAACCCAAATGGCAGAGATCTAACGAGAAATTGTATTCAAAAATAACTATAAAATGCACAAAATATCTCTGCACAGAAATAAAGGAAGACTTAAATAAGCGAAGACAGTCATTGTTCATATGCAGTGGCAATACCTGACTTGAACCAGTACATTGTTGATATAGTTTTAATATTGGAACAAATTGAGATACTTGTAACTCATTCATTACTTAACACTAGAAAGTTTACTTAGTCATAGCATAGAAAGGATATTCAACAAGGATACTGAGGTACTTACCTTAATTAGATGTGCCCCACTTCTCCTTCGCATGTTGAAGCAACTAGGTCATGGAATGAGTAGAGTACTGTTGGTCCTGGGAGTCAGGAACACCTGAGTTGTGATCCACCCTCAGACACTAGCTATGTGACCCTGGACTAGTCCATTAACCTCTATCTGGGTCACTTTCCTCAACTGTAAAATGGGGGTAAGAATAACACCAACTTCACAGTTGTGAAGATCAAATGAGATAATATTTGTAAAGCACTTAGCATGGTACCTGGCACATAGTAGGTACTAGAGAAATGATTATGCTCTTCCTCCAAGTCTGGTAAGCAGGGAAAGGTATGGTAACTCTCAAAGCCACATTGGTGGGTCTTTTTAGCTCCTCAGGTGACCAGGAAGCCGGATCATTATGGCCAGCACCCAAGAGAAAGGGGTTTTATTAGAGATACATCTTGCCTTAGCCTCCTAGATCAATAAAGTCTTGGGGATAGCTTTTTTGCCTTTTAGGGAAAGAGCTTGCCTAACTTACATGGGGTTGTGGGGTGGGGAGTAGATCCTAGTAGATATTGACCCTATCACATCTTGTATAAACCATGCCAATATAATAAAAATGACAAATAATGATGACAGTAATAATAAATTAAAATTACAAAGCTACCCAAATTAATTGTGTGCTATATTAATCAAAATTCCAAAGGACCACATTATAGACCCAGTCAAAATAATAATAAAATTCATTTGGAGGAATAAAATGTCAAGAATTTCAAAGGAAGTAATGGAAAAAAATGCAGTTACAAAGGTTTCCTATTATTACTAGAATACAAATTATACTACAAAGCAACATTCATTCGAACAACTTGGTAAAAATTTAAAATGGAAAATCAGATCCCTGGAATGAAATAGACAAGCTAGACCTAAAAGTAAATGCATGCAGTAGTCCATTGTTTGAAAAAACCAAGGGTGCAGACTTGGAGAAATCCCTATTTCACAAGAACTGCTGGAAAAACTGAAAACAATTTGGCAAAAAAGTAAGTTTAGACCAATATCTTTCCATCATGTACATATACACACAGTGGATATATAACCTAAATTAATTGCATCAAAAAAAAAACTAGCAGAGAATAGAAGGTACCTCTCATAATTAGAGCTAGCAGAAGAATCCTTAAACAAAGAGTAGATCACAAAGGATAAAATAGTTTACTTGGATTACATAAAATTAAGATTTTTTTTCATTAGAGGACCTTAGTTTCAATTCCAGCCTTGCCACCTTAGCTGAGTGACCTTAGACAAGTCACTTCATCCTTTTGGTCCTTAGTTTCCTCGTCTCTGAAATTAGTGTTTGGACTATATGACCTCTAAATTCTCTTTCAGCTCTAAATTTATGATCCTATAATATTATGCATGAAAATACGAGAAGCAGTATTAGGGAGTAAGGGTATTGTTTTCAGAAGACAGAGATTCTGAATAAAAGGATTAAAAAGAACAGGAACCATAGCATGGTATGAGTTGATAATGGTATCAATCTTTTGAATTCTGTGGTGACTGAGAATTGTTTCAGTGCAGGAACAGAGACAGGCATTAGCTTTCATGGCTTGTCATTGTAAACAAGAGGACTTGAGGGTGCCTGGATCAGTAAATAATGAATAATTAGGGGAAACTATTTAACTCACACTTATCTTTGACAGCTCCGCAGATCTATCACAGGGATGAGGCACACCTAGAAGGATCTTTACACAGGGACCAAACACCAAGACTTAAGACCTTCTTGGTGTCCTGAGGCTGGGGATCTGTGATAGATCTGCTTGGATTCCATAATGAGGGTAGGTCTCCTTCAGCGAAGGCATAGGGATTTCATCAGAAGAACAAATCCAAGTCTTTTTCCTTGGATCAGTCTACATTAAGGCCATCTTCCATATCTCGCATATTTGCCTTAAGCCAGGAGAGCTGTTATTGTAATGACCCTGGGACCCTATAAGATACAATGAAATAGTAGATCCACATGATTCTCTGGCCAGTCTTCCATTTTGACATATTAGTTGAATGTAGGCTGAGGAAATGTATCAATTACGTTTCCTCAGGAGACATTTACATTACAAAGTGAAGGAGGCTTGGAGATATGTTAACCAAAACGTGACGAATTACCAACAAAATAACTTCAACGACTTGGCAGATTCCCAAAGTCGCTAGTTGGTGTTTTTCCTCCATTCCAATCAGATTTATCAAACTTTAAGCATGAGTCCCACTCACCAGGAGGCAAAACACCAGCTCTATTTAAAAGACTACAAATGACTTCTTTTTTCCTATGACTATTTTCTTAGTCAAGTGCTAGTGGAGAATTGAGACAATTACCCAAATTGTTCAAGTAAAAATAAGCATACCTAGGTGCCTTGGGGTTTGCCAAGTGACTCAGACTTCACTGGTTTTAGGCAGTAGGATGTCTATAAGAATTATACTTTGAGGGAAGCAGAAGAGTTTCTCTGATACCAGAATAATTTCTTAACAGAAGCGAATGCAACTACAAAATACTCTTTATAGAAATAAAGGAAGATATGATTGGAGATAATTGGCTCAAGTTCCCAACCTCAGTCGTGTTCAATTCTTCACTCCCCCATAACCCTCATATTCAGTTAGTTGTGAGGTCCTGTCCTTTGAACTACCATATCATATGGATCTGTCTGCTTCTCTACTCACAACACAACTACACTAATCTGGGCCCTTATCACAGTTCTCCTGGGCCTTTGTGATAGCCTTCTAATTTGGCAAAACAAAGATATTTACTAAAATGCCATAGTACAAACAGTAGGAACAAAACATCTCCTGACTACACCCCCTCGCCCCCATAAACCCAGCTTGCAATCTGCTGAAAATACACACAGTACCAGTGAGAATATACTAGTGGGAATGTAGGGGAAAGACACATCGATGGGGAACATCTCTCACCAAGGGAGCTTTCACCTCTGCTGCTAAAGGGACTTCTTTTCTTGTGATGTCCTCTGCCGCCTCCCATTAGGGCATCACTCCTCCTGGAGGAGTCAATCTGATGGGCATTTTGGACTTGCTCCTGATAGAGTGCAACATTCCTTCTTCCTTAGCTCAGTTGAGAAGGCCTAGAGTTCTGCTATGCAATTTCCCTATCCCAGAGCTATTGAGAAATCCCTTCTTTGGGGCCTGCTACCTCTGGACCAGTGTCTCAGCCCCAGGCACTGAATTGTCATCTTCTCTCAGACTACTCAGTAGACTTGGGCTGGTTTAGCAGGCTTAGTTCTATTTTTAAATCCTCAGTCTTCTCCTTTCACCCAGATCAGTTAGTGGGCAGAGAAAAGTCAAGGACAAACTTACTGTCTTTGCCAGTTTCCTGACTTTTACACATGCAAACAAGCTATGCAAAAGTATTGGTTTTACAAAGTGCAAAATGTAACATTCAAAGTCTAGGAGGGGCTTTGGCCTAAAGCCTTGTGTTTTGTGCATATTCCTGTCTTGGCTCTTATTCCATCAAGCCTCAGTGGCACCTGTAAGGTACCATTTACTTCCTTGCATTATAATCTTAAGCTTATCTTACTTGTTACCTATACTTTGTACCTTTTCTATTGGGTTTTTATATATCAAGAATTTCACAGAATCTTAGAATATCAGAGTTGAATGAGGCCTTCTAATCCAACCCATTCTTGAAAAAGAATCCCTTACATACAACATACCCTAGCAGTGGTCATCAAGCCTTTCTTCTAATGAGAGTGGACCCATTCTACTTTTGGATAACTCTAATTGGTAGGAAGTGTTATTTTTTTTTAATGTCAAACCCACTGAGTATAAAAAGAATCATTATAACCTTTCCCCCCCAGGCAACAGTTTTTCAAATACTAGATGCAAGTAACTTAAAATTATGAAGTTGATTTTTAAGTCCATTTAAGGCTTTATATCGATTCCTATATAATTTTACCTTATTCCATTCAACCCAATGTTCTAGACTGCTAGAACATTAGTAAAACTGCTAGAATTCTGACTTATTATTCAATATGCTAGCCATTTCTCCAGGCTCTGCCATTTGAAAAGCATGCCATCTTTGCCTTTATCCAAGCATTGATAAAAAGATTAAAGAGTAACAGGCTAAGAACACATCCCTGAAACACTCTATTGGAGATTTCTTTTTAATTTAATATTAAACCTTTATTGGCCATTGTATTGCCAAGGCAATATTCACAATGGTTGCTATTGTTATGAATATGCTGGCGTGGTTCTGAATTGCAAAATATAACAGACTCTCCATATAGAAGACAGAAGCAAAACATTTATTCAGACACCAGAGAACCAAATCCCAAAGCCAGTAAGTCCAATCCATCCAAGCAGCGAAGAAGTTAATACACATTATCATAGTAGGGAGCCACCACATTCATTCCATAGCCTCCCTCCTACTGGGGCCTTCCCACAAAAACAAATCCTAGCTGACTCCTTGCCTGCATCTGCTCTCTCCCTCAGCTCTCACTGTTCTTACTGCACTTCCTTCTGGCTCTGCCTTTTCCTGTTCCACTCATTCAGCAAGCTCCTCCCACTGCATCTGACTTAGGCTTCCTGTGATGTAAGCAGGTCATGTAGGCCTATTAATGGATGAGAAGATCTTCAAATTTACATTACCATTACAGCCATTCAAGCAGCTCTGAATTCATTTAATTATACTATCGTCTCCCTATCTGAAGGTAGCTTAGTGGCCCAGGACATAGATCACTGGACTTGGAGTCTGGAAAGACTTGAATTCAAATACAGTCTCATGTACTTTCTAGCTGTATGACTTCATACAAGTCACTTAACCTGTCCATGTCTCGGTTTCCTCATCTTTAAAATGTAGATAATTAAGAGTACCTACTGCCCAGGGCTTTTGTGTGGAT
>CM053623.1:156428684-156515867 GCA_028646595.1 Phalanger gymnotis | reverse complement strand
GATATCTATAAAGCATTTTGCAGGCCTTAAAGGGCTATGTAAATATCATGGTTGTTTTTGTTACTCACAAGGATTCATAAAATTATTTTATACCTTATGATACAAACCAGCAGGTGATGGTGTCTGGCAAGGGTGGTTTCATATAGGTGGGAAAATAACAATGAAAGGAAGAAAAACTTCCCCAACCTCCTATTTGGAATTTTAGAGGCAGGACATTTTCTTTCTTCTTACCTAGCTAGGTAGAAGAATGGGATGGGGACAGAGGCTATGGTAAGACCCTTAGTCAATAGCTCCTATCTGCATATCACCAAAGACCAGAAACAGAGGAGTTTAAAAAAATAATAGTAAAACCAAAGTGAAAGAAGAGAACTTTGACTGTAGTCCAAATGCCATAAAGGTTCAAATCCATTGTTGCTTTGTTCAGCACACTTCAAGTAATTTCCTGGCTCCCGTGAATTACAGAGCAGTTTCTGAGTGATCATAGTTTTATCTGAAAACATTAAGAATTAAGAACAGCTTGAGAAGCAGAGGAACCACATAAAGTATGCTTGCCAAATGTAGGCTTAGGGATAGGAGAAGGGCAGTTAAACCTTTACAATTCTTTCACTGATCTCAAAGAAGAGAAACAGTCAACAACTTAAGTATGTTCCATCCACACCCATCAGAGTTTGATTTTTATTTTCCCTAAATAAGCAGAGGCCTTAGCTGCAAGAGCCAAGCCTGAACCAATTTGACCCTCGTCTAGTCTAAATCATAAAACACTTGCACAGGTTTCTATTACCATTGCCCTGCTGTTCAGGAACGACCTTTCTGCCTGAAGGGAAGGTGACTCTGAGAACCCAATTATGCTTTATCAAATGTTTTGCTAAGATCTAGGGAAACTATGCCTGTTTCATTTCTGTCTTTGTATCTCCAACACCTAACATAATGCTTTGCACACAGTAGGTGCTCAATAAATGCTTGTTGGATTCAATATCCCTACAGAATTCACCACATTTACCAGTGTGTTTATCTGTAATGGTAATGAAGTCATGCCGGCTCTCATTAATCTGGATTTTTGGTACATAACTCTTTAGTATGTGTTTTTAAAGTCAAATCTACAGGTTTGGTTTATTCTCTCCTTTTTTTTTGAAATTCAGGTTAACATCATCTTTGCTTTAGTCCTGTGATACCTCTTGAGTTTTCCGTTATCTTTTAAAGAAGATTAACCCCAAATTCCTATCATTTCTAATTCAACAACAAACTCTTTGTTGTAGATAATCAGTTTGACAATAAGAGTTTCTTTCATTGCTTTCTCTACTTTTTAAAGGATGAAATTATCATTAAGGCAAGTAACATAATTATCATCAGCTTTACTTTCGGCAGAGAGCTTCAAAAGATATCCAGAAGATTGAAATCCCCCATTAGTACTGTATTATTCCTCCGACTCATGTTTATGCTCTGTTTCCTAGACTCCTCATCTATTTCTTCTTTCTGTCCAGATGGTCTGTAGTAAATTCTGTTGACAGTATTGCTTCTAATTCTATTTCCTGGATCCTTACAGTATTTTTCCCTCTTGTTCTTAGATTTTCTCATGAGTACATCTATATGATGTACAATGATATATTGCTTTTTTTTAAATAAAATATATCCTTCCAGAACTAGTCAGGGGTGTGCAAGAGGTAGCTCTTACTAGCTTGTATATACTACTTGTTAAATTTTTAGTGCATTTATAGCATAGAAATTGTCAAATACTGCAAGTCAGGGCTTTATTTATTGTTTTATTGATTATCTATACTTAAGAAGGTGATGGAGGAAATGCTGCATATCATTCCTTTTCTGAGAGCCAGTTGTTAAACATTTACCAACATTCTTCTGGCTATATTCTAGTCAAGAGTTTCATTGAATCAAATGGCAGTAATACCTTTCATGCCAAATTTGCTTCCTTGTATTAAGAACCCTATTTCATATTCCTTAGTAATTGTACTTTGTGCTTTTGTGTCTAGACACCTGAGGCAATGGGATTTACTACTGGCTCCTTTCTTGGATATTATCTGCCAGGAAATTCTGGATACCTCAACTGCTAAACTTTCTATAATGTACCACCCTCTCTGGTAGTTTGTTAGACATTGTTCAGTTGTTTTCAGTCTTGTCCAACTCTTTGTAACCCTATTTGGGGTTTTCTTGGCAAAGATACTGGAGTGGTTTGCCATTTCCTTCTCCAGCTCATTTTACAGATGATGAAGTAGAGACCACACATTAAGTGATTTGCCTAGTAAGTAAGTGTCTGAGGTCAGATTCGAATTCGGGAAGATGAGCCTTCCTGACTCCAGACCTGGCACTCTATCTACCATGTCACCTTACTGCTCTTGGTAGGTATACCTAGGCAGTTTTCTCTTTCCCTCTTCTTGTTCAATTTAAAGCACCTTTGATTAGATTTGCAAGACAAGAAGCCAATACATTCTTACATTCTTACCTGCGTTCATTAGGCACACTTTATCCCCAGTCAGAAATCTTCCCTTTGCTCTATTTTAAGCCAATGCTTGGCAATATGCATCCTCTTCCCAGGCATAATTTTAATGAGCTTTTCACTTCCCAAATATGCTTTTCCCACCTGAATCTGGTGCTTTTGCTGGGCAGCAATAATGAAAATACCAATTGTGCTACAAAGGTCTTCAATTTCTTGCCCCAAATTTCACAACCTCTGATAATACCTTTTAGTTTCCTTATCATAGAATCATTTGTGTTCATGTTTGTGTCCTTGAAGAAATCACGGATTGTTTTGCTTTTCTATTTATATTGCTTAGCACAGTGCTTTATAGTGAAATAAATCACCAAAAGTGAATACTACATCTCTCTATTGTTATCAGGACAAGGAATAACCTGACTCCTTACTTCTCAGCAGAGAATCAATGATCATCACTGGTAGTCTCTTCTTTCTCTGATACTTATCAGTTAATCTCTCATCTAATTACAACTGTGAATCTAAATTATCATTCCTTTAAGTATGAACATCTGCCTCTCTTTCCAGGAAATGCCTTATTTAGTTCCAAATGCTCCAGGGTCCTTCTTCTCTTTCTCATTGCACAGAGATGAAAACAATCTCTCGATTTACTTCTACCTGTTCACTTCCTTTTCTTCATGGTTTTTGCTCATCACACAGTTCTGAGAATTTGATTATCATGACAACAACTTTGGGAAAGTAGGGTAAAAGTTTTAGCCTCCTGTTTTACAGATATAAAAACAATGCCTAGAATATTATGAGATAAATCCAGAAAGCCAGGCTGTGACCAGACTGTAGAGAACCAAAATACTAATTAATTCATCATAAAACCACATATTGAATTTATCCTAATACCATATCCACCCATGAAGCTTGTATGATAATATAGTTGTTCTGTACACTGAGCTAAGAACAGATGAGGTCAGCCATGCAGTGATTCATTCTAATATTAATATTTAAATTCCTAACTCATTAAATGAGGACCATATATGGACCTCATCTCAGTTAATGATTGTTGAGCTATTTCACAACTGAAGATGAAGATAAAAGCTAGGATCCATCTCATGAAAAGTATGCAATAACTATACAATTAACATTTATGATGAAAAAATGCTACCCACCTGTAGAGAGAGAACTGATGGGAGTCTGAATACAGACTGAAATATACTACTTTCCTTCTTTCCCTCCCTCCCTCTCTCCTTCCTTCCTTCCTTCCTTTCCCTCCCTCCCTCCCTTCTTCCTTCCTTCTTTCCCTCTCTCCTTCCTCCCTCCTTCCTTCCTTCCTTCCTTCCTTCCTTGAGTTTTCTGCCACAAAACGACTAATAGGGAAATATGTTTTACATGATTGCACATGTATTACCTATATCAGATTACTTACTCTCTCAGGGAGGAGATGGGAAGGGAGGGAGAAAATTTGGAACTAAAATTTTAAAACACCTAATGTTAAAAATTGTTTTTACATGTAATGGAAGGAAATAAAATTTTATTTTTAAAAATAACCATACAATTTATTCATTTAATTTGTTCCACTCTAGCTGCTTCTCCATTTAAAATCTGCCATTCCCGGGTTGACCTCTGAGACATCTGTTGAGAGTAATGTTGAAAATTTCACTTTTTTGGCAAGTACAGTATCCCTTTAATAGGTCTTAAAAGATGGAGAGTAGGCTGTTTAAATCCTAAAATGATAAAGATAGTTAACTTAGTCGCTGAAAACTAAGCATATCTGCTTCAGAAAAAGAAAGATTCAGATAACATTCTTTTTTATAGGCATTCCCTTGAGATCTGTGAAATCTTCAGGCTGAAAAGCCACTGACATTGTAAATTGGTAAGCCCACAAATGAATCCATTTTGATAGATCTTAGTTTGCAAATGTGCTGGTTCATGAACTCCTTAACCATTGTACTGAGATTGCTGTACTATTTCAAAGTAATTTTAATTGGATTTTAAATTAATGCAACTTTCTTCAACTAAAATTAAATTGAGAAATCCAAGAATGGCAGACCTTAAGTGGTTAGATCATCTTCTAGAAGATGAAAAAAAGGTTCCCCGAATTAGCGCAAATCTGATTAGAAAAGGTATTCTCAAATGTAGACAGTTGTTCAGCACAAGGAGACAAGTATTAATATTTTTTCTTTAATTCAAGATAATTTAGCTTTAGTTTTTCAAAGCAATACTGTAATTGAGAGAAATTATTATTTTTCTCTTATATTAAAAACCAATTAATATCAGGGGATCTAGAGTTTTTTTCCATTTATATTTCCTCATTCAAAGTCTAGTCCTTGTGAAGGACCACAGTTTGAAAGATATAATCTCAGAGAACTGATGGTCTAGTGAAATCTAGTTTTATCAAAAAAATTAATGAAAATATTTGTTTTTTACTGTTTGCTCTTTAACAAAAGGTTATTTTAAAATATCAAAAACCTTTAGATTTAAGGTGGTCATTGCAGGTAAGGGATTCCATGGACAAGAAAAGTCTTAAGCAATTACAAAGCCTGTCATATGGACACATCCCTTGCTAAATGCAATAGATACACCTACCTCTAAAACTAATGCCGATTGATTTTTTACCAGATGAGTCATAACTGACAAATTGAATCATATACTAAGGACATTCACTTTTAAAAGAATACCACAGTAAATCCTTTTTGGAAGGTCAGTCATCTTTGTGAACAAGGTGAGTTTTTTTCCAAGTTCAGTTTTTGTAAATTATTTCTCTTAAGTGAGGTTGCGCCTATAATTAAGACAATTTGTCTTGGTGTTCCTGATATTTGCCACATTAATACTTTGGATATACATCTTTGATGAGGAAACTGGTCGGCTGTGGGGAGGGAATTTGTTGCTCTTTCTATTTACTGAGATGTAAATTAAAACTGGAAATATTTTATAAATTGATGTTGGGCCTAGGGAGAACAAACTAGGAATATGCTCTTTCCACTTATTTGCCATTCTGCAGGACCATCGAAATAGTGATATACTATCTTAGAGTTCTCTAATGTCTCTCATGGTCTTAACATACGTAATAAAACTGATTAAGAACCTATACCTATTTTGAAAATTAGTCCCCACTGGACTGAATGAAGCAGCCGTGTAACAATACAGTTAGATGGCTTTTTGTTTGTCCTGAGGCAGAAATTAGCGAATGCCTTCTTTAATTAAAACCGCCAGAGTGGGAGGGGGAGCAGGGTTCAGAAAGGGGGAGATGTAATTAAACAAACTGGAATGTACCCAAGACACTAAAGTTAAACCTTTGACATTTATATCCCTGAAGAGCTTGCTTGTGTTAATAGCATATTGTATTGGATTGGGCATAGTAAGGCTACTTAGGACACTCCAGTGACTCGTGCATTGAATCCACAGATGGAAGAAATACTTGCTGTTCCACTAAAAGAAAACATTTGGTTTCCTTTTATGATTTAGCCTGAGGAATAAAAGAGAATTTCCATCTGCTCGTCCCACAGATTTTTCCCAGGAATGCTATATTATATCTTCCCTTGTGGTTGGTTCAAAGTGAGGCTGGTACAAGTAGGTGGACTATCTCTATTCTTATCAGCTAATTAATTAGAAGTTGTAGTGAGTCAGTTAATAACGCATCCATCACAAGGATAAATGGGAGCTTAAGTTTAGAGGACAGCCAGTAATTAAAAACTCCAACTGTCTAGTATAAAACATAGTTTAAAATACATGGGGAAAATTAATGTAAAAGTGATATTTGCTTGCAATATTCAAATTACTAGCTAAAAGTCGAAGTAGACTGGGTAAATACGGCTTGCTAGGAATATTAACTCTGAAGCCTCTGTACCGAATCTGTGCTTTGCTATATAGTCCATGGTCAACTCTTAACATAGTACAGATAGATTGTTATGCAAGAAGAAAAGAGTAGGAGTAAGACACAAAGCATTTGGGAAAGCACAATTTTGATGTCTTAATTAAAGCCTTTAAGAGCAAAGCCTTAACATATGGTTTAAGGTTTAAGAATCTTTCAGAGAGGCTGGTAGAAGGTAGAGTGAAAACAGAGATTTCCAATGTTTCCCAGGTTCAATTTTATATTTCCTCTGGCACCCCATACAAATGTCTATGAGGGCCTTTTTATGTTCTTGAGCTAAAGATGCTTCTGCTTGTGAAGATGCTTCTCTTCCTCCTCACTTTCTTCTGCTCTAAAACTTTTTCGAGGGGGGAAGGCAAGGTAATTGGGGTTAAGTGACTTGCCCAAGGTCATACAGCAAGTAACTGTGTCAAGTGTCTGAGGCTAGATTTGAACTCAGGTCCCCCTGACTCCAGGGCCAATGACGTACTCACTGTGCCACCTAGCTGTCCCTCTAAGACTTCTTGAATAGGAAACATGCTATAAAATATGAGTTGAGGTTGGTACTGTGGTGTTAACTAGGGCCATTGTATAGCTTTTTTATGATTGCAAAGTTCTTACCCATATTATCTTATGCTAGAAACTGTCCTCATGTGCTCTTTACCTCATGTGCATACCAACATAGCATGCAGTCTATCCATCTCTTATTTCCCTCTACATCACTTACTCACCTGCTTTTCTGGGGCATGCATATTCCCAATGAGATCTTTTACATTGTTTCTCCTATTCAGTTTTTTATTGGAAATGGGTTTTAGTCTTCCCATTTCCATCATGAGCCTCCTGTTGCCCTCTGAATAACATAACTAATATATGGAGCACTGGACCTGGAGTCAAGAAAGTTCAAATGTGACCTGAGATACTTACTAGTTGTGTGACCCTGCCACTTAACTTCTGTCTGCCTCAATTTCTTCAGCTGTAAGATGGAGAAAGTAATAGCATCCACTTCCCATGGTTGTCATGACGATCAAATGAGATAGTATTTATTAAGTGCTTAGTGAAGTTCCTGGCACAGAGTCAGTATTTAATAAATGTTTGTTTCCTTCTTTTTACGACTTTAATTCTTCAGAGACTGTGGTATTCCATGATTCTCCAGGCTTAGGGAAGAACTCTGGAGGGAGCCAGTGATGGCTATTTCTTCTGAGTGGAAGACTGTCAGCAGTAGCCAAAACCTTCCCAGATTTACCTAATTAATTTGGGGAAAAGTGAAAGGTTGAGGGGGAGGGTTGGGGGAAAGAGAGGAGAGAGAGAGAGAGAGAGAGAGAGAGAGAGAGAGAGAGAGAGAGAGAGAGAGAGAGAGGGAGGAGAGAGAGAGAGAGATACACATATGCCCACAGGAAGCTGAATGCTACAAATTGCATTGAGCTCTCATGGAATTGTTATGGAAACCTTCTTTGTCCTCCTTCCCAGTACTAGACTCTTCTGCCTGATTCTTAGACCACATTTTTACATAAAAAAATATATTCCTCGAACTTTGTTGATGATGCTAACCTAAAACTTCTGAACCAGGTTCTCAATCCTCAGCTTAGTAACCCATATTTAGAATAACCGACTTGTGGTTCTACAGTATTTGCTCTTCAAGAGAACTTTCCAGTTATCACTTTTTCTGTCTTTCCTGCTCATGTCATCACAATCAGGGCCAAGGAAACCAATCAGGCCCAGCTTATGGCAGATCTAATTCTTGCCCATTTGCACTCCTGGCATGGTCTTCTCTTCAGAGAGGTGGTGATGAGCTGGTAGCAACAACAAGGGCCTTTCAGCAGTGGACCCCTGGAGGAAAAAGTGTTACAATAACATGACTTTTATATTCATAAATAGAAGCTGAGGCCGTGAGGATTATTATTGGCTATAAGACCAGTGGAAAGATGACAGTGTATTGGACTCAGTGACCTATTTTTAAGTCTTGGCTTGGCAACTTTATTAGCCGTGTGATTTTGGACAAACCATTTAACCTCTCTTAACTTTAGTTTCCTCATCTGTAAAATGAGAGGATTGTATTAGATGGCTTCTAAGGCCCTTTCTAACTCCCGGTACAAGATCACAGGATACACAGAGAAAAGGGTGCTAGGTATGGAGCTGGAAAATGTAGCCTCAGATAGTGGCTTAACATTTATTGACTGGACGAGTCACTTGACCTCTTTAAGTCTCAGTTTCTTCATCTGTAAAATGGAAATAATACCCTCAGCATTTACCTCACAGAGTTTTTTGAGAAAAGTGATCTATAGCCATAAAGTGGTATAAAAATATGAAATATTAAACTTAAAAGATTTTTGTTTCTATTTTTTAAAAAAGATGGAAAATGCAGTTAAAAGTTCCGTTTTGGACGTAATTTGAGGATCTTGCTTCTGTGACTTTTAAAGTGGTAGCTCTTGTTTTTGTTATCACTGACTTGTTTAAGGATGCGGCCTCAAATCAATGTTAGGATATGAATTTTTAATCACTTACCAAAGTAGAAAAATCCCAAACAGTAATATTTCTGTTCAACAAAGCATCTTCTCAATGTTACAAGTTTTAAAATAAGGAAAAAAGTTTTTTCTTAAAAGTCTTTAAAATGTTATAAATAAAAACAAGAAACTCAAATCTTATAAATTTATAGCAATCACAATTCCATGCTGTCTGGACACACCAGAATTGAATGGGATTGGTCTACTTCCCACATCGACCACAGCTCTCAATCTATAAAATTAATTATTCCACTGATATTGCAACTTGACCTATGTTAACACTAGGGCTGTATAAAGGAAGGCAAGAGAAGACATAATTAACTTTAACCAATGCTCATTATAGGACAAATTCAAGACACATTGGTTTGAAGCAGCCCAGAGGAACAATAAGAGGGCAAGGTTCTTCCCTCCTTATAAGACCAAGATATTTCTTTTAATTTCAAGAAGCAAGATTCATGCTTTCAGACCTGATGAAGAGATAGTGTGACTAATTATTGACATTTAAATTTTCTCCTGCAATTTCTCCTGCCCAATTTTGAAAGAAGAGGTGGGGGAAGAGTTTAAATGATACAAAATTTTCCCTTACATTTGGTCCTATGTCAATCACCTATTAGACATTTCAAACTGGATGTGCTAAAAGCATTTCAAATTCAACCTATCCAGAAGTAATCTCATTATTTTTTCCTCTAAACCTTCTTCTCTTCCAAACTTTCCTCTTTCTGTTGAAAATCTCACCATCCTTCTAGTCCCCCAGGTTTGTGATCTCAGCCTTGTCTTCAATCCCTCATTCTCCTTCACCCCAGATATCCAGCGAGTCATCAGATCTTGCCATTTCAACCTCCATATCTCTCACATCAGTTCCCTTTTCTGTATGTACTCATATCTAATCACCTAGATTATTGACACTATCTAATCACCTAGATTATTGACACTATCTCCAGAGTAGTTTCCCATTCTGTGAGAGCCATGTACAGGAGTTGAGTCAGAAGTTGGAATTTGAATATTGGCTTTGCTGCTTGGTGCTTAAGTGATCTTGGGCAAGTAACAAACTCTCAGTTTACTTGTCTGTAAAATGATGGGGGTGGAACAGATATAAAGACCTTTCTAGCTCCAAATCTGTGATAGGTATGCCATGTATTTTTGGAAACACAGAGAACACTGTGTTTCTAATTTTAAGGTAAATTTAGCAGCAACTTTTGTGTGAGCTAAACCAAAATGCTCTGTTTTCCTCATTAAGGAATACTTGGACTTGTTCATATAGTGAAAAACCTCTGTCAGCAAACACCCCCAAAATCTGAACAGCAAAATTCCCTAAAACAAATTATTGCTCAGAAACTGTTGCCACAGCTAGACAAAATATTTTCATGGTCTCAGTTCCTCATATTGTAAAAAAGTCTTAAATGGAATTGTAATTAGTTGTACATTCTTCTGTCCTGCCATTCTAAGACACCACCAACTTCATTTCGTACCACTCTTTCTAAGTAATGAATAGAGAGCTGATATAAACCTAGAAAGGGAATATTATTTTATGGTTCCTATAAGCATGATTTATTTCAACAGTTTCCTCCCACTTCAATCCCCCAGAAAGTCACCCTGCTTTAGAACTTTGCTATTTTTCAACAGATTCAATCAAATTGTGCCCCCCTACAGCATAATCACATATTAAAACCCTGAGAGCTAACCTCTAACATTGGGATTAGTTTCCTCTCTTTCTGCTTCCTCCACCCTCCTCTCCCTGTCTCTCTGTCTCTGTCTTGTCTCTGTCTCTGCATTCTCAATCTCTTTCTCTGTCTCTCGTCTATCTCTCATTCTCTCTCTCTCTCTCTCTCTCTCTCTCTCTCTCTCTCTCTCTCTCTATTTCCCTCTCTCCTGGGAGAACTCTTCTATTTTTGTGGCTTTATCTACTACCTCTAGCCTTCTCATATCTCTATCTCCATTCTTATTCTTTCTAGGACCATAGTTTGAATTGTTGGTTTAGCTCACACAAAAGTTGCTGTTATAATTACCATATATTTGATGGTCTGTGAAGTATTAAACAAGTAGATAAAAGTTGTGTTTTTGAAATTTCATATGAATATAGGGACGTAAGCTCATCTTCTGTAGACCCACTAAAAGCAACTTCAGTGTAACTCCAGTACTAGACAGGAATACAGGAATGATGGGTGCCTCAACATGTTCTCACATGACAGTTCTCATCTGCCTTATAGGTCTCTATATTTAAAAAAAAACTATTCTAATGTAATCTAGAGATTACAAATATTTGATATGATGACATAAATACAATATTCTTCAATTTTATGAATCAATATTATATCAAGATTGTATCTAGAAACATCTGTGATGATGTTGCATTTTCATTAGAATTTATTTGCTAAATGGTCAAGGACATTTTGGGATTTATATATGTAAAATAGAGATTTGTCATGTTAGTTTATAAATGATAGTGAACTTCTAGTATAAAATTCTAGGCATCTTGTAGATACTTTAATTCTGCAATTTATAGTGGTATATTGCTGTTTCCATCCTTTGCATAATCTGCATCAATCAATAGGCCTGGACTCGTGTCTATGACCTGATCCTGAATCACTAACATAAATCTCTCCATTTTTTTGAACAAATAGTTGGCATTTTTGAAGGTTCTTTGTTAACATATTGTAGGATGAGTTCGTATGGATATTACTCATCTAGGGCTTTTTGATTCCACTCTTGGGTGTGAGTTACTTCATCTACTCCATTTGGAAATAAACCTCTTTCAGTTACATTTGACAAATCCAGTGGCATAATACACCTTTGGTTAATCTTTATTACTGATTTGTGAAATGAGATCTGCTTGTTCTATCTTGACTATAACATATATGTCCAATTTTGTTATGATGTGGTACTGTAACCAGATAAAAGCATTTATATTTTCAGTTCATGAATCTTCAGTTCATTTCATGCCCACTCATGGAATGCCAGCACAATTTTCACTGAAGCATTTCCATAAGCCAAGGTATTGGTATTTCTGATGTGTTCTTCTGGATCCAGAAATCAAAGGATGTCTATTCATTTTTCTGTCCTCCATGTTAAGCTGGTTACCATGACAATTCCAAATGGAAACAGCCAGCATCCCTGTGCTACTTCGTTGATATTTTATGTTCTTGGAGCAGGAACATAGATAGCACTTGTTATGCTCATCCAACCAGTGCTATTATTGGAGTCTAATTGGCTGGTGGATTGGGATTCTTAACTGGCCTTTATGGCTATGGTGGTGATCTCAGAGCCTCCGGTACATCATCTTGGCTTGGCTCATTGTATGTGATCTTTTGCCATCCCAATATGAATGATGAGTTCATTCTTTGAAAGGTTATCATTATCATCATCATTCTGGTCAGTCAATAGATTTATTAAGTGCCTTCTGTGTGCCACGTCCTGTGCTGAGAACACAAAGAGAAGCAAAAGACAGTCCTTGCCCTCAAAGACCTCACTGTCTAGTGGAGGAGAAAATGAGCAAATGAATATGTACAAACAAAGGATAAATAGGAGATAATTAATGAAGGGAAGGCACTAGAATTAAGAGTGATTTGGAAAGACTTCCTTTATCCAACCAATAGACAGCACTACTAACCACTGACTTGATAAAATAAACTAAAAGAAAGAAACAAATGAAAAATAATCAGCTTCTGGAAAGTGCCATTAACCCTAGTTCCACCTAACTCTAGAGGGAATACTAAGAAAGTGTTGCATACTGGTACAATTGGATAGAGAACTGGAGCTGGAATTAAGAATTAAGAAGATCAGGCATTAGGAAGAAGTGAGTTTAAATGCAGCTTCAGACTCTGACTAGTGCCTCTAATTTATATATGTGTATGTATGTATATATATATACATATATGTGCACATATATGTATATATATATGTATATATAGCAACTATCTCCCAAGGTTATTGTGTTAATCAAATATTTGGTAAGGGCATACAAACCTCAAAAGGACAATATATACAATAGCTGTTATTATTATTATTATTATTTTCTTGGGAGCATGATAGAAATTTCATAGCCCACATATGGAAGTGAAACTTTTCTGCATATAAAGACAGACCAAAGTCCCTGAAGTCTTTGAGGACTTGTGTCTTTTATGCTGTTATCACTTAAATTGATGGTGATCACCAATGGGACCAAAGCTGGAGAACTCTGAAGCTCTGGCTGGACAGGCCCTAAATTGTAAGGACTCCAGAGCCCCTTGAAATCTACATTCCTGCCCATCTGAGGCCAAGGACATGGCAGCAGCACCTCCCAAATTTCATCCTTATAAATTTGACTTTAGATACATACATCTTGAATGTAGGTGTCTGTTGACTTACCACAAAAGTCACCCATTTAGAGAGTATTTGCTGCTAAATGGTTGAGCAGATCAATAAGCCTGTTGAACCTCAATTCACAAGGGTAAGTCTCTACCTGTCTTGGACTGCTTCATTGATATCAAAAGGCCAGTTAAAATAGAGCTGGTCAAAGCTACTCTGAGACCCAAATGAACTAAATTTTTTAAAAATATGTTCTAGAATCAGTACAAGGTGTTAATTTCTCCTACTTACACTCCTATATTCCCATCACTGTATATTTAGGGATGTATAGTTATAATAAAGTTCATTATAGACAGTTGGATATCTCCTCCAAGGGAAAAAAGAACTTATTGTTGGAAGAAGAGACCCACTTGTATTAATATTAAGTCTTGTCTATCACAATCTGAAAATGATAGATTGAGTTGTCATATATATACTGGGTCTAATTTCTTCTATCCAAACTTGTTTGATCCTTGGCAAATGGTAAGGTTTGGAAGTATCTAATTAATTGATCATAATTTTGCAACATCCAAGAGGTATTACAAGTAGGTTTTATATATAAGTAGATTTAGTAGTGTAGAAATAACTTGCGAAAATTTTGGTCACCTTCACAGGACTGAATTTCCAACTTTTTTTCACTGATCTAATTCATCCCCCTGGGCTGATTTGACATTCAGATGTACTACTTTGATTACCTTGGCAAACAGCCCACTAACAATATTTCTTTTGCATGATGAGTTGCCTATTTTGTCAGTATGGACAATTTTGCAACAGAAATGGTTAATCCAGTATTCAAATAAGGTCACAGAAAAATAATAAAGATAATTTATAGTCTTGGTGATGTCTACTCATAAATATTCAAATTTTTACAATCTTTATATTTCTTTCTGTTTAGACAGAAAATAGGTATCTCCAATTTAACATTTACTTTAATGTGTACAGTTTACAACTGTAGGAAAGTGGGCTATAAGTATTTGGAATACCAATACTTTGTATCAATTAAATTCCTGCTAAGA
The DNA here is from genome assembly GCA_028646595.1 of Phalanger gymnotis. Classification (NCBI taxonomy): domain Eukaryota; kingdom Metazoa; phylum Chordata; class Mammalia; order Diprotodontia; family Phalangeridae; genus Phalanger; species Phalanger gymnotis. Next base: position 156,501,743 of record CM053623.1, on the reverse strand, counting down.
CTTTCCAAAAGTTTCCTGTACTTTTCCTCCTTTCCCATCTTTCAGTCTCACATGTCACTTATAAATAACATTCCATGTAATCATTATAATATACTCCAAGCCAAATATTCATGTGACAAATTAACAATAAAATTAAAAGAAATAGATAATGGATTGATGTCATGTAGATAAGAATGCTTAAATTTTAAACAAATAGCTATTAAATCAATAAAGTAGGGTTCTCTCTTGTTTATGCCCATTACTTCATATAGTACAAATTTCAAAGGGTCCAACTATTGTCAAGTCAGCCTTTGGATTCCTGCAAACAAATGAATAAGTTTGTCACAGTTCATCTTTCAGTCCATGGTGTGAACAAATCTACTGGAGTGATAATTTCCTTCAAAGTTCAGTTCAAATGCTATCTCCCGTATGAGACTTTTCCTGATCCCCCAGCTGCCACTGTCTCATCCTTGTCTTTTTATTGTATTTATTTTACATGTATCCGTATGCTTATATGGTGCCCTTAGGTGGTGCAGTGGATAGAATGTCTTCATGAGTACAAATCTGGCCTCAGACGCTTACTGACTGTGGGATCCTGGGCAAGTCCCTTAACCTTTCTCTCTGTCTTGTTTCCTTATCTGTAAAAGGAGGATAATAATAGAACCTACCTCCCATGATCAAACAAAGTAATATTTGTAAAGCACTTTGCAAACCCTAAGCCACTATATAAATGCTAGCTGTTGTTCTTTTTATTACTACCACATATAGAAAATAGAACCCTGTAGACAGCCTTAATTCATACTATGGTGACAAGCTATCATAATTCAATATTGTTGGTGGTGCCAGTAATTCCTCTTAAACATTGTATAACAACCCCTATTTTGCAGGTTTATTAGCATATAAACATAAGCAGTCTTCTGCATTTGCTCTTTTTAAGTGGGATTCTTTGTTTTTTACACTATTGTCTTTGTGTCCTTAAAGGTTACAATGCATGGTCACTTTTTCAAACAACTTGTTATAGGATATAATCCATTTAGTATGAAATTAACTGTTAACAAATGAGCATTCCTTTTCTAGAGCTCTTTTATGAAGGTTTCTTTCTCATAGAATAACATTCATGATGTGGTTTCTAATACTCTAGGATTTCCAGATGCATGGTAGGATTTCAGCATTTGTGAAATTAAACTTGATATAATTAGAATTTTTTTGCAGTTCTATAGTTTTAGCCTCATAATAAGGTAAAGGACAGGGAATTACCTCTTGTTATAGAACTGCTGTTCCATGGACTCAGTAAGGAAGAGGATGATTCATCCTAAGAGAAAGAGAAGGGTGGGGTGGGGAGGGAGACAGAAGCAGAGACAGAGAGATAGCAGAGATAGAGACAGAGAGACAGATGGAAACATAGAGACGTGTTATCTGTGTCCAAATTCAGTAAAAATCTGAGTTAACAATTTATATTTTACTATATTCCGAGAAATCTCATCATGAAATTGAATATGCAGAGTACTTGTAGCAAAACCTAGTTTTTATCATATTTTGTACTAATTTTGCCAAACTCATATTACAATAGATGATGACTCATTCCTTTACTCCCTATGTATAAAGAATTTTTTATCCTGATCCACTAATTCAGTTTTTGCATCAAAGCTTGGGAGTGTTAGCCTCTCTGGTTTTTTCCTCCTCATCATCTTTTTATGTTTTTACTTTATTTTCTCCTGATTAGCCTGATCAGAAGGAAAAAGGATCAGAGTAGGCAAAACAAAAACAAAAATGCTGTTTAAATCAGGCCAAAATAAAAGATTTATTTTTCAGCTTCTCATGGAAAACATCCTAATTCTTTTCTGACTCTGCATTGACTACAGAAATACAGGCTATTTCCCCTTCTCAGTGATGGTCTAGACACATTTACAACTAGGAAAATACTTAGGCCAAAACCAGTACTTGTGCCAATACTTGTATACATACAAAGGTCACAGAATAGTTAGCTAACGTGTTCAGGGTTTGTAGTAGGTGTTGGAAGCCACTCTGATGTCAGCACACTCTTAATTCAGGTTCAATGTTCAGATGAACTGAGGGACTCACAAATCATTGAACAGTTTACAAAAGGAAATTTACTTTGCTCTTACACAGCAATGATATGTGACAAGGGGCACAGCCCCCTTCGTCTCCATGTGGACACACTTCTGGTCATCATATGATGAAGAACATAATGACTCCCATGGTCTCCAAAAATCTACCAAGTGTGAAAGGCCTTGACTGCCCACAGCAGAGGCTAATTATGCCTTTAGGCTCATAAAGTTGTGTTAGGGAAGCCAGGGACAATCGAGTCCCAGAGACAGCTTTGTCTCCTTTTGGGGAAAGTTAATCCCCATTGAAGGGGCAGCTGGGTGGATAAAATGCTGGTCTTGGAGTCAGGAAAACCTGAACTGAAATTCAGCCTGACACTTACAATCTGTGTGACGCCGGGAAAGTTGCTTAACCCTGTTTGCCTCAGTTTCCTCATCTGTAAAATGAACTGGAGAAAGAAATGGCAAACTACTCCAATATTTCTGCTGAGAAAACCCCATGGGGTCACAAACAGTTGTACTTGACTGAATAACAACAATCCTCATTGAAAGAGGGCAGGAGAAAGGGCATAGTCTTCCCCATGTTGTGGATGTGGAAGGAAGTGAGGGGGAAAGAAGCTATGTCAGAGAAATACTGATAAATATTAGTCTCTTCACTCTAGGCCTTTTAAGTTTTCTATTTTTCCCCCTAAGAGATTAGAAAGAGGGGAGTTTCCCCTCATATTTTAAATTTCCCTTTCAGGATCTCAGAACTAAATTGAACATCATTCGATTTTATTTTGTTACTTAAGGAACTAAACTTTGCTTTCTTTTTTAAAAAATATTTTATTATTTTGCTAAATATCTCCCAATGAAATGTAAAAAGAATTTAAAAATAATTTTTAAATATGTTCTAAATTCTCTCTCTTCCTCCCATCCCTTCCCCTTCTTGAGAAGGTAAGCAATTTGCTTTTGGTTATACATATGAGGTCATGCAAAACATTTCCGTAATAGCCATGTTGCAAAAGAAAACACAAAAAACGTTAAAAAGTAAAAAAAAAGTTTTTAAAAAGTATATTTCAACTGCATTCAGAGTTCATCAGTTCTCTAGAAGTGGATGGCATTTTTCATCATGGGTTCTTTGGAACTGTTTTTGATGTTTATCTTTATCAGAGCAGCTAATTATTTCACAGTTGATTATCCTTATAATATCGCTATTATCACATACAATGTTCTTCTGGTTCTGCTCACTTCCCTTTGCAGGAGTTCATATAATTCTTTCCAAGTTTTTCTGAAACCATCCTGCTCATCATTTCTTATAGCACAATATATCCAATCATATTCTACAATTTATTTAGTCTTTCCACATTGTAGCATCCTCCAATTCTTTGTCACCACATGTAGGTACTTTCTCCTTTTCCTCACACTCTTTGAGGTACATACCTAGTATTTAGTATTACTGGGATAAAGGGTTTACACAGTTTTTTAATTAAGATTTTTTATTTTTAGTTTACAGCATTCGGTTCCGCATGATTTTGAGTTCCAGATTTTCTTCCTCCCTTTCCCCCCCTCCTCCCCAACATGGCATGGAATCCGATATATCTTTTACATATAACTTCACATTAAACTTATTTACACAATAGTCAAGTTGTAAAGAAGAATTATGACCAATGGAATGAGGTATGAGAAAGAAGAAACAAAACAAACAAAAAAAACGAACAAAAGAGAAAAAAAAGAGAGCAAATAGTTTGCCTCAATCTGCATTCAGACTCCATAGTTCTTTCTCTGGATGTAGATAGCGCTTTCCATCATGAGTCTTTTGGAGCTGTCTTTGAACCTTGTATTGCTAAGAAGAGCCAAGTCTATCAAGGTTAGTCATCATAGAATCAATATATCTGTGGTTGTGTATAATGTTCTTCTAGTTCTGCTCTGCTCACTCAGCATTATATTGTGTAGGTTTTTCCAGGTTATTATGAAGTCTGTATCTTCCCCATTTCTTATAGCACAATAGAATTCCGTTACATTCATATACCACAACTTATTCAGCCATTCCCCAATTGATGGGTATCCCCTTGATTTCCAATTCTTTTCTGCCACAAAAAGAGCTGCTATAAATATTTTTTGTACATACAGGTCCCTTTCCCACTTGTGTGATCTCTTTGGGATATAGCCCTGGAAGTGGTATTGCTGGGTCAAAGAGTATGAAAAAAAAAAGGTTTGCACAGTTTTATAGCCCTTTGAGCATAGTTCCCAATTGTTTATCACAATGGTTGGATCAGTTCACAGTTCCACTAACAGTGCGTTAGTGTCCCAAATTTTCCATATCCCCTCTAGTATTTGTCATTTTCATTTTCTGTCATATTAACCAATCTGATAGGTATGAGGTAGTATCTCAGAACTAGTTTAATGTGTATTTCTCTAATCAGTAGTGATTTAGAGCATTTTTTCATGTGACTTGATAGCTTTGGTTTCTTCTTCTGAAAAATTTCTGTTCATATCCTTTGACCATTTATCAACTGAGAGATGACTCATATTCTTATAAATTTGGCTCAGTTCACTACATATATTTGAGAAATCAGGCCTTTATCAGAGAAACTTGCTGTAATTTTTTTTTCCATTTCCAGTTTTCTTTATAATTTTGGCTGTGTTAGTCATCTTTGTACAAAAACCCTTTAATTTCATATAATCAAAATTATCTATTTTTCTTACTGTAATCCCTACTATCTCTTGTTTAGTCACCAACTCTTCCATCATCATAGATCTGACAGCTACATTTTTCCATGCTCCCCTAACTTATGATATCACCCTAAAGGGGTCTAAATCATTTATCCATTTTGACCTTATCTTGGCATATGGTGTGAAATGTTGGTCTATGCCTAGTTTCTGCTAAACTGTTTTCCAATTCCTAAAACCTTTCCAAAGGACTCACAATGGAAAATGCCATCCAAATCCAGAGAAAGAGCTATGGAGTCAGAATTCAGAGCAAAGCAGACTATTTTCTCTTTTGTTTTGTTTTGTTTTACTTCTCATGGTTTCTGCCATTCATTATAATTCTTCTACATAGTATAACTAATGTAAAAATGTGTTTAATAAGAATGTATGTTTAGAGCCCATATCAGACCACATGCTGTCTTGTGGAGGGAGGGCAGAGGGAGGAGGAGAAAATTTAAAACTTATGGAAGTGAATGTTGAAAACTGAAAAAAATAAATTCATTAAAAAAAGACAAGACTAACAAAAGTGTAACTAACAGAAAGAATTGCAAACTGTTAACAACCATGTGAATGGATACTCCAAATTACTAATAATTAGAAGAAAACCGTTCATTAAAATGTTTCTTTGCTCCTATATAAGACTTGGATTGTATATACACACAATATAAGTTGTCTATAGACACACTCATTATATGGCTTGAACTTTGGATTTATTGATATAGGGAACCAATAAGAAAAAAAAATAAACTGCTTTCCAGTTTTCCCCACAATTATTGTCAAATATTGAGTGCTTACTCCCAAAGCTTGGATCTTTGGGTTTATCAAACGCTAGATCACTATGGTCTTTTACTATTGTATATTGTGTACCAAATCTATTCCACTGAAGCATCTCTTTGTTTCTTAGCCAGTACCATACTGCTTTGATGATTATCACTTTGCAATATTGTTTGAAATCTATAACTGCTAGGCTGCCTTCCTTAAATTTTTTTTCATTGATTCCCTTTGGTTCTTCTGCATGATTTTTGTTACTATTTTTTCTAGCTCTATAGAATAATTCTTTCATAGTTTGATTAGTATAGCACTGAATAAGTAAATTAATTTAGGGAGAATTATCATTTTTATTATATTGGTTCAGCCTATCCATGATCAATTAATATTCCTCTAATTGTTTAAATCTGTTTTTATTGGTGTGAAAAGTGTCTCATAATTGTGTTCATATAATCCCTGGGTTTGTCTTGGCAGGTAGACTCCCAAGTATTTTATATTGTATACAGTCATTTTAAAGGGAATTTCTCTTTCTATCTCTTCTTACTGAGATTTGTTGGTTATGCATAGAAATACTAATAATTTATTTTATATGCCACTACTTTGCTGAGGTTGTTTTATGGGTGAGTTCATTCCCTTCATGTTCATAGTTATGATTGCTAACTGTGCATTTCCCTGCATCCTATTTTATTCTTCTCTCTCTTTTTTATCCTGTCTCTCCTCTAAAGTATGTTTTGCTTGTGACCACTGCCTTCTTTTCTTTTTCCTCCTTTTTATCATTCCCCCTCTTTTCTTTTTTCTTCTTCCTCTCCTACTCCCTTTCGGGTAGGATTTGACTTGAGGTATTATAATGTTGTTTTGAGGGGAATGTTATGGAAGCCATCTTGGCTCCTCCCTCAGAGGTTATAACCCTTGCTTTCTATAGATTTAGAGTTGGGAGAGTGTAAGACTAGCACACAGGACAGCTGCTAGCATAGTTTCATTCTTGATCTGGTGAGACAGAAAAGATAGCTTCAAAGGGGTTAATAATCTTAATTTAGTCTAGTCTAGTCTTCTTACAAGAGTTGCTGATAATGGAAGCACAATTCCTACAGCATTTCTAATTACCCTTCTTGCGGGGGCTGGCAAGATGGGGCAACTACCCATACATATCAATGGAGTCGATTGAGACAGGCACAACTTGTGCAGTCCCCTAAATCCCCTCAAGCCTCAATGGGGGCCAGTTAAGGCGAATATAGATTCCCCCCAAGCCTTGATGGGGGCTGATCAAGGCACAAATAGCATTGCAGCTTGTGCATTCAACCCTAAAAATTCCCCATTCACTGATCAGTGCCACCTACCTCATAGGGCATCAGACAAAGAAGGCATATTGCCAGCAATAGCCTCACAAGTTTACATCACTTCATCTCTGTATCTCATTGTGCCGTCACAGTGGATGTTTACAATTTAAGCACAAATTTTTATATTATTTATCATTTTATAATGCTGCACAAGCAAGGTGGAGATGTTTTGAACCATGAGCCTGGGAAACAGAGATTGTTACAGCCATGGATCCTAGGAAATTGAACCCTAAGAAATAATAGTAAAAATCCACTTTACACACACTAAAATTCACCTTACTTACAGAGAGCCTAAGAGTTTTTAAAAATTTGTTTTGTTTTTTCCTCCATCCTGCACTACATAGGCTAAATAAAGAGGAAAAACATCATATGGGTCCTACATCATGTGGGGGAATCATTTAGAGATATTTTGGGGATTATGGTATCTCATCTAGGTATCGGAAACTCACCTTAGAATAACAGGATCATAAATTTAGAGCTGGAAGGAAGCTTAGAGATCATCTACTGCTACCTATTTCCTCATTTCAGATTAGAACAAAAAACTGAGGCCTATGAAGGATAAATAACTTGCCTACAGTCACACAAGTAGCAAGTGGCGGAACTTGGATTCAAACCCAGGCCCTCTGCTCCAAAACTAGCATTATTTACACTGTTTAACACTGCTGCATCTTTCTGAGCTCTCTTCCCCTTTTTGTTTTAACATTTTTAGTAGAGTGGTTGGGGGATTCCTGGCACCGAGATTCTGCAGTTTCCCATGCTGGGTTCAAGACTAGCAGGCAATTTTCATTAGTTCCTTGGTTGGCAGTGGCTTAATGCTGCACTCCTTGAGACTTCTTGAAAAGGGAATTTCTCTTTCTATCTCTTCTTACTGAGTTTTGTTGGTTATGTATAGAAATACTAATAATCTATTTTATATGCCACAACTTTGCTGAGGTTGTTTTATGGGTCTTTTTTTATGGGTGAGTTCATTCCATTCACATTCATAGTTATGATTACCAACTGTGCATTTCCCTCTATCCTGTTTTATTCTTCTCTGTCGTTTTCATCCTGTCCCCAACCACGTGGAAAGCCCTTTTCTGAGTGGCCTCTGGTCTATGAAATCCACCAGACCTAGTCTATAAGGGCATGGGGACTTTTGGTGAGACGGGTTAGTTCCAACCCAAAGAGTCTTCCAATTTATGATTAAATTACAGAGTTAATGGATTTTCCCCTACTATGAAGGTGATTTAACGGATAATCTTCTGGGATTTAATTTACTCATATAATCAATATAAGGGTAAACAGTAGTCTTCACTAATATCTGATGATTGCTGAGAATCATCTCCCAGAAGTCTACTCCTGCTTATACCTAGACAAGCAGATAATTTTTAGCTTTTCTGGGAAATGCAAGATCAAAAATTCCAAGCAAGATCACGGGACAGAATTTTAATTACTGAACTGAAGCTTATCTTTTAACTTGGGGTAAGGGGAGTGGGCATGAGATGGGGGTGGGATATGTGGCACTATAATTTGCCACAATTAACATCCAAATTGTGTTCCCATGGAGAATAGAGGTCAGGGAGTTTATTGCTCTTTGCCATCACTTAGCAACTAATATCCCTTAAAAAAGTGACTTTTATAGTATGCAGTCATCAGACAACTCATATAGCACCTGTGGGCATCCCATGATTCACACACTGGTCCTTAGATAAGTCTATCTCAGGCACTCTGTAGGGCTGCATTCGCTTAAAACCATCCATCCCAAATATGTCTCCTAACCAGTCAGAGGACACAGTTATTTCAAAACAAAGGCATCTTATAAAAAAGCAAAGTAATAAAAGTAGAAATAAAATAAATCCTCAAAACCTAGGATACACTATCCCTTAAATACATATACCATTAGTTGGAAGAATAAGCAAATAAACATGTATGGGGATGCCCCTTTATAGGAACATATGTGGCCAGAATACATGCTTAGAGGGCCTCACATGTCAGGAAAACATATGAACAAGACATGAATGAAAAAGACAAGTCTCACTAAAGGAAACAAGTGTGCTCAAGATACTCTCATGAAGGAGTACACATATAGACAAAATGTATAGTTTGGGTGTTTATGTGGAGAGATAACATGTTTCTAATGTCTTAGGGCCATAGTCCCACTTACTGCCTACTGACTTTATGTGTCATGTCTTCTCTGCCAGAATCTAATTTCTGCTGGGTGAGTAGTCCTTTCCTGAGATGTGCATCATCCCTTCTGGACACATAATCCCTTCAGGGAGTTCCTACTGGTTTTGCAGGACTGATGCTTAATGCAGCTCTTCTAGTCTTGTTGTTTCTGCTGGTTGTGGCCAGGCATGATGCCACTGGGAACCAGCTTGTAGAGTTTCTTTCTGTTTCTAGCTTCTCACTTCAGCTGGGGTCCCTAGCTGGATATTTTTTCTTCCTAGAAGAATGAGTGGGCTCTACCATGTACTTTTAATTTAAAGCCCTGAGGCTTTCCTTGATTGAGCTCTTTGAGATGACTGAAGTGTTTTAGTACACCTGGCTATTGGACTGGGGGTGGGGGTGGAGAGATGGGAAAATGCTCCCTATAGAAAAAAAATCCTTTCTGTTTCTTTATTTTTTCCCTATAAAAACTGATGAGGCTACTTCCTTCAAAGTTTGGCTAGAAAGGGCTTTCTTCTCTAGAGGGAGATGCTTTGGAACACAGAATAAAGCCATTCACAATATAGTAGTACCTTCGGGATTAATTCTATTTTTGAACTGTACTTCCTAATCCCTGAAGCTTGCATCTATGCCAAAGAACTTTCTGTAACTTAAGTCCAGAAATTTTTTTAACCACTCTGTTTAATTCCCAAATGGGGAGATTTTTTTGCAAAATAATTTCATTTATACTCAATTCCCTACAGCAGTGTGAAACCAAATGGGAGAATATTGAGCTAATGTAGGAGTGATACTCTAAAATGTCAAAACAGTTGTGTTGGACTCTTTGAAAAGTCTGATCTTTTTTGTCTCTGGCTAGTTCTTAGAGTTTGATCTTCATTTAGAGCAATGGGAAACAATCAAAGATTAGTAATTTTTTTCAGTAGCAGCAGACTGAAATGATCAAAGAAGTTCATTAGAAAAATTATTCTGTCAACAATATATAGGGAAGATTGGAAATAAAAAGAGATAGAAGTTAGGAGATCAGTGAAAAGGTTATTGAAATAGTGTAGGTGAGATGAAATGGGGGAATGGAAAGGAAGGTCTAAAGTTGAGAGATATTTACAGATTTAAAAATTTTGAGAGTTAGGAGGGACCTAAGAGTTCATCTAGTCAAAACTGTACCTGACCTTAAGGCCCCTCCACAACATCCATAACAAGTAGATAGGAATGGATAGCATCATTGGATTATATATCCATTCTATTACTTTTCTTATAGTATTTAGAAAGATTATTGGTTTCCTAGATGTAGGTAATCCCTCCATAAGATAGGTTGCAACACATATGTGCCTTAATAGATAGTCTTCATGAGCTATGGACAAAAATTTAATCACTTTGTTACCTACTTCCTGGTGATCAATTTCTCTAAACAAATCAGACTCAATTCTGAGAAGATGGGAGTTAGAAATAACCAAGAGTGGGATAGTGCAATAGAGTGTTACAACTGGAGTCAGAAAGACCTAAGTTCAAATCCTGCCTCAGATACTTACTAGCTGTGTGACCCTAGGCAAAATACTCAACTTCTCTGTCTCGGTTTCCTCATTCATAAAATAAGGACAATAATAGCACCTAACTCCCAGGGTTGTTGTGAGGTTCAAATTATTTAAGATATGTGAAGTTATTTTTAATCTTAAAGTACTATATCAAAGCTTGCTATTACTATTATTACTACTACTCCACATAGAAGAGAAGAAAATGGAGCAAATAAAATGATGAGAAAAATTGGAATCATCAAATGTAATTATGAGTGAAAAAATAACTAAAGATCACTTCATCAATCCATCTTCTTTTTTTCCCTACAGTTCATTGCCTTACAATCCATTCCTTTCATGGAATCAACAGTTTTAATCAATGACTTTTGGACTTAATCCTTGAAGTATCAAAGGGAGAACTTATGACCAGGTTCAGATGTAAGAATTAGACCAACTTTGAATCACCAAAGAACAGAAAGTGGTGGGTATAGTATAGAGCCTAGAGGAAAATATTATAAATGGAATAGGTGATCAAGAAAGCTGTACTGGCTATAGCTACTGAATAGAGTACACTAGGAAACAGCACTCAAAGGAATCCATAGAACACCAACAGAAAGAAATCCCAAGAAATAGAAACACTGTAGTAACATTTCAGAACTACATCAAAGAAGAATTATTGTATGCAGTTAGGAAAAAAAATGCCTCTGTATTCCAAGGAAAAAAGTGATCTCCAGTCCTGTACTCAAAGCTTTTCTAGGTTGATAGGACCTGCCAGAGTTTACCCTCTGGTGGCATAACCTTCAGGAACCCAGGGTCACCAGTAGTCCACAATGAAACTCTAGTAGAAGATTCAGTATTTTGTATGTATACACAATTCTTCTAACAAGGCCACCCTTGTGTTGAGGGCAAACATTTAAATTATATAAAATTATTTGTAGTATTTAAAATAATTTTTAGTCCATCAACTCTCTGTCAGGAGGTCAGTACTATATTTGATCATGGGTCCCCTGGAATCATGGTTAGTCATTGTGTTAGAATTCTTACATATTTCAAAGTCATTTATCTTTAGATGTTATTGTAAAAAATTGTTCTCCTGGTTCTATTCACTTCACTCTCCATCACTTCATACAAGTCTTTGTAGGTTTCTCTCTAATTCTTCCCTTCATCATTTCTAAAATGGATTCACTAAAGTTGATAAAATAATTTTTCAGATTTATTCAATTTGGGGGTTTGGGATATTGAAAAAATTTTGCTTCAACATCATACTGAGTAATGCTAGCAGTGGAATAATCACGCATTCACTGCTCTGCATAACTCTTGCCTAGCAAGACCCTAATTACTATTCTAAGTCATTTAAGATGACTCAGATTCAATACTGTGAGTGCTGAAAATATACAAGATGATGGAAAGCACAATACTTAATGTAGTGCTATTATAATTCTCCTTTTATAACTTTTCTAGCTAAGAATTTCAAGTCATGAAAATCAACAAAGGGTATTCATTAACTTTTAAAAAATATAACAGACCAATATATAGTATTAGAAAGAAAAATGGTTGCACTGCCAAGCTGCATTTTCAATTATCAGCATTTTTCCGGTGCTTAGGATTACTGCTAAATACAATCAAATGCATGATGTCGAAAACTGAAATGATTATCTTTGCAATAAAATATGTTCTTATGTATTGACATAAGACAGAGACAGTATGGCATAGTAGATAGAAGCTAGGCTTGAAACCAGGAAGACTTGGATTCAAATCTTTCTAGAAATTCGACACATGCCTGCTGTGTGACCCTAGGCAAGTCATTTAACTTTTCAGTGCTCTAGGCAACTCTCTAAGACCTAAGTTGCAGGGAAGATGCTGAATTGCATTTGTAGAAAGAGTTTCTTATGCCATTGAAATCATAGGTCCATTCCCTAGCCCTATTTTCATGCTGACATAATACTTTTGGTCAAAGTATATGAACAGATAGAATTTTCAGAGGAAAAAAGTATCCAAGTTATTGATTGCCATGTGTAAAACAAAATGCTCCAAATCACTATTAGGTGAATGCAAATTAAGGCAGCTATGAGGTTCTGCATCGTACCAATCAGAATAGCCAAGCTGACATATGGGATAGGCTGTAGAGAACCAGGGACATTCATGTGTGTCTGGTTTAACTGCAAATTGCTACAGCCATTCTGATAAGCAATTTGGAACTAGGCCCCAAAAGTCATCAAACTGTGCATACTCTTTGACCCAGAAATACTACTACTAGGCCTATACCACAATGAGATTAAAGAAAGAGGGAAAGGACCCATGAGTATAAAAATATTTTCGTATATATTTTTGTAGTAGCAAACAATTGAAAACCAACAGGATGTCTCTGATAATAAGGTAGCCCTTGTGTTTACTAAGGCCAGACTTCTACACATACCCTTGATCTCACCTTTTCCTTTCTTCTTAAGCAACTTGTCACCACCATCATCCGTAATTTCAAGTTTTCAGTCTGTCTTTTTTGGTTCCTTCTCCATTGCCTAGAAATACACCTTGGTGTCTGACTTCCTTAAAATACGGTTAATAGATCCTACCATGCCCTCCAGCTTTTATCCTATATCTCTTCTCTCTGTCTCAACAAAACTCCTTAAAGAAGTCATTTATGCTTGATACCACCACTACCTTGCTTTCATTCACTTATAAAGACTCTGCTATAGCTGAAGACATCATTCAACTGAAATTGCTCTCGCCAAAGTTACCATTGATCATTCAATTGCCAGATCTAATGGCTCCTTCTCAAAAAAAAAAAAAACAACTCATCCTTCTTGACATCTCTACAGCACTTGACACTAATGGCCACTTGTTCTACCAGTATGCCTTCTCTTCTGTGGGATTTTGTAACTGCTCTCTCTTGGTTCTCCTCCAATAGTACCTGCCAGACTTTTTCTCAGTCTTTTTTGCTGGCTTTTCATTCGTGCCATGCCCACTAACTGTGGGTATCCCCTAAGGATCTGTCCTGGGGTCCTCTTCTCTTTTTTTCTTTATACTCTCTCATTTGGCAATCCTATCAACTCTCATAGGTTCAATTATTATCCCAGATATTCCCAGATTCCCAGATATATTTATCCAGCTCTAGTCTCTCTCCTGAGTTCCAGTCCCATAGCACTAACTGCCTTTCTGATATTTCAGACTGCATGCCCAGGAGGCTTCCTAAACTCAGCTTGTCCAAAATTGAACTCTTTATCTTTTCCCAAAATCCACCCTTCTTCTACAATTTCCCTATAACAATTAGGGGCACCAATTCTTCTAGCCACTTTGGTTCAAAATCTTAGTAGCAGCCTCAACTCCTCCTCTTGCTCATTTCACATATTCCATCATTTCCCAAATCTTCTCTGCAAAACTTTTCACGTATGTCTGCATCTTTCCAGTCACATTAGCCACCACTCCTGTAAGACCCTCATCATTTCTCAGACTACTATAAATAACCTTCTAGTTGGTCTTTCTGCTTCAAGTCTCTCCCTGCTCCAATCTGTCCACCACGAAATCAAAAGTGATTTTTCTAAAGCACAGGTCTGACCATGTCACCCTGATACCTAATAAATGCCAGTGTCCCTATTACTAGTAGGGTCAAATATAATTTCCTGTGTTGCCATTTAAAGCTCTTTACAACATGGCCCCTTCCTAACTTTTCACACTGTGTGATCCAAGTGTGCTTGCCTATTTGGTATTCCTTACATAGGATGCTCCCTCAACTGTCTCTATGCCTTTGCATTCTCTATCCTCTAGGCCTGGAAGATTCTCCTGCCTTATCTCTCCCTCTTAGAATCCCTCACTTCCATTAAGATTTAACTCAAGGACCACTCCCTTTAGGAGGCTTTACCTGGTCCCTATCCACTGCTGCCAGTAGTGCCTTCTCCCCTATGGCTACCTTCTCACTACTGTCTTATACTGTGTTCACTTAGATATGCTGTCTCCCCCTTTAACATGTAAGGTTCCTGAGGGCATGCGCTGTTTTCACTTTTCTGTGTCCATTGAGCTTGCTAATGAATGCTTGCTGTTAGATTAAGTGATTGATTAACTGATAGAGTATCATTGACATAGATTTTATTTTTAATCTATTGATTTATGGATTCTATTGCTATGTTTCTGGGTGGCTGTGAATAAACCACTTAAGTTGCTTTTACTTCCTATGTCAAATAAAAATAAATCCCATTTCAAAGCCCCTAGATTCAAAGAACTGTATTAAGCAGAGATATATCTCCTTTTTTTTCTGGGAGGTTCCAACCTCCTTTTTTCTAAGAAATGAACCACACATGTACTTTTCTGATTTTTTAAAAAAGAGCCTCTCATATTTAAAAAAAACACTTTTTGGTAGCTAAATTCAGAGAAAATTCATTTTAGCGAAATATAATGAGCTTGTAACTGACATAGACCTGCCATTGCAAATTTACACTTGGATTATATGCTGTAATTTATCTTCAATAACTTAAGCCTTATCTCTCCAGGCCAGGCTCCTGGCATATCTAAAATAAAATGCCAAATGCCAAAATAGGAGTGAGAGAAATAACCCAAGTGAAACATAACAGTCAAATCCATGTTAGATGAACGTGGCCCTTCAGGGTTTCATAGCACTTACCAAATCAGGGGGAAAATATTGAAGTAAATATAATCAAATATACAGAGGAATTCTCATACATTGTATCCCTCAATGCAATAAAGCAATAAAGCCTCATTAAAATTACCTCAATTGATTCAGAACAGTGCCCAACTGCATTTTTCAGTTGACTGGATTATCTATTTTTTAAGAACACCTCAAATCAATTAATTACAAGCTTGGTAGGAAGAAGGGAGAGCTTTGGTCCCTTGCACTTCATATTACTGCAGTTTCATAGTATTTTGTTAGACACACCTTAAATGAGGGAGAAACAGCAACAAGGAAAAAGTGCTGGTCTTGGATTCAGGAAACTGGGCTTTGTCTGAGACATTTAGTATCTGTGAGAACTGGGACAAGTCACTTAAAAGCTTTAAGCCTCAGTTTACACATCTGTAAAGTAGGTATAACAATACCTGCACTAGGTTATTGTTAGAAAAACACTTGAAGGCTTATAAAATACTATGTGCCCTTGAGGTATTGTATTAACTGCCCATACTTGAGAATCTAAGCATGGAGGTGAGAGAGGGGAAAAAAGCTGGACAAAGGATATATGAAGGAAGATGCTATCTGCATCCAGAGAAAGAACTGATACATAGAAGTATGCATGGAATGATTTTACATATATACATATATTTGTGTCTAATGGTACCCATCTTTAGGATGGGGGGAGGGAGAGAAAAAGGAAAACAAGAAATTTACACAATAACTTTATTATTATACGTATATATATTATATGTACATAACAGATTTGTAGTTTCATGAGCCATCATATTTTTTACTCTACTATGTTATGGAAATGCTTGTTTTATTTCATAGATCAAAAATTAAACAAGAAAAGAAGTGAAGCTGGGGAACGAGTGGCAGAAAGCATCATCTTAGATTAACTCTACCATGAAATGTATTTCTATGCCTCCCCTACTCTTCACAGGAGAGAGGAGCATCCAGAATTGAGGCCTCCACAGCAGCATTTATACTGTAACCCTAAAGAAGTGACATTTTGGCTGTGAACCCTAGAGCCCCTTCTGCCCTCTAAGGTGGTACAATATTCAGCTGAGTAGGAGTTATCGACCTCTTTTTTGAACATTGCTGAATCTAGCAGTTACCACTGCTCTGCAATCATAGGATCACAGATTTAGAGGTGGAGGGAACCTCAGAGGCCATCTAATCTCACCTCCTCGTTTGCAGAGGTAGCAGATGATCCAGGGCCCTGGCATGGATGGGTTGAGGCAGCTAAATGGTGCCATGGATAGAGCCCTGGACACGGGGTCAGGAAAATCTGAGTTGTGATCCAACCTTAGACACTTAATAGCTGTATAATCCCAAGCGAGTCATTTAAACTCTTTCTGCCTCACTTTCCTCAACTGCAAACTGGAAATAATAGCAGGTACCCCTTCCCACTGAGGGCTGCTGTGAGGATAGAATAAGATAATGTAAATACTAGAGATTATTGCTATTACGTGATGCAAGGCATAGATCGCTGGGCCTGGAGGCAGGAAGACTTGAGTTCAAACATGGCCTCAGACACTTATTAGCTGTGTGATCCCAGGCAAGTCACTTAAACCTGTTTGCCTCAGTTTCTTCACATGTAAAATATGCAGGAGAAGGAAATGGCAAACCACTCCAATATCTTTGCCAAAAAAACAAACAAACGAAAAACCCAAATGGGGTTACAAAGAGTCAGACATGATTGAAACAACTGAATAACAAACAAACGTTATTGCTATTAAGTGATTTATCCAACATCACACAGGTAGGAAGATGGAGAATTTGAACCAGGTGCTCTGAATCTCCAGCACCTTTTACTTTTTGTGTCATTTTTAAGCTGCCATGGGATATTTGGCTATGTCACTGTAGTGCAATGGAAAGTGCTCTCGGCTTAGAGTCGGTTAATCTGTGACTGAGAATCAGCTCTGTCATTCAGCCTTCAGACTATGGGAAATTCACTGAATGACTCTGTGCCTAGATTTCCTAAAAATGTAACCTAGGGAGAGTAAAAATACTTTAACTAAAATGCACTGAGACTCAAATGAGGTCATATTCTACTGGCTTTTAAGTTTGCAAAGAGCTTTCCTCCTAATGCCCTATGATATAGGCAGTGAAAGTACCCATTTTGCCGGCTAGAATACAAGTTCAGAAAGTTTCAGTGACTTGACTCCAAGTCATGTAGCT
This sequence comes from Phalanger gymnotis, assembly GCA_028646595.1. NCBI lineage: Eukaryota > Metazoa > Chordata > Mammalia > Diprotodontia > Phalangeridae > Phalanger > Phalanger gymnotis. The sequence continues at coordinate 156,484,450 of CM053623.1, read as the reverse complement.
GGAAAACATCAGATCTAGGATGTGAATCAAGTTCTTCTGTTTCTAAGGCTAGCGTGTGTATATCCTATATGCACACTGTAGTGTAAAGAAAAGAGGGCTGGGCTTTATGTCAGAACACATGGATTCGAATCCCAGCTCTGCCACTTATTATCTTTGTGACTAATGGCAAGTTAATGAACCTTTCTGATTCTCATTTTCCTGATAACCAAACTATTATTATTATTATTGTCATAGATAATAATAATAAACCATTTATTCTCAATAAGTGGTTATTCTGATGTACACTGCAAATTAGGGCCTTGGCTACAGGATACTAAAATTTAGAGGGTACAGAAATGTAAGGCATATAATCCTTTGATAGCAAAGAAACAGATAACTCATTTTAGCAGCTTGTTGGCAAGAATAATTAATTGAAATGGGCAGGCAGGTATTGTTATAATAAGAAATTGTAATAAGCAATTCTAACAATAGATATGAGGCATCCTCAAAAACCTTCAAAACTGCTCCCATGGATTTCTGATCTCATTGATTCGAATGTCCTGAGACCTTCAGTGATGCTGACGTCAATGAATTCATACCTCACTATCCTGTGCTTATAAGGCCATGTCCTTGCATATGTTCACTGCAGGGAGTCCACCCAGAATCCTGGGAACATTACTTGCTTTCTCTTAATATTGTGAAGATTCCAGTGGTGTACATGAACTGTTCGTTTTGTTGTCTCTCCTCACCCTATTATCAGCCTACCTTCTTTTTCAACCATGCAGTTCTATATTGAAAAACTTTACTCCATTTCTCCTTCATAGTTCCTTGTTTGTGATATGCCGCAGCCTGCTCGCACTCATCATGCATCTCTGCATTGCTTTCTGAATGAAGCTCATTTTTCATTCTTTGGAGACCATAGTGTTCCATGAATAACAGCTATACAAAGCACTGATAGATTATTGATATTAGATAGATGGGCATTTGTTTTAGGAAGAAGCTTGAGATCATTAAAAGACCTTTGTAGTTTCCCAAAGGCAATCCAGTCCATTCTTCTCCTATTAAGTTCTTGATTTGAGTAATTTTTCATTTGCAGTATCTGAACAATATACTTACAAATATCCATATATATGTAACAACATATCCCATTTGCCCAGAGGGATGGGGCACCCACTCATACTAAGGACTCTCAGGTCTGGGATCCTGATACAATCTAGGTTAAATACTGGGGACCTTGCACTCTAAAAAAAAGGAGTTAGGCTTTTTTCCCCCTGGCTCATTATGTCCCTACCCCAGAACGCCAGGTAGAGTCACTTAAAGGATAAGTTTGGGTCATGTCCAGAGTGTTCCCAGAAATGGAATATAAAGGTTCTCAATGCACAATGTAGAACAGATATAGGACGGCTATTTATCCCACAAAAAATGTTCAAAACAGAAAACTAGGCCTTGACAAAGATTTAAAACATGAAACATGGTGACAAACAGGTTGGAGAACTGGATATTTTTTCTGACCCTCACAATCTATAAACCCTCTCCAAAATGGGAATTATACATAAGAGAGAAAGCATTTTCAGCTGTATCCAGCGGCCAGATACTAATAACTATAATAAGGTAACAATCTGGTAAACTGAGAAAGATAATCCCTAACCTTAATTCACTTACTCAGGGTCTCTTTCCCCATTTCCCACCACATTCTTACAGGGTTGAACAAGCTGACCCATGGACTTGCAAGATAATTCAACATTAGCCCCCATGTCTCCTCCCTATACCAAGGAAAATTAAAAAAAATCAGGTGTTTATTTTAACTGGGACTTCAGCATGACAGCATTCTCTGCTACAACAAAGTTCAGCCAGAGAGCTGAGGTATAGACGGGACTGGGGCAGGATGCCAATATATATGGTTGTGTGACGATGCACTAAGTCTGAGAAAAAGAGGCCAGCATCTAGCTGGGACCAGTTCTGTCATCCATGAAGCCACTTGGGGGCACAGACTGAGTCTAATGAAATGTGAATTGATCAATTGGGAGAATTAGCTTTGAGGTCTAGCCCCCAGGGAAACTATCACCAAAGAATTAGAAGTCAGAAAGTGAGCAATAAGGGGATATAAGAGAAAGAAGTTGAAATTGCTGAAGATTGAAAGAAGATAATCCATTTAAATATCTTGAGCATAAGCAGATAAATCAACAGAAGATATTAATAATGGAAGGGAATGTGGCCTAGATAAAATAGCCTAGATATACATGAACAACTATTTTTTAAAATTTGTTTTATTCTGAACTTAAGAAATAAAAGCATTTCCATAACATGGTAGAATAGAAAAAAAGATGATCAAGCATGAAACTGAAAATCTGTTGCGTATAATTTGCTATTCCTTTAAAATATATAATAAAGTTATCATGTAACTTTTTTTCCTTTCTTTTTTCTTCCCTCCCCCCTCTCTGGCCTAGAAATGGCTACCATTAAACACAAATATTTACATATATATATATATATACACACACACATATATGCACATATGTATATACAATACCAATATATGTAAAATCATTCTATATATATTTCTTTTTACTTGTTCTTTCTCTAGATGCAGATAGCATCTTCCTTCATAGGTCCTTTGTTTTTTGGTATTTATAATAGTCAAAATGATTTAGTAGAGCAAAGTTGTTCTTAAAACAATATTGCTGTTCCTGTATACAACATTTTCTTGGTTCTACTCATTTTGCTCTTCATTATTTTGTGCAAGTCTATCAATGTTTTTTAAGATCGTTGAACTCATTTCTTATAGCACAGTAGTACTCCCTCATGATCATATACCACAACTTGTTCAGCCATTCCCCAATTGACAGGCATCCCCACAATTTCCAATTCTCTGTCACCACAAAGAGAGCTGCTGTAAATATTTTAGAACATGAAAGTTTTTTTTTCCTTTTTCCCTAATCATCTTTGGAAACAGACCTAGTAGTGATATTGCTGAGTCAAAGGGTATAGACAGTTTAATAACTCTTTGGGCATAATTTCAGATTTTTTTATGAACAACTATTGAAAGACAAAAAAAATGAATCAACATCTGATGATACAGAGGACCCTTTGGATTCGTGAGAGAGCATGAAACCATAAGAGGATCTTCTTGAATGATTTAGAAGAGAAATGAAAATTGTGAAAGCAGAATTTGTGGCCCACATAGCAGAAATAATTGGCAGAATAGAAAAACTTGAATCCACAATGGCAAGCCTCATCAAAGGAAAAAATAGAGAGAATAACTTATTGGGAATGCAAATACACAAAAGTAAAGGATAATCTGGAAGAAGAAAAGCAAAAAAGTAACAATGTTTAAAAAAACCCAAAACATGATTTCTGTACAATCAGAACATGACAATCTGCAAGACAAGATACATAGAGATAACTTTAAAATTATAGCTCTTCCAGAAAAACACATAAAAAAGTGGAAAACCATAATGCAAGCAATAATATAATGAAACCTACGAGAATTTCTGAAACATAGAAAACTAACTGCCAATCAAAAACAATCCATTGCTTCCAGGAAAAAAAAAAAAACAAACCATCTACTCCCCGCAAAACAAAACAACATAACTTTGCTGTAAACTCCAAGACTCCAAATTTCCTGACAGAGGTCAGTACTCTATCAACTGCAGGAATTAGTATAAAGTATTTAAGGGAAGTAGTTAAATGCAATAATTCCACTAACAAATAGTAAATTCCTCAAATGACCAGGAGAAAGATCTTCAAAGAAAAAGAAATTTGAATAACTCAAGACAATTATGCATCCACTAGAAAATGCAGGAGGAGATGGACTAATGTTTTCAAAATCGAAGGAACTCAAAATGCAACCCAAGGTGACCTACTCTGCAAACTTATCATTAATGAAAAAATATGGATGTTAAATTAAAAAGGAGACATTCAAAGCAATCCTAGAAAAAAATCAGACTGGACAAATTATTTGCTTTTCAAAAACCCCATAAACTGAAATACAAGAAATACTAATTATATATAAAAAGTATAAACAAATACAGATACTGAGAACAACACAATAACAGAGATTATTAAAAGTCTTTCTTTTCTAAAAGTACACAAGGAAACAAGAGTGAAAGCAGAAGTCAAATAGAAATGATGATAATGGAGAAACTGGCCTGAAATTTAACGTACAAAACCTCATAACACCTTGCCTTATAGGTGAATCAATGTTTTTAATAGGACTAAATTATAAAAAGTCAAGATGTATAAATGGGGAGAGGGTAAGCAGATATAGAGGGATGTTGTGTTCCCTAATCAAGTCAAAGATTGACAATGAAGTGAAAATAACTCCTTCAGTGTCTTGGGAAAAAGGACAAAGGGTGGGATTAAAATTGATTAGAAAAGGGAAAGTAAAAAAGATCATTTAGAATGATAGAATCATTTAGAATGAGGAATACAGGGATTAAAGAAGGACTAGATAAGTATAAGGGTCATGAATCAAAAGTAAAAGTCTAGAACACAAAAGGAAGAAAATGAAAAGAATGAAGGAAAGAAACTCTTTTTTAGAAAAAGGTGCAAAATTTTAAATTAAAAAAAACTAATGAACAAAACAAATTGAAGGGGAGTAGAGAAAGAAAGATTTTACTTGACTACTTAAATGAAAAGAAAAAAGAGGTAAAGAATTAAATAACTAGATAAAAGGAAGAAAGAAAATGGACCTTTTAAGTTAAGGAAAACTCTGAAATGAGGGAAATGGATAACATACGGGATGGTAGTCATGCTTGGGGGTGAAGGGAAGAAAGTTTCTGGGAGTATGGTTCCCTTAAAGTAGAATAAGCTAAAATAATAGAAGAGGCAAAGTATTGTCTTTTCAAATGAAGATAAATCCAGGAGGGGAAAAAAGCCCATTAGCCACAAATAGAGGAAAATGCAAACTTAACTCTAATAATTTTAAATGTGAATGGATAAATAATCCAATTAAATTTTAAAAAGTCATTTATTTGATAAAACCCTACAATCTGTTGCTTAAGAAACATGCAAAAATACGTACATAGAATTAAAATGAGAGGCTTGAAAAAGATTACATCAGGGAAATTAAAAAATTCAGTTCAACAAAATAACAAGCCAATAGAAATAAAAATTATAAGAACTTACTATGTACTTACTATGTATATGGTAACAAAATTGAAAACACAAAAGAATCAGAAGAGTATCTTCAAAAAATCCAAAACATTCAAACTAACAGAAGATCAAATGCGAAGCTCAAATAATCCAATCTCAGACAAGGAAATAGGAAAAAGGAAGGAAGGAGGAAGGAAGGGAGAGAAGGAAGGAAGGAAGGAAGGAAGGAAGGAAGGAAGGAAGGAAGGAAGGAAGGAAGGAAGGAAGGAAGGAAGGAGGAGGAAAATAGAACTACTTAGTAAGAAACTGTGACGTGTACATCAGGGAGGAGAATTCCCTAGTCCTGATTAATTCAAAGGAGTATTCTATTAAGCTTTTAAATAACAATAAATATAGGTAATGCCATAAAACTATCCTTATTTGCTGATGATTGATGGTATACTTGAAAAAATATTAGAGAATCGGAAGATACTAATTGAGACAACAGCTTCAGTAAAGTTACAGGCTACAAAACAAACCCTCAAAATCAACACATCTGTGTAATACAAAACCTAGGAAACAATAATACAACCAGAATTCTTATTCCAAGTAGCTACAAAATGTATAAATTATCTGAGAATTGACATACCAAGACTTACATAGATTCAATTACCAAGTATCCTCTAAAGAAATAAGGAACAGTGTAAACAGCCAGAAGAATATTCAGTGCCTATGTCTAGCATGTGCCAATACAATAAAAATGATACTACCAAAATTAATTTGTACTTTTAATGCTATATCAATCAAATTACCAAGAAGATGTTTTATAGAACTTGATAAAATAATAAAATTCATTTGGAAAAGCAAAATATCTAGAATTTCAAGGGAAATGATCAAAGCAAAACAAACAGACAAACAAACAAAAAACACCTAGGGATGAAGAGGGAATAGCACTTCCAGGCCTCAAACCATATTAAAAAATAATGGTCATCAAAACCATTTAGTATTGGTTAAAATTTTTTTTGTTTAGTCGTGTCCAACTTATTCCAAGTAATTACATTTGTGGGTTTGGGGTTTTCTTGGCAGGGGTACTGGAATGGTTTGCCATTTCCTTCTCTGGCTCATTTTACAAATGAGGAAATGGAGACAAACAAATGACTTGCCCAGGGTCATATAGCTATTAAGTGTTTGAAGCCAGATTTGAACTCAGAAAGATGAATCTTCCTGACTTCAGGTCCATCCACTGCCTGACCTAGCTGCCCCAGTTAAAAAAAAATAGATCTAAATCCCACCTTTTGCAAAAGGTCTTTTCTACTCCTTTTCTTTCCTTTCCCAACCCCAACTTCTGGTGCCTTTCCTGAGATTATCTCCCATTTGCACTGTATGTATCTTGTATATACGTAATTATTTACCACATCTCCTACATTAAATATAAGCTTCTTCAAGACTCAAGACAGGGACTATGTTTTTGTTTTCCTTTGTGTCTCCAGCACTTAGCATAGTGTTTGGCAAATAGTGTTTAGTAAATGCTTGTTGACTGACTCACATGTCTGTTAGCTTCTTAAGCTAACTCTTATATGAGTTTTGTTCAGAAAATTCCTTTTAATTCCTATCATTCTCCTCACTTGGATAAGTCATTCCCTGGCTCTTCACCTAGCACAAAGGGAAGGTGAAGCTATGGTAAAGGAACTCTTAAATATCCCTCTCAAGTCCATGAAATTCACAGGGGCCGGGCTAAGAGGAAAAGAGCCAAATGGATTGCTAATTGTTTGCCTCACTTCCCACACACTTTCCAAAACCCCTTGGCTTCTTAAATCAGCACACTTTGAAGCACTATCAGTTTCACAAATTTGGCAGAGGTGTGAGGACAGCCTTGCCACATGGAGAATCATTCTATGAAAGGCAGTATGTTGAAGTAGAAAGAGTACCAGGAGTCAGGTTCAGTCGCTAACTTAGACACTCGCTAGCCGTCTGATCCTCACTTAAGCACTCTGAGATCTGGTTTCCTGATAGGATAATGCCCGCTTTGCTCCATCACACAATGCTGAAGACCAGGTAAAATAATGTGTGAAAACATTTTGAATCCCTAAAATGCAACTAAATGTTATTATTTTTGTTATTATCTTATCAGTACTTTATCAACATTTGGCACAACCTCTTCCAGCTCTGACCTTGATCAAACGGGTTCAGGCGTGACCCGAAAGGTTACTCTTTTGACTCATTATTTTACTCACCTAGACATCCTTCTGAGATGTTTCCAAATATCAGTTGTGTTCCTGTCTAGGTTTCTACAAATGTGGGCAAAGGGGTCCCCAGGTACTCTACAAGCACTGGATATAATGAATGCATTTATTGAGTTGGAACGGGCTTCATTTTATAACAGAGAAAATGTTAAAGCTAAAAAGGAATCATAGGAGCCCATGAAGAAATGTAGAAAACAGCAAAAGGAAGAGGAGAAGGTAAAAAACATTTGCTGGGCACTGTGCTAAGTGCTTTACAATTATCATTTCATTTGATCCTCACAACAACCCTTGGAGGGAGGTACTGTCATTATCCCCATTTTATAGTCGAGGAAACTGAGGCAAATAGAGGTTAAGGGACTTACCTAAGGTCACGCAGCTAATCTGTGTCTGAGGCTGGATTTCAACTGGGGTATTTCAGGCCCCATGTTCTATCCACTATGCTACCTTACTACCTGTAGTGAAAGGATAAACAATATATTGACAAAAAGCAACCAATACAATTCTACTCTCTAGGGGTTGTAGTCTACCTTTTCTCGAATACTTGTGTGACCTCTTCTTCCTAGCATTTAATAGTCTTATCTACAAAATGAAGCATCTGTTCTAGATTAGAAATTCTCAACTTTTTTAATGTCACAGAACCTTTGTCATTCTGATAAAGCCTGTGGAACCCTTCTTAGAATACTGTTTTTTAAATATATAAAGTAAAATAGAATTACAAAGGAAATCAAATATAATAAAATCCAGTTACCAAAATATTTTAAAAGCAGGTTTATTGATCCTAGATTAAGGACCTCTGGTCAAAATTAACTAAATCCCTCTATTCTCCATGGGTCCCTAACATCTTCCTTCATTCTACTGCTCTGTTTCATAGGCTAGTAATCCAGCCTCACAGAGACACCCAATCCTATCTAAGGGTGTCTCTATGAAGCTGGATTAATGCCTAGGCCCTGGGGGATGAATGTGGGACTATTCCTCTTAAGAAGAAGGGGAAGCATTTCATATCATATCGTATCGTATCGTATCATATCATATCATATCATATCATATATCATATCATCTGTTTATGGGCTTCTATAAGTCTTTTATGTGTTTCCCAAATTTTCTGTGAAATACAATGTTGTCCTATGCCCCAAATATACTGTTATTTTGAGTGTTTACATTGGAACAGGGGACCTTCTTACCCACATATCCATGGAGACCTATATATGACCTATGTCTAGAAGTTTCTAAGAGGCAATTCCATATGGGGCTAAAGAAATAGGACTTTTAGAGCCACTCCAAAGTTTGAACTCATTCCATGTAAGCTTACTTTTGTAGAATGCTTTAAAACTTTTAAAGAAATTTTGTACATGTGATCTCACATTAAAAAAGTATATTTCATTAATTTTCTCCTATTCCTTTTTCCTTCTCTTCTTGGTTCACTCAAGCTACTAGTGAATGAGTTAAATTATTTTATTGACTTTTTATTCCTACTGTTTGAGTTGAATTAAAGCTTATTAAACAGAGGCATTTGAATTAAAACATAAAGCATAGATGATCTCAAAACTATGTATGTCACTTCTCAGAAGGACAGCTTGCCTTTAATTACAGAGGTTTTAACTAATGGCCAGAAGTATAAAGAAGAGATTTAGTCCTTTCTATGATGAATTTTATTTTTAACATTTTCAGTTAGAGTTGAAATTTATTTTGCCATTTGGCTAAAAATCTAATTGATAATCTCCCTCTAAAAGTTACAAATACATTTCTATTTCTTTATTATTTCAATAATCATTAGAAATGTTACAAGAGGAAAGTCTGTTGGGGAAGTGCCTATTAGTTAATACAAACTTCTATATTTTGTCAAAGAAAATTAGTGATACTTTCTTAATGCCACACACCAATTCAGGACTTAAACAAATTCCCATCCCTCAGAAAGAATGGAATCTTTTCACTTGGTGAAGCAAAATACATAATGTCTTTTTACAGCTGTTCTAGAAGACAACGCTGTTTTTGAGTTTCATTTATAAAACATAAACATCAGATTGTTATTCTTGCCATCTTGTATACCAAAATAGCATGAGGACAGTGATCTTTCTTGTATGGTGAGGTGATGGAAATTATAAATCAAACCAAAATCTAACATGGGAAATTATTTCTCAATTGTAACTATTTCAAACATTACTGCTTTGCCTTCTTTTATAGAGGTTAGAACATTCCATTTAGTGTATTGAGAAGACAGTATTGTGTCTGTGTCACAGAAAGGACTCAGGAGTTAAACTCAGATTGACCAGATTTCTACTTTTGTCTCTGTTAATCTTTCAAATATCGACAAACACATTTTCTTATTAAAAATGCATTTTTGTGGAGGTGGGAGAATAGTAAAGAGGGAAAAACTTTAGGCAGGGAGAGCAGAGGAAAAGAGGAAGGACCTGGAGTTACACGGCCAGCCGAGCAGGCGTTGAAAGGAAAAATCTGTGTGACTTTTTTAACCTTTTACTGTATCGAGTAGGCTTTTGAAAGTAGGGAGAATGTATTGGTGAGCTGAATCCATAAAAGGAAATAGGAATTAAGTTTTACTCACAAAAGGCAGACACTCTAAGTTAGGATCATTGTGACGTGTTTTCCTGGAAGTTGGGGTGTTATGACCTGTTCTAGTTGAAAAGAGTGGACACCAGGAGAATTTCTCTGAACAGGGGTCATGTTTTCCAATTCTAGGGGAAGGAGTATTTAGATCTACTGGAATCCAAATCAAAGGATAGGAAAACAGGGAGCATAGGTCCAAAGGGAAATCATATTATCTTCAAGAGGGACAGCTGGTAAGGAAAAGAGGAGAATGTACTCAAGGATAAGATGAAGTCCAAAGTGGGACATTCGAGTGGGCAATTAAGAGATGGTCTGGGCAATCTCTTTAAAGGACATTCTCCACCCTCTATTAAAAGAGGTCTCAGGGCTTAGGGTGTTGATGATATTAAGGAGAAAATGGGTAGGCAAAAGAACTGTGTTTTAGACCTGCTTCTGTCATTTTCTGTATAATCTCAAGCTTACTATCTCTGGGCCTCAGTATCCTCATTTGTAAAAGAGATATTATAATATCTGTCCTGCCTATCGCATAGAGCTGTTTTGATGATCAAATCAATTTTGTTATTATTTTGCCTAGTTCTATAAATACCACATGGAAGTTTAATTGGTATGGGATTAAATTTGTAAATTAATTTAAATGGAATCCTTATTTTGGTTACATTGGAGGAAGGCTAACTGTGAGTAATGAATATTTTTCCAATTATTTAACTCTATCTTTATCTCTTTAAAAAGTCTTTTATAATTGTATTTGCGTGTCTTGTTAGAATGACTACTAGAGACTTTATGCATTTTGTCATTATTCTGAATGGAATTTCCATCTTGGATTTTATTATCATTGTATAGAAATGCTGATGATTTTTGTGGATTTCTTTTGTATTCTATTTTACAAACAGTATCAGTAAATTAATAGGATAAAAAAAATTGTCAGCATTTCTACATAGCAATAACTAAATCCAGTGAGAACACAGAAAGGGAAATCTTATTCAGAATAACTATAAAATACATAAAATATTTCTATTTTTTAAAAAACAATTTATGTGGCATAAGAACTCTCTGTTCTATAAATGTTTGATAGAATTCAGCAGTAACTCTGTCTACTACAGCGTTTTTTCTTCTTGTGAATTAATTAATGTACTGCTTAAATCCTCTGTCTGAGATTGACTTATTTAAACTATTTTCCATTTTGCTAATTTTAGAATTTCATATTTTCACAGAACCATATCCATTTAAAGTTTTTAATATTGCCAGTATTCAATTTGATGTGCTTGGTTCTGATTATTCAAAAAATTTCCTCTCCATTTATTGTACATTGTTCCTTCTCATGGTTTACTTTTGTGATGTTTTTTTTTTCTTGTTAGAGCCTTCCTCTGAGATTATCTCCAATTTATCTTGCATATATCGTGCTTGTATATTATTGTTTGGATATTATCTCACCTCTAAATCTGTGAGCTTCTTGAGAGCAGGGACTGTTTTTGCTTTTTAGGGTTTCTTTTGTTTTTTTTGTTTTTGCCTTTCTTTGTATTTCCAGCACTGAGCTCAGTGTTTGGCTGCCTGACATATGACAGAAGATTAATTGTTGACCTGTTTATTTAAAAAGATCAAATGAAGTAATAATCACTATACATGCATATAATTTTATTAGCTCTTTCAGAAAACAACTCTTTGTTTTATCCATTAGTTCATTTCTAAAATATTTTTAATTCTTTATTTCCTATGCTAAAGTGGAAAGAATATTGAATTTGGAATCAGAGCACCTGGGTGTTAATCCCAACTCTGTTGCTTTCTAACAGTGTGGCCTTAGGCAAGATATTTAAATCTTCACCTTCAGTTTCCTTATTTTTAAAATTATGCAGTTAAACTAGCTTACATTCTTCCTGCTCTAAATTCCTGATCCTTTTATGTCTCCTTTGGTTTTTTTGGCTATTATTAATTTGCTGGTTTTGTAATTTGTAGTATGTTATAATTCACAATTGAGTAATCTTTGCTTCTCTTTTGCTAATATACATCTTGAATTGTAATTTTCTTCCTATGACTGTTTTAGCTGCATACCATAAGCTATGGTATGCTCTATCACCAGCATTATTGTCTTTAATAATTAATAAGGTTTCTATGGTTTTATCTTTGACCCAAACACATATATGTGCATATATGTGTACATGAATGTGTGTGTTTATATATAAACATGTTTAAAATCTTTTAAGATTTTATCCTGTTTAATATTTTCTTAAATAAAACTTTAGTTATATTATTAGATGAAAACCATGTCTTTAAAATTTCCATATTTTCAGGAGTTTTTATGTCCTACTAAAAGATCAATGCATATAAAAATTCTATGGAAATTTAAGAAACATACTAAGATTCACATTCATTGTTTTCCATAGGGGTCAAATCCAATTTTCCTAACATTCTATTCAAGTCTATAATGTTCTCGTTGTTCATCTTTCTGTCAGTTTTCTCAAGCTTTGATGGAGGAAAGCTAAAGTCACCTACAAATGTGTATAATATATCACACATATCTTTTTTGCATTTCACTTAGCTTTTCCTTTGAACATTTGGTTATTATGCTATTGAGGGAATACACGTTTAATAAAGGTATTATTTAATATCCTAAGATAACCTTAATCATAAATAAATAATCAAGCTTTTTTTGTTAGTCTGTCTTGGTGATTATCTGTATTTGTCATTCCTTTATCTGAAATCATGATTACAATTAAGGCTTTTTTGCGTTCAACTAAAGCACAAATTTTATTTCATTCTCTTACTTTGAAACTGCATTATTTCCTATATTATGATATTCAGGCTTTTTGTTTCTTCATATTTTTGAGGAGACAATTCTCAGATTGGTTTGCCAAGAATCCTGTGGCTCTATTGACTTGGTTTGTCAAGATCTGAAGGGTTCTTGTACTTTTTGTTGTCATTTTTACTATTATTTGTTCTGCCATCCCAATATTTTTATTTCTGGGTTCTTCTTGGCCCTTTCAGTCCTTAGAATGAAATAAAATGTTTTATTAAGACTTTCTGCCATCTTTTCTAAGTTTTTTTTTCCCTTTCCCCCTTTCCTTCCCTTTTTCTTTTCTTCCCGCTTTCCCCTTTTCTTTACTTCTCTTTCCCCTTCCTTTTCATTCCCTTCCTCTTTCTTTTCCCATGTTGTTCCTTTTACTTCCATTTCTTGTGATTTTATCCAGTGTAAGGAATTCCTAGAAAATAAACTGATTCTACCAATACAGATTGGGAACCATTCTGTGATTTATTTTCTTGGAGAGTTTTCCAGGCCACTGAGAAGTGAAGTTACTTACCAATGGTTGCATAGTCAATATATGTCAGAAGTGGTACTTGATACTAGGTCTTCTTAACTCCAATATCAACTTTCTAACCTCTATGTTATGCTTTCTGTCTTTTTCAGTAATACATTCTAAAAATTTGCCAGCAGTATTACCTGGCAGGGAGATATCATGATTAAGACATTTATTTTTGTTAAACTTTCTCTTACTAGATTCAGCCCAATATTCTAAACTTTCAAGATGTTTTTGAATCTTGACTTTCATTTAGTGAAAAGTTATTTCTTTATCCCAGCTTTGTGGCATATATAAACTTGATAAGCATGTCATCTATGCTTTCAAACCAAGTCACTGATGAAAATATTATTCAATCAATAAACATTTAAAACTACTATGTACCAAGCACTGTGATGAGGTGTTTTTGTTTCTTCATATTTTTCTAGGAAACCAATAATTATTGGGTTGATTCACCAAGCTCCATCCTCTAGCTCTATTGGCTTGATTTGTCAAAATCCGAAAGTTTCTTCCAGGTGTACTTTTTTGTTTTTACTGTTATTTGTTCTTCTGTCCCAATATTTTGAGGATACAAATATGAAAAAATAAAATAAACAGACAGTCCCTGCGCTCAAGGAGCTTACAGTCTAAAGCAGGTAGACAATACACAAAAGGAAGCTGAAAAGCAGTGAGGAAAAGAAGGGAATATACTCTGTGGCAAGACGAAGTTCAAAGTAGTACATTCAGGTGGGAAATTAAGAGAAGGTTGACCTGGGGGACCTCCTTAAAGGAGATTGTTCGCCCTCCATTAAAAGAGGTCTTGGGGTAGAGAGTACTGATGATGTTAAGCAGAAAATGGGTAGGCAGAAGAACTGTATTTTAGATCTGCTCCTGCCATTTTCTGTGATCTCAAGCTTACACTCTGGTCCTCAGTTTCCTCATTTGTAAAATAGAAATTACAATGCCTGTCCTGCCTATCCTACAGAGCTATTTTGGTGATCAAATAAGACACTATATTGGGAAGTGCTTTGTAATTTACAAAGAGCTTTACACATATAAGGTATTATTACTGTTAAGTATCTGTAAGCAAAGAAACAAATCTGAAGTAATTTCTGTTCAGTAACTTAGTCATTCTTCAGTCGAGGTTCCCTGACTGCTTAATAATTTTTTTATCTAGGTTTCCTGACTATTCTAGGAAGCAGCTCATAAGTAATATGTAGGTGCAGTCAGTCATGATTCTGCCCTTCACTATATCGTTATAAGTCAATTATCCATGTGATTTAACTTACCTTCAACCTTTGTCTCTGGAGTTGAGTCAAAATCTTTGACCTTTTCCCCAATTTCTATCGTTCTTTCAGCCTCTCAACTTCTCTTATACAGAGAGAGCTGATTCTTAAATAAGGCAGTTTCTCAATGAGAATATGTTCCTCCTAATGAAGAATAGGGATGAGAGAAAACATTTTCCTGGGCATTTGAATCAATGTGCTGATTCTATTTGGAACTTTGGACTACCCTAACATCCACCTAATATCATCAATATGCTAATTCCATTTAAAACTTTGGACTACCCAATATCCACCTACTCTCAAAATGAACTTCAAAAAAAAACCTTCCATGACAGTAGAAATTTTCTCATATAATAAAAACAAATACCACTGTGGTGTGTAAGTGGAGAAAAAATTTGAGGTCATGAGAAAAAAAGAAATTTAAAACCATGAAAAGATCCTGGGTCATTGATATTAAGTTCAGCTACTTCAGTGTTCGTGCATTTCTTCCTAATCATAATGATTCAATTAAGGTTTTTTTTAAAAAAAAATCATAATCCAGTTGTGAAAATTAGTTTCTCCAACTTTCAGTTATTAGATGCATATCTTTTATATGAATCTGGATGTTAGCGAATTTTATCTCTGTTTCTTTTGTTTCTTTATATCTCAACAGAATGCTACACCTTTCCATGTTACTGTCCAAGATGATAACAGCATTGTTGTCTCCCTGGAAGCTTCAGATGTAGTGAGTTCATCATCTGTATATGTTGTGAAGATAACTGGAGAATCTAAGAATTATTTCTTCCAGTTTGAGGAATTTAACAGCACACTGCCTGCCCCTGTGGTCTTCAATGCCAGTTATCATGGTCTTTATTACATAATCACTTTGGTGGTAGTGAACGCAAATGTTATGATCAAACCAGCCAGATCAATCACTGTGTTAACAAGTAAGTACTCTCCAGTATGATCCTCCAAGTACCTTCTTTGGATGCATATTCACATACGTGCATAACAAAAATAGTTTGCATGAATTGGAAAGACAGTAGACCTAGTCAGGATACCTAGATTTTGGTCCTAATTCTGCAACTAAGCTCTTAAGTGATAGAAACTATCAGTTTTCGCACTTTTGAGATGAAGTTAGATCAAATGATCTCTAAGTTTATTTCAAGTGCTAGTATGATCTATGGTTAAAACATGAAGAGGAAAAACAAAAAGATGAAGAGAATAGGAAGGAAGGACAATAGAGAAAGCAAAAAGAGAGGAACATGTGGTAAGGAAGAGCAGGATGACGACATAAAATTTCCTAGAATTTGCTGCACTTTGGTTGTAACATATTACATATATTTCCATCTGATCATGCAATTATTTTATATAAAATCTAATGAGTCCCTATTGTCTATGCAATATAGCATAAGCACCAGACAGTGCTTAAGACACTCTACCTTTTGGCTCCAATCTACCTATCCAATTTTATGTCATGTGTACATCCTTTCATGTTCACAAGAAATTAGGCATCTTCAGGTAGGGACCACAATAATTTGTAATGATTTACAGTAATGATTTTAGAAACAAGGAATCTACTCTAGACTAATCAAATTGCTAGGGGATATTTTTTGCTGTTGAAAATCATTCTTGATAGAGTAACCTCTCGTCAGTGGGTTAGATTGTTTGGGTGTTATCAAAGGCCAGCACCCCAAAGATTCCATTAATATGGACATTCTTTGCAGTTGTTCAGCTGGGAACCAGTAATCCACAACCTGTATAATTATTGCCCATTCTCAACTTGTGCAATATTCATCCATAGCATTCCACACATTCTCCATGAAGTGTCTATACCATATGCTGGAGGCTTTCCTATCATTCTTTTGATATTTCATTTCTACCAGTGTGACACTATCCATGTGTTAGCCCTCACTCTCAGGACATTATTAGTCCATTCCCCTTTCCCTTAATGCTAGTCCTTGAGGATGTTTTTGTATAAGGAATACTTCTTGTGTACAAACCATCATTGGTAGGTATTTTCACCCATTGCAACTTACTATGTCTCGCTATTGTTTTCTGGGTCATCTGCAACTTTGAGTCTTCTGAGATCCTTGTGTTCCATGATTCACAGCCATTTGGCATGCCTAGGAGTATATTGGCATTTTAATGATAGATTTTTGAGGAAAGGAATAGCTATAGATACCTATGTAAGTCTACATGGACATTTTATAATAAAGTTATTTGAACATAATAGCTCATTAACCTGAAAGGCTGTATGCCCCTTAACTCCACATTATGACTTACTCCATATGTGCAACTGGTTGCTAAATGTTATTGATTTTACATCTTCAACATATCCCTTCTCTCCCTTGACTCAAGCCTAGTTCAGTCCTTCATCCCTCTTTGCCTAAACTGTTGCAGTAATTCCTTAATTGGTTTTATTGCCTCCAGACTTTCCCCTCTCCAATCCATCTTCCAAAACTTAATTGCTAAAGTACAGATCTTGCCACACCCCTCTCCTGTTTAAGAAGCTTCAGTGATTCTTCAATGCCTCCATGAAAAAAATTGACCCTTAAAGCCTTTCATAGCCTGGTTCCAATGGGGATTACACATTATTCCCAGCCTAACCTATCCATCTGCAGTTCTCTACATATGGCATGTGCCTCATACAAGTTATTTCCCAATGCCTGGAATTTTCTCTCTCCCCTCACCTTGTTAGAACACCCCGCCCCCTTCAAGTCTCAGTTCAAGAGCTACATCCTTCATGAGCTCCTTCTCATTTTCCTGGTCATTCATGTCCCCCCCTTTGTATTTTTTTTATGTCTTGCATTTACTTATCTGAGTATTCTCCCAGAAGAATGTAAGCTCCCAAGGGCAAGGAAGGTCTCATATTTGTCCTTTCTATCCTTAGTACACGGCACCTAATAGGCATTTAAATGCTCATTCAATTGAATTACTTTTAATTTTATAATAAAAATATGCTAATTGCTTGAAAGCCTGATTACTTTTTAGTTTGAGCAATGTGTCCAACAAAAGCCCGTTTTAGCTCAAGAAAGTAGATTTTAGAGAGAAGTATCTAGTTTGGGGTCAAATGGCAAATCCACAAGAATGGTTGTGACATGTAATTTGTTGATATAAAACTTCATGGAGTCAATGAGCCTAAGCTTAAATAAGGTGCTGTCACCCACATTCCCTGTCATTAGGCATTTCCAGAAGCAGGTTCACCAAATGTCTATACTCCCAGGACGGAACCTTCACAGACCTGTTTTTGTCAAATATAGAACATTAGATCTTAGAGAGAAGTTAGAAATTAAGTAGTTCTACCATTTAATTTTACAGATGGTTAAACTGAAGTCCAAGAGGTTAAGTGAATTTCCCATGATCCCCCAAGTAGTTAGTGGCAGGGCCAAACTCATAACCTAGATCTTTTGAATCTTAATCCTGAGTTCAACACTTGCAAAATAATGAATAGAACAAGCGAACAGAGACAGATTTGACCTCAGTCCTCAATATAACACCACATAGATGTGTGCCCCCAAGGCAAATCATTTTTTTCTTCCAATAAGCCTCAGTGGTTCTATTGGTAAAAAAAAAAAAAAGCTGTCAAATAATGCCTGTCTTGCCTATCCTGTGGCATTGTGAGGAGATAACCGAGGGAAGATACTTTGCAAAGTATATGTTGTACAAAAATTTTGTTATTGTTACTAAATTGATTTAGTTTCAGTCATATGTGTTTTGTTTCCCACCTTGCCATGGATGCATAATGGTGATCCAGCAGTGATGGAGAAAATGTTACTAATGCAAGTTACACTTAAAAGTGCGTCATGCATACATTTTTTGGGGAGACAATTGTTAAACATTTATCAACATGTTGCTGAACTGATCTATATGTTTCCATTTCCAGTAAACAATGTTATTCTTAATAAAGTGTAAGATCAAATTAGATTTCTTGTCTGCAATATTACCCTACTGACTCGAAAGAACTTACAGCCGGACCCACATATACGAAAATATTTATAGCAGCTCTTTTTGTGGTGGCCAAGAACTGGAAATTGAGAGGATGTCCATCAATTGCAGAATGGCTGAACAAGTTGTGGTATATGAATATAATGGAATACTATTGTGCTATAAGAAATGATGAACAGGCAGACTTCAGAAAAACCTGGAAAGACTTACATGAAGTGAGGCTGAGTGAAGTGAGCAGAATCGGGAGAACGTTGTACACAGTAGCAGCCACAGTGTGTAATGACTGATTTTGATAGACTTAGCCAGTGGTGGGATTTAGCCAGTTCATACCCTTTGGGTAGAACCAGTACCTAATTTTAGGTTGAGTTTGGAGAACCGGTTGTTAGTGGGGGTGGGGCCTGTGCCCACCACGTCAGTGGCAGGGGCAAAGCCTCAGCTTGGTTCCATGGAGAACCAGTTATTAATTCATTTGAATCCCACCACTGGACTTAGCCTTTCTCAGCAATGCAAGGAGCTAAAACAGTTCCAAAGGACTCATGATGGAAAATGCCATCCACATCCAGAGAAAGAACTGTGGAGTCAGAATGTAGAGTAAAGCAGACTCTTTTCTTTTTTGTTTTGTTTTGTTTTTCTTTCTCATGGTCTCTCCCATTTGTTATAATTTTTCTATGGAATATGACTAATGTGAGGGTGTGTTGAATAGGAATGTATGTGTAGAGCCCATAGCAGATTGCATGCCATCTTACAGGGGATGGGGGAGGGGGAGAAAATTGAAAACTTACCTAAGGTTGAAAACTAAAAATAAATGAATTAATAAAAAATACAAAAAGGAAAGAACTTACAGCCCATTAAAATCCCCCATGTCTTTTTCAAACTGCTTCCTCCATCTTGTACTTGTGAAGTTCATTTTCTGATACTGAATGTAAGACTTCACATTTATCCTTATTGAATATCATCTTATTAGATTGAGTCTAATGCTTCAGCCTGTCCATATCTTTTTGGATCCTGTTGCTGCCAGCCACTGTGACAGGTATCCCTCCTGGGTTTATGTAATCTGCAAATTTAATGAGGTTCCTTTATACTTTTAAGTATGTACCATAATAGTACAGCACGGGTCTGAAGATTTGAAACTCAGTTATTTCATTCTAAGTTGACTGAAACAGAAAAAAACAATGAGCTAGTAGAGATTTCAAAACTTTTTCAGTTTAAAAATTTAAATAGATTGGAGTAGCATAAACAATAGAAGAAAATTAAATATATGATCTCTTGTTACAATGCTTATTAAATTTCAGATGTTTGACAGTAGCTTTGATCTAAAACTATTATGCCCTAAAGCTATAAAAAGAAAGGTGGCAGCCTTTCTCTTCTAGAGAGAGAACCCTGGTGACAGAGAAGGTGGAAAAAGAAAGCATATTCTTTTGTGACATCCCTTTGCTGTTGGCATTCATTTTGGTGCTTTTAGATCAAGAGTCAGCAGTCAGATTTGGTTAGAAATCATATTTGGCTCTATGAAGGGACTTCAAATGGCTCCAGGGTTCTTATGGAATAATCAAAAAGGTGGTAAGAGTTTGGGGCTAGAAGTTACATGAGTTCAAGTCATATGTGGCATCTGCTGGCTTCTGTTTCAGAGCTGAAATCAAGCTCATTGTAATAAATTTTAATTTGAAAATATTCCTCATGATCTCCATAGGCAATATTCAAATAAGATGTATGAATGACTTTACTATTGCACTGAAGGTGCAAATGGAAACAACTGATTTAAAATTTAGACTGAACCTCTAAATGATTTGGAACAACAAGAGATACTGTGACTTGTCATATAGTCAGTCCTCAGTCAGAACTTCCAGAATTAAAGTGAATCACCCAAACCAAAATTTAATTTGGATCTTATATGGAGTAGTTATTTCACCTGAGGCAAAAATGGGGGCCAAGATGGGAGTATAGTAATAGAGAAAACAATCAGAACATAGACGTAGTCACAGTAGGAGATGGGGTGATCCAACCTTTGACCCTTGGGGGAAGGCAGGTCCAGAAGTGGGGCACAGGACCCCAATGGTAAAAGCTGTCACAGTGGAATAGACCAGAAGAGAAACTTGAGATGAAGCATGGGGAAGCATGAAGGAAAAAAGCACCTTCCCACCTTCTCATACTTTTCAACTCCATGTCAGTATCCTAGATCAAAGCCCTCTTTGCCCTTTACTAATCAATGGTTTGATCTTATATTTAATCTAACTCAATCAACAAACATTTATTTAGTACCTGTTGTGTTACTATGTCTCCTTTGCAATTCAGCTAGTTTTCCATTTGTGAAAGGGCAAAGTATCTTGGCAAAGATACTGGAGTGGTTTGCCATTTCCTTCTCCCGCTGATTTTACAGATGAGGAACTCAGGCAAATGGGGTTAAGTGACTTGCCCAGGGTCACACAGCTAGTAAGTTTCTGAGGCTGGATTTGAACTCATGATTCTTGATTCCAAGCCCAGTGCTTTAATTACTGTACCACCTACCTGACCAGTTTACTTTGCCCTATATCAGTTAAGTGCATAGCAATCATCTCAAATTTCTCTGAATTCTTCACACTTGTCATTTCCACAGCACAATAATATTTAATTATATCCATATACCAGAATTTTTTCAGCCATTCTGTTTTTTATGGATATATACATTCAAGTTCTTTGCAACTATGAAAAATGCTGCTATAGATATTTTTGTATGTGGTGAGACTTTCCCTCTGATTTTGACATCCTTGGGATGTATGAGTAATAGGGTCAAAAGGTATGTCTTTTAGTGATTTTTAAAGTGTAATTATAAATTGTTTCACATAAGAGTGGGAGAAATTTACAAATGTACCATTACCACATTAGTATGATAATGAGATAATTCCCCGCCATTTAATCTTCCCTAAAATTATTTGAAATTTTTTTGTGTAAATATTACAGAGTAAATTTGATTCATTTCTCACTTTGCAGGGTTCTCTCATTTTTAATTAACATAGAAGAGTACAAATCAGCTTTGAGATGATAAGATAAGGAAACCTAGTCTTTAAAAATGACATATAATAGCATTTTGAAAAGAATAAAATACAAAAGATAAAATAATAAAATACAAAAGATAAAGGAAAGAAAGTGATACTAATTTAAGAATAGAATTTGGTTCATGATTACTGAAGATAATGATATTGGAGATGGTTCTGATAAGTGTAGATCATCTCCTTTTACAGTATTTTTATCATGGTCTCTCCATTTTTATTCCTACTCCAGCTTCTTCTTCTCCTTTTTTCCCATTTTCTTTTTGTAGAGCCTCTTCCTGTCACCAGCGTTTCTATTTATGATTATAAGCCTTCTCCTGAAACAGGAGTCTTATTTGAAATTCATTATCCAGAAAAGTACAATGTTTTTACAAGAGTAAACATAAGTTATTGGGAAGGCAAAGACTTCCGGACAATGTTATACAAAGGTAAGAAGAAAAATGAAGGTTGCAAGTAGTATGATTTGTCATTAACTATGGCATCATCGATGTAATGAGAATTCTACAGTGCAAAGTTACTTAGACTTGATTAAAAAATGAAAAAGATATGTTTTTGCCTCAAATTTTCAAATGCAATTAGAATACTACTTCAGAAGTAAGGGGCTGTACTGTTGGGGAAAAAACCCAGTTAAATAGAGATATTCTGAATGAAGTATGATAATGAAGTAACTAGAGTGAACTTTCCCATGGGACTTAAGGAGTCTCTCTAATATCTGTATGTACACATCACATATACAATAGATGAAATAGCCAATTTATTGCTATCGTGAAAAAATAATATTTTTTTCTTAGTGGAGATGTCTAGCATACACAAAAGTCTTTTCTAAGTAGATTGTCCTCAAGAAGACCCCAATATAATTGATGTCAGGAAAGATAGTTTCTGATTGTTGACTGCAAGAATGCTCCCTTTCAATATTTTGCTCAGACTAAGAAATACAATTTATATGACTGAATTTCAGCATTATCCTTTAAATGTTTAAGACCACAGTGTTCTATTCACACGTGTCTCTGTATGTGACTAATCATATAGCTATGTCTACTATAAACAACTCACTTTGACTCTTATTTGACTTGACTTTTTTGATCTGACTTTGAGTTGTTTGGTCAAGATGATTGAAAAAGAATCAAATGAATTAAATGTGTCAAGAGATTGTGTGTGTGTGTGTGTGTAAGTGTGAATATAAGTGCTACGAGGAAAGAGGTCACACAATAATGCTCATGAAAAGAAAAGACCAGAAAATACCAGGTTGTTATTGTCCTGATGCAATAGAAAGATAGCCATTTGTCAACCTGACGTGAAGACTAGAGGGTTCTTCTGTCTTCCCTAGAGGCATAAAGGAGAACTTCCTGAAACTTCTCAAATCTGACAGACCCTTACTCACTTTCGGTGATTCATTTGGGGACAAAAGGCACCCCCCTCAAAGAACCTAAAGAGTGTTCCTAGGGATTATGAATGCCTGGGCAAGGATTAAGTCTTTAGAGGAAAATAAATGAATTTCTTATCATTTGAGACTGCCAATGGAAAAATGAAACAGATTGAAGCAGTGAATAGAAAATAAAAGCTGAGGAAGATTTGGCTAAGAACAGGTTGTCTTATAATGTGATTTGGATTTCTTAACCATGGTTTAAAATTTGATCATGAGAGCTTTAAATTGAACATCTGTGGGGAAGGAGGAAACTGCCTCTACACATTTGCTAGTTAGATAACTCTGAAAATAGTAAACACAGCCTAAGAAGTATGTCAGTAGAGACAAGCAGCAATTCACAGAAGACAATCTCCAAGAAGAAAAAATGGCCTCAGATATTTATCTACAAAGTCACAACACATAGGTGATAGACTAAGTCAATCTTAATGCAGAGAACTAAATTTGAACTTACAGATATCACTGAGATAGGTTAGTATTCTTGACTGGAGAATATATTTGAAAGAGTATTATGCTTTATTCAAAGGGAACAGAATAGATAATGACAATGATAGAGAAGCGCTGTACATTAAAAGGATATACTGATAAGGAAATCCACAATGCTTTTCTTTCACTCCCTTCATCTTGCTCCTTTGAACAAAGTATAATTCAAGTCAGCTCAATAAGCATTTATTAAGCACCTACTATATGCTGGCCGTTGTACTAAGTGCTGAGAGTATACCTTTTCATATTTGTATTCTAGTCACTTGAAATGGACTTTATAGTAATTATTCATATTGGCACAATAACAATGGTAATAAATAATGGCTTAGTTTTAAAAATTCAAAATCTATTTTCCCCCTCTTCTTGGGTAAACTGCCTGCCAGCAGGCTAATTTTAAAACGTGGGCTTCAATATGTATAACTCCTACATAATTGCCAGTCACTAAGATATGAAGTAATTTTTAAAAAAACCTTGAGTTCTTAACTTGAAGGAAATTCGTATAGCTGCTTTAATTTAGCTCATCCTGCTAATTAATTGTTCATTCAAATTCTTGTAGACTAAAGATTTACATTTCTTTTTTCCTGCCTTTATAGGAATTCCAGGCGGGGAGTTTAGAGTGAGATTTGAAATACCCTACCATCCCTACACAGCCTTCTGGCTGTCTGTTTCTGAGTCTACTCCTCTGCTAGATAAGCCCTTACATGTGCTTTCCTAAATGGTGTTCACTTATGCTGAAATTTAGAAAGTATACTTTGAGTGCCAAATTTAGAAATTGATATATTTTTGTCTCTACAGATTTTTTTAAAGGTAAAACAGTTTTTAATCATTGGCTACCTGGGATATGTTATAGTAATATTACCTTTCAGCTAGTATCTGAGGCGACATTCAACAAAAGCACCCTGGTGGAATACAGTGGAATAAATCATGAACCCAAACAGCACAGAACAGGTTAGTTTTCTGAAAAACAAAATTATGTGAGCAAAATGAGTAAATTACATGGAATGTAAAATGTGACATTTTCTTCACAGTGTTTCTACTTCTGTTTTATATAAATTCTATTCTAATACCAGGGGAATTATTGTGCTAATATTTATATAATATTCTAATAAATATTTTCTATTAGTTTAAAAGGAGCATAGTATATTCTTAATAAATTTTAAACAAGGGCAAGGTAATATATGACAGTTGCGAGGCTTTAAATGACCATATGTCCACTATACTAGTATCTAAGGATAAAGAACATAATGGAACATGCAATAAGATTTTATCAGGAAATTTAAAAATAAATAAATTTTGTGAAACAGAACAACTAGTATCTACCTTTTATTTTAAAAGTGGCATAAAAACAAGCTGTTCCTTACACTGTTTCACAAAAAAAAAATGTTCCTAGCCTGAATAGAAAGCACTTTAGTATAGGTTTTTGTCAAGATAGAAAATTGGAGTTTGAGTAAAAGTGCATTTAAAGCATTATTAACATAATTTAGTCCTAATTATACTTCATAAATGTATTTATGCATGTAAATATGTAATGATTAAATGGGTGAAGTCACACATTTTTGTATTAGCCCACTATTGTATACATGAGCCTTTTCCCTTGTCAATTATAGGCTAGACTATAAAAAGCAATTACAAGTAAGTAATTAACTCATCCTTTGCATCAAAAAGGGAAGCAATCTGCTGTAGGAGAATAAGCACTGGGCTGGGGGAAACAGGATCACAAAATCACAGAATTTCCAACTTGGAAGGGACCTCAGTAGCCATTTATTCCAATCTGTACCTGAAAAGGAATACTCTCTATCTCATACCTGAGAAGTGGTTATTCCATTTTTGTTTAAAATCCTCCAAGGAGGGAAAACTCACTACCTTTCAAGGTGCTCTTTTGTTTAGCTCTAATTATTAGGACATTTCCCCTACTATAACAATTAAATTTACCTCCTTGCAGTTTCCGCCCCTCATCGCTTCTGATTCTTTTCACTGTTGCCAAGTAGAACAAATCTTCCAGGTGATGGGCTTTCAAATACTACAAGATAACTTTCATAGGTGTGCTGCTCCCTTCCCATGCCAGCCTTCTCTTCTCCAAATTAAACATTCTTAGTTTTTTTCAACTTATCCGTACACAGTGTAAGGATGAGGTCCTTCACCGTCTTTCTCCTTTTCCTCTCTCCAACTTATCAAAGTCATTCCTAACAGACGGACACAAAACTAAACCCAATATTCTAGGTGTGGTATAACCAAGCCAAAGTACAAGATTAACATCTTTCTATTTCTAGATCATGTCTCCCTTAATGTAATCAAAAGTAGCAATTTTCTTGACCACCATATAAAACTATTGACTCACGCTGAGCTTGCAATCCACAAAAAAAACCCACATTTTCAGACAAACTGCTCTCTAGCTGTGCCTAGGCCCCATTGAATACTCGTGACATTGATTTTTTGGAACCTAAATATGACAAATTTCATGTTTCTTCCTATTCAATTTAATTATCTCATATTTGGCTCAATGTTCTATATGTTGAGATATGTTTGATTCTTGACATCATTCATATGTTACCCATCCTTTCTAGCTTTCTAACATCTGAAGATTTCATAAGCTCTTCATCCCTTATCTAAGTAATTTCTAAAAATTTTAAATAGCATGGAGCCAAGGAGAGATGATGAGAGAAACTATTGTAGATGTCTTTCCAAAATGACATTAATGACTACATTTTGAGTCTAGCCATTGACATAGTTTCAAAACTACCTGTGTCTATCTGACATCTCTCTATCTTTTCTACAAAATAGTATGAATGACTTTATCAAATGCTTTGCTAAAACATAGGTAATCTCTCCTTATACTATTCCCCTGACCTACCGCCCCTATTAAAAAAAAAGGAAATAAGGTCAGTCTGACTTCGTGATCACTGCTTTCTGTTCTAGATGTTCCTTGACCAGTATTTTAATGATACGTTCTAGAATTTTCAGGATTCCCAGTCACATTCACTCTCATATAGTTTTTGGGCTCTTCTGCTTCATTCTGGAGCATGTCTCTTGTTCTTCTGGGTCTTTCAAGGGTCACATCTGCCAGTTCTTTCACTACCTGAAGATGTAATTCATCTGGGCCAGGTAGTTTAGACCTGTCACAGACAGCAAAATGGTCTCTTTTTATCTCCTTATTGGTCTTGTGAACCAACGGCCCATACACTCTCTTTCTATCTTTTGCAATGCAAATAGCATTCTGATTGGGAGAAAAGGCAAAGGCAAAATTAGAATAGTTTAACTGTCTTTACTTTGTCCACTGTCCTTGGCTCAGCTAACTCATGATCCATACCCCTGTTTTACACAATGTAGCTCTAAAAAAATCATTTTGTTGTCCATAGATTTAGCCTCAGCTCCTTCCGAGTTTTAACAGTCTTTCTATATTTGTCCTGTCTTATGTGCCCTTACTTCAAGCTGATATAGGAATCTTTTTAAAAATCTAAGTGAGTTACTGAGTTTCCTATGCATCCACATCAGTATCTTTAGCCAACTCCCCCCTTTCTTCCTCATCAGAATTGTCATTTTCTGTGTTTTCAGAGTTTTTTGAAGAAATAAAATTATCATAAAGAGAAGTCAAGAAATCATTATCTACTCAGACTTTGGCAGAGAGAGAGCTCTAGCAGATGTCTGTATAATTTCCCTGTATGATAACTACTATATCATACCTCTGTGCTAGAATTGTGATTTGATTCCCAAACCTTTTCTCCAGTTCTTTCTTTTCAGGCCATATACATTGTACTCTCATGACAGTATCATTAATGATTCCTCTTCTATCAGTCTTTATCCAAGTGCTTTCCATAATATTTCCCTACTCTCCTTACTTTCCTCAAATGAGTATAAATTCTTAAACAACATTATTTGCCCCACCCTCTCCCACTTTTATCTGTCTTTTTTCTTTTGAACAAGGTATACCCTTCTAGCTCCATATTCTAGTCATCGGTCTCATGGGTCTCTCCATGTATCTGTTACACCTGTGAAATGAAATTTGCCTCTTTGTATTAGGATCTTCAGTTCATCTAGCGAAGATACCTGGCTTATAGTCCTGGCTCTGTGACTAACTAATTGCTTGACTTTAGGCTAGGAAATTCACATCTCTGGGTGAACCAATAAAATGAAAGAGTTGGACTAGGTGGTTTCTAAGATCCCTTGCAAATCTTTCATCTTATGATTCTATAATCATCTGGATTTCTACTTGTATCCCCTTGCACAGTATGCCTCCAGAAAAGTATGCTTTTCTCGTAATTTTTAAATCAGTTTTGTATTTTGACAAGTTGTAAAATCTTTTAAAATCCTTTTTAATTAGGTGTATGGCACCAAGTCAAGTATCTACCAATAGCTGTTGTCACAGAACTGAGATAAGGCATTTGCCCATACTAGGAAATTTTAATTTCTATCCCTGTGTCCACCAGAAGTTTTGAATGTGAACATGGAATTTGATTTACTACACAAATACCCATGACCTATAGAAAAAATAATTATCTGGCATAAAGAAGTATGCATTTATAACAAGTAATATTAAAAAGTTCCTCCTTGAACCCTCATAGGTGCTACATTCCAGGCATCTGCCTACTTTTTCTGCAGTTTCTTGCCCAAAAAAGTATACAGTTTAGACTTTCTCTAAGAAAGGTATGGAGCTAGGGAATGCATCTAAATTAAAATTAAGATGATGGTCAATTCTTTTTAACTTGTCCATTTTAACATTACTTTGCTGAGAAAAAGGTCAAACTACCACTTGAACAAAAATATTATCACAAATTAATGTCCTTGAAAAGGAAATAATAGATTGTAGTTATTGTGGTTACCAGATTATAAATTTCAGGATCTTTAAAAAATTAGAGTTCAAATAAGCTCAAACGCAAGTGGACTTTACAACAGATCTACTCATGTATGAAGATACCACTCCATGTTGTATTTCTCACTAATTCTTGTACATTTAATTCATTAATTGTTTGGAATTTCTTCCATTTAAATAAGATACAAGATATACTAAATAACATTTCTCTCTTTCCAGCTCCTTTCCCACCTCAAAACATCTCTGTCCGATTCGTAAACCTGAACAAGAATAACTGGGAAGAAGAGAGTGGAAGTTTCCCAGAGGAATCATTCCTGAAGCCACGAGATGTCATTGAGAAAGAGAAACTGCTTCATTTTACAGACGATCCTCCTGAAATTTCCTCAGCCAATACTTCTTCTGGGTGGCCAGATTTTAATAGTAGTGATGAGGAAACAACACTTCAGCCATATTGGTGGGATGGTGAAACTGTAACACCACAAAGTGAAGATGAATTTGTCAGTGTACTTCCCAGGGAAGATAAAATTAATAATACAGTTAGTCCGATTGAGAAATCAACATCAGCACCTTTATCTTTTTTCCCTGTGCAAATGATATTGAACTGGTTGCCCCCAAAACCACCTACTGCCTTTGATGGGTTCCATATTCGCATAGAGAGAGAAGGTAAAGCAATAATCCTTTGTCAGTCTTCAGAGATATTTCAGTAGGAAATAGTTTGGGGAGAGGAAAATTAAGTTCAGGAAATCACTGCAGATTAAAAGGAACATAGGCTAAGAAGAAAAATTGTAAAGGTTTGGATTACTCCACTCAGGTTGTATGTACTCAGACTCCTCATTGGAGCATGGAGGTAACCAAAGAATTTCAAAGGCTTTGCCAGCAGAATGCAAACTTATGGTCTTATCAACCTGAAAAAGCATACAAATATGGCCTTGGTGATATGAAAGGAAGACAATAACATACATACATACATACATACATATTTTGATGCAGACAGCCTGTAATTTCATTGATATGAGGAATCAATGAGGAATTTCCTCCCACCCACACAGATCAGCAAGTCTTATTGGGTTAAATGAGAGATTAAGTGACTTGTCCAGAGTCACACACACTCAGTACACATCAGAGGGAGAATTTGAACCCAGGTTGTGTCATCTTGGAGGCTAGCTATCTGTTTGCCTAATAATAATAACAGCAGCAGCAACAATGATGATTATAATGATGATAGTACGATTTTACATGGCTATTTAAAGTCAGTTCTACAGTCTAGGTGTTCTCACTCCAAGTCAGTTATTGCTTCCACTGAGTCATACTGGCATAAATACTGGAAACTGCACATATGCTTCACTTCTCAACAATTCTACCCCATCAGGCAACTGAGAAAAACCTAGAATTACAGGCCTGACCTTTATAATTTAGAGAAAGGAGCAGAAGAACCTTGACCAAAGATCTATTTTCTTGTACCCACATTTAAGATCCTTATTATGTCCTTTTCCAGCATATGATCAATTTGCAAGGTGGCTAGTTTCATGATAATTATCGGTTCCATTCCGTGTCTGCAGAATACACAGGTCTTTACCCTTTTCTTTCTGAAAGTGTCTTACTCTCTTTGCCACCCATCATTGGCACTTTTCCACAGAGCAGCTGTGAAGTAAAGCAGGAAAGATAGAGCAGATGGTACTTTCACTGCAGCTACTAAAATTCCATCTTGTGTCCATTCGCTCAGCATCTGGTACTTAGTTTTTCCATTTTAGCACACATATATTACAGCAATGCTGTTACATTTGACTAATTTAAGGAATGAATTGCATACATTTTTCAACATCTTGCTGACTGATATTACCATTTGTTGTTAGAAATCTTCTTGGAATTGTTAATACATATATATATACTTGTCATGTGTTGAGACTGAATGATACCTCTGTCATCAGAGCAGGTCCTTAGTTGGTTAGCCATATATGCAAAGAGCAACAAAGAGGCAGTGTCACTGGATCATAGAGGATTTGACCCTGTTTTGTTTATATATAAAAAATATGTATACATATATATGATATAATATAGTGTAATATAATATGATATGATAGGATAGAATGATACAATATATGATAAAATATAACACAATATAATGTACATTATTACATTATATTACATTACATTACATATACTTTATATTACATTATATCATATCATATCATATCATATCATATCATATCATATCATATCATATCATATCATATCATATTATATTATATTATATTATATTATATTATATTATATTATATTATATTATATTATATTATATTATATATGCAATTGCCCTTGCTCTATTTAGTAAAAGAATAAGCAATTGGACCTCTTTTGTTTAATAGAGAAAACAACATTTGTAGATTTTTCAACAATGCCCAAATATTATGTAAGGCATATATTTGGTTGCTGTCTAAATATATAAAGACAGTTTGGCTCACACATAGCTTGGACGAATATCTGATCTGGAATTTGGCTGACCCCTCTCTAAGAGAAACTCAATTTCTGCTTTGTGAGGAATAGGAAGATAGCCATGGTTGGGTGCTTATTACTTCTCTCACCTGTATCCTAGAAGAATAATGGTCTTGAATTATATCCATCCACCACACTTCAAATATTGGTAGATTAGAGGAAAAATTCTTTGGTGCTTAGGACAAACACCACTTTCCCTAATCACACTCAGGACTTAGCTTACTCTCACCAGCTTAGCTCTCTCCAACTCCCAGACGCTGGTTACACAAAAGAAACGACAAATACCTAGTGTACCTCTTTATCAAAGTAAGCAGTAAGGAGAAACTGAGGAAGTTCTATAAATTAGAATAGAACAAAGGTTACACAAGAGTAAAAGGGCTTTTCAGCTGAGCGAGACAAAGTCTTAGCTCAGACTTATTTGAGAGATGCCTTCTTAGATGATCTCTAGGATTACAAGCACTGAAATTCAAGGGACATGTTGGAGGCCAGTTCTCTACATGCATGCAGCCCCAAGGCCTCCCAATTCAAAAGCTTGCCTCTCATGACCGCCTGTTTCAAAGTCCTCCAACCATCTTCTAAAATTCCTGCTGCCTTCATGCAGGTACTTGGTGCCTTGGCTTAGCATTGCCCCAGTCAGTCAGGAGTTACATCTCCTTCTTGTCTACACAGCCTGTAGCTTCACAGGGGTGTCTCTCAGAAAAATGATCCAACACCTGTGGGCAGAAGCATTACATTCACATGAGACTAGCAAAAAAAAAATTATATGTCTCTTCTTTTTCTATTATTGGATATATTTGACTGAAAATGGGTTCTTTGAAGCTCAGAAATGTCTCTTCTTGCCTGTCCCTTGAATACTCAATTCTTTTAGCTTATCGTGTTAATCGAGTCACTTAATAGTGCAGATCATATGCTGACCTACATTGGTAGAGGGAATATCCTCCCTAAGAGTTCCCTATACCAACAAAATGACAGAGCCAGTTCAAAAACGACAGAAAATTGCATTTTTAAAGGCAAAGTATAGATTCTGGGTGAGGGCCTCTCATGGGAAGCAGGCAGCTTGGTATAATAGAATCTATAACGACTTGGAGTCAGAAGATTGGGGTTTAAGCCTGCTCCCATTGCTAGTCATGTGACTGTGGAGAAGTCTATTAATTTCTCTGAGAGTCAATTCCCTCTTCTGTAAAATGAGAATGTTAATACCACCTGTCTTACAGACTTGTGAGAAAAGTTCTACACAGCATTACATAAATGAGAACTATTACGATGAGCCTCCATTCAAAGTTCCCTTCAAAATACTCAACCTACTTTTCCAGTCTTTTACTCCCTTCCACATAAGGTCCCATTCTGCCAAAGTGGCTTACTCAGCATTTTCCTAAGTCTTTGTTCTTGCTCTTCCCTGCACTCCTTCCCTCCAGCTCTGTCTGCTTAATTCCAGTTCATCCTTTGAAGATTTCAAATGGAAGGAAGAAAGAAAAGAAGCATTTATTAAGTACCTACTGTGTGCCAGGCACTGTGCCAAGTACTTGACAAATATTATCTCATTTGATCCTCACAAAAACCCTTGGAGGGAGATGCTATTATCATCTCCATTTTATAATTGAAGAAACTGAAGCAGCTATCAGATTAAGTGACTTACCTAGGATCACACGGGTTGTAGGTATCTGGGGCTGGATTTGAACTCAGGTCTTCCTAACTCCAGACCCAATGCTCTATTCACTACACCATCTAGTTGCCTCAGGAAGCCACTCAAATAATTTCTTATGATTTGGAAATCTAATGACCCTCTTTTGGCGAACATGTATTTTTTTTTCCCTAAGACCACAGTAGACTATATATTGTCTTCTAAGCCAAAGCTTGAAGTTATCTGAAGTCAGCGAGCATGTCTTATCATAAGCAGCTAGGTGGTACAGTGGATAGAGTGTTGGGTCTAAAGTCAGGAAGACTCCTTCCTCCATTCAAATCTGGCTTCGGACACTTACTAGCTTTGTAACCCTGGGCAAGTCTCTTAATCTTGTTTGCCTCAATTCCTCATCTGTAAAATGGAGAAAGAAATGCAAACCACTTCTGTATCTTTGCCAAGGAAACCTCAAATGGGGTCGCAAAGATTCAGACATGACGGAACAACAGCATGTCGTATCAATATTTTGTATTCTCACAGTGCTATTTATATAGAAAATACTTATAAAGATATAAGCTTTAGTGCACGGATTTCGATGACTATTTGGCTATCTAGAGACTGTTTTTTGGGGGGCCGCTTCTGAGTTCTTGGTTGTGCTCTTCTTAGGTGAGGTTGCTTGGCAACTGAATCTGGAAAAATAAGGTATTGTTATACATCTAACGTAGTTCAATAGATAGTAGACATTTTGGAAAGGTAAACTTCTTAATTTGAATTTTACTGCCTCTGTAACTTTGTCTGATGCCCATGCTCCCTTGTCATTGCTGTTCTTTTGTTCCTGTCAAATGTTCTTAAAACTTTTTTTGTCAGATATTTTATTCATGTCTGACACTTCATGACCCCATTTAGTATTTTCTTGCCAAAAATACTAGAGTGATTTCCCATTTCCTTCTCCAGTTCCTTTTACAGATGAGGAAACTGAGGCAAACAATATGAAGTGACTTATCTAGGATCACACATCTAGTAAGTGTCTGAGGCTAGATCTAAACTTGGGAAGCTTTATCTTCCTGACCTCAGGCCCAATACTGTATCCACTTAGCTACTCCTGTTCTTAAGACTAGATGTCCACTTTCTGATGTGTCATGCTTTGTCTTTATCTCCTGAATATTCCACCCATTCTGGATTTTAAGCCATCCCTCCCTAGACTCATGGTACAGTGGAAATAATACTGTGTTTATAATTGGAGAATCTGGATTTGAATTTTGGTTCTGCCATTTACTACCTGTGTTGATCTTGGCAAACCTCTTAACCTCTCTGGATCTCAGTTTACTCATCTATAAAATGAGGGGATTGGACTAGGTGACCCACACATTCTTATGAGCTCTATGATCCTATGAACAAGAATCACCAGCTTTGAGATAGAGTGGGGAGAATGAGGTGGTGCAGTGGATAGAGTGCCTGACCTAAAGCCAGGAAGATCTGAGTTCAAAACCAATCTCAGACACTTACTAGCTATGTGACCCTGGGCAAGTCACTAAACTTCTGTCTACCTCAGTTTCCTTATCTGCAAAATAGGGATGATAATAGCACCTACCTCACAGGGCTGTTGTGAGGATCAAATGAGATAATTCTAAAGTGTTTAGCACAGTGCTTGGCACATAGTAAGTGCTATGCAAATGTTAACTATTATAATTATAATAATTATTATTATTATAAATGGAAGAAGCACTGGATTTGTGTTAGAACAGATGATTTTGAATCGGTATCTACCACTTCTTAACTTTGTGACCTTGGATTAACTTCTTTGAGCCTAAGTTTCTTCATCTGTAAAATGAGGAAAATATTACTTGCACTCCTACCTACTTCATAAAATTGTTTTAAATAACAAAGGAGAGAATGGATATGAAAATGATTGGTATCAGTAAAGTTCTATATAAAATGGTTATTATCAGTTTCATTTGTCAAATTAAAAGAACAGAGGTCCACTCCTAAATGAAAGCATTTTGCCAGTT
Organism: Phalanger gymnotis; assembly: GCA_028646595.1. Classification (NCBI taxonomy): domain Eukaryota; kingdom Metazoa; phylum Chordata; class Mammalia; order Diprotodontia; family Phalangeridae; genus Phalanger; species Phalanger gymnotis. The sequence goes on along the minus strand of CM053623.1, from coordinate 156,450,252 downwards.
ATCACTGGTGCAAGATTTCCTCTCATCTCTCTTCTGTTTTTTTTTTCTGCCATTGGCTACATTTGACTGAAAATAGGATCTTTGTAGAAAGCTCAGAATTTTCTTTCTTGCTGCCAGTTCCCTTGAAGACTCAATCAGCCTTTTACCCTATTGCTATGTGGTTTTTTGAAGGCTAGTTGTGACATGAACTTCAGATCATGACTTCAAATAAGAAAGTAAGCAGCTGGAGATGAACTTTGATGTAATGGAGACTCAGTTTTGCTGCCAACGTTCTTGTCACAAATGACAGAAAATATTTTATTTCTAACTTGAAATGTCTAAAGAAAGTCTCGGAGAGGGTCCAGGATATTTAATGAATCCTAAAGCAGCAATGAGATCTTCTCTTTTGGTTAATTTTCATTTGTCACTCATTGAGGATTATGTAGATGACTTTCCTTAACATTCATCTTCTTCCACTTGGAGCAAGTAATTTTTCCATAAAGATAAAAGGGGTATATACAATGTCAGTTTCTAGATTCATAGGCTCAAACAGCCCATATTATTTGTCTAAGTAAAAATGAAATTTGAATCCTATGCTTCATTATTCCTTCATGTCAGCCTTTCCTTAGAAGCAAGTCAACAAGTATTTATTAGGCATTTTGTATGTGCCAAGCACTGTGCTAAATTGCGCAAATGCAAAGAAAAACAAAAATAATCCATGCTCTCAAGGAGCCCACAGTTTATGGGGGAAACAACATGAAAACAACTAAGTACAAATAAGATGTATATAGCGGGTCATTAACAGATGGAAATCTCTAGCATTAAGGAAATGGCGTGTTTTTGCAAGGAACTGTGGGAAGCCAGTGTCATTGAACCATAGAATATGTGGAAGGGAGAAAAGTATAAGACTGGAAAGGTAGGAAGAGATCTACTTGTGGAATTAAATGTTGAGGATTTTAATTTGTCTTAGAAGGAATAGGGAGCCCCTTGGGTTTTCTTAATAAGGGGGGAGGAGTGGTAACTTGGTCAGCCCTATACTTCAGGAAGATCGATTTTGACCAGATAAACTTAATTAACAGCCCTACAGTTCCTTTACCTTCTGATACTTATTCTTTGTCCAGTTAATTTGTCTATATTAATCTCGAACTCCAATAAATCCATATCTTCCTTTTCTTTCATGATTTAGAAAACTCTACTGAATTTTTGACAGTGGATGAGGAAGCCCATGAATTTGTCACTGAACTGAACGAGCCTGGGAAATATAAACTATCGGTGACAACTTTTAGTTCCTCTGGATCTTGTGAAACAAGGGGAAGTCAATCAGCCAAATCAATTAGTTTTTACATCAGTAAGTACCAACGACAGACAAAGATAACAGTTTGAGTGAGAAGATTGATGATATTTCAAACTATTTACCGAGCTTAGGGGACCCTGTGAAGTCTACAAGGTCAGGAGGGGCTGGATCCCATCGCTTGTTTAGCAGAAAGAACACATCTAGCAGGGGCAGCTGGGTGACATGGTGAATACAAGGCACTGGCATTGGAGTCAGGAAAAAGTGAGTTCAAATCCTGCCTCAGGCAATTAGTAGATCTATGGCCCTGGGGCAAATCTCCAGCCTCCAATTTTTTCATCCATAAATACCACCTGCCTCATGAGGTTGTGGGGAAGGGGAAAGGAGGAAAGAAGGATAAGCATTTATGTAGCACCTACGAAAGGCCAAGCATCGTGCTAAGCGGTTTTTACAAATATGATCTCATCTGATCCTCAGGACAATTTTTGGGAGGTGCTATTGTTATTCCCAATTTACTGTTGAGGAAACTGAGATTAAATGAGTTGCCCAGGGTCACACAGCTAGTATGTGTCTGAGGCTGGATTTGAACTCAGATCTTCCTGACTACAGGTCCAGGCTCTATCTACTGTACCACCTAACTGCCTATAATGAGGAACAAATGAGATAACAAGTATAGAGTGTTTTGCAAACCTTTAAGGCACTATATCCATGCTTGCAATTATTATTGAGAGTCTGCTTCGTTCAGTAGATAGAGAGTTGGCCTCACAGCCTGGATTGACCTGGATTCAACCACTTTTAACCATAGTGACTGTGTGACACTGGGTAAGTCCATTAGCTTTTCAGTGCTCTAGGCCAGAGGTGTCAAACACTGAGCCTTGACACTCCCAAGTACATGTGGAACAAAATTAAAATATAATTAGGAAATGTTTAACAAAATAAATTAAAATGCAATAAAACATAGATAACATTACTAAAACTAAGTCAATATGCAGCCTGCAGGGATCCTTATGTATGGGTTATTGGCACCCATCCCCACTTTCTATTTGATTTTGACATTGCTATCTTAAGCAGCTCTTAACGACTATAAATTGCTGACCTTCATTGGTAGAGGGAATTTTATTATCTGGGGGTTTCCAGGACCCATGAAATCCCAGGGCCAGACTCCATCCCTATGTGTCATTTGTTAAACTGACTCTCCATTATGGACTTCCTTGAATTTATGCAAAACTTTTTTAAAAACAACCAACATTATCAAGTGCTTATTTTATTATGTTCAAGACACTGTGATAAGCCCTGGAGATATACACAAATATCCTTGCTTTAAAGGAATTTACCTTCTAATGAGGGAAACGACATACAAAATAAGTTCAGAGTAATTGGAAGATACCTTTAAACAGGATTTACAATGAATTTCTGACGTAAGAGAAAATACAGAGAGCCTAAAACAAAAATGTTATCCAATAATCTGATGTTATCAGTCCAAGGAAGATTTATTTCCCAAAGGAGCTTGAAAGAGAGTAAAGTGAACCCTCTAGGTCACCATAAAACATTGTATTTAAAAACAATATTTTAGCCAAACCTCTCCAATTTGTGGGATATTTAGAAGTCCAAGGTCATTTACTCTGCTTGTTTAGAAAGCCATTCATGAAATTTTGATCTGTATAAAACCAAAGCACATGGAGAACAATTCAGTCACCTTCTAGAGGTATAAATATCACTCAAAATAGCTGCTGAAAGAAATTTATAGAGCTTTTTTATTTTGCAAACAAACAAATAATGAATGTTTCTTTATGAAGTTTTTGCTTGGAGGTCTAAGTCCTCCAAGTCCTCATCGTCAGACTTGATAAAATTGCTATTTGTGTGTGTATTTAAAAAAACATTTTTTTTTTGCAGCAGGGAAGGCAGGGCAATTGGGTTAAGTGACTTGCCCAAGGTCACACAGCTAGTAAATGTGTCAAGTGTCTGAGGCTGGATTTGAACTCAGGTACTCCTGACTCCAGGGCTGGTGCTCTACTGATAATAAATAATAAACATTTTTGCATAATTTTCTGAGGTTTATTTTAAGTGCAGACCTTCAGGATGGTTTTCATCCTTTTCCAAGCACAGTAATGATCCCCTTGCAGCTGAGGACTGTAGTGTGCCCAGACACTCAGCTCAAGTGGCATCTCCTCCTTGAGCCCTTCTCTGACTTCTCCAGTCAGATTAATGTTCCCTTTCTCTGAATTCTTATTGCACCTTGCACTGTATAGCGTGAAGCATATCACTGGATTATATTTTTCTATAATTATTTTATATATCTAAGTCTTGGTCCTCAACCAAATTATGAACCCATCAAAGGCAAGGGCGCTATATCCTACTTTTCTTATCTCTCCCACAAATGTTAATACATAGTGATTACATAATAGATGCCTAGAGACTGTAAAAAAACAAAAATCAAAACACAATTCTATTTTTTCAAGGGATTTCTCAAAACAATGTCTAATCCAAGGGAATGATGCTAATGGTGAAGTCTCAAGCTCAGGGGCAACTTAAGTAAAGTCAACAAGCATTTTTAAGTGTCTATGTGCCAGGCAATGTGCTAAGTGCTGGGATACAAAGAAAGGCAAAACAAAACCAAAAACAGAACCTGCTCTCAAGGAGCTCCAGTCTAACAGGAGAGACGAAAAGTAAACTAATTAAGAACTAACAAGGGATAAACAGGGTAAATTGGAGATAATCCCACAGGGAAGGAACTAAGAATTAGGAACAGGAAAAGCTTTTAGCGGAAGAGAAGTTGAGATTTAAAGTGAGTCTTAAAATCAGGGAAGCCAGAATGCAGATATGAAGAAAGTTTGGGGCTGCGGGAAATTCCAGTTCCCTTCAAATGACCACACACCATTCAGGCAGCCCCCATTGTGGAGGCTGTCCGCATGGTGGCCCTTTAGGTCACCTCAAGTGGAACAGATTCACAGTTTGCCTTATTTATCACCAAATTCCTAACTGCTCTCCTACTACTGAGATGGAAGCTAATTGGAATATATCTTAAGTTAATTAGATCCTGTCTGCAGGAGACCCTGAGGGCAAAGGTACTCTGAACATTGATGAAATGACTTGTAGAAGTGCCAGGTATCTGGTTAACAGAGAAATTAATACAGAAGCAAATCATCATTATCTCTTCAGTTAGGGATTTGCTAGAAAGTTCAAGGACCCAGTAAACAATGGAAATGAAGCTCACATTTTCCATTGAAGAGAAAATTGCTTGAGGTCAGGTGTTGAAGGAGTAATGTTGAGGATTATGGAGAATGTCAACCCAAAGGGCTCTCCCTCTAGTTCATTTCACCTCTCTGAAATAACCTTTGAAAGGGAGAAGGAAAACAAGATAGAAAAAAAAATCCACTAATGTGCTTTCATCTCTCCTGATGTGAATTACTCAGCATGCTTCCTACTGCCATTTGTATCTGCAGGTCCTATGGGAGAATGGATTGAAGAATTAACAGAGAAGCCTCAGCATGTCCGCGTGAATGTTTTAAGCTCAACCACTGCCTTAATGTCCTGGACATCTTCTCAAGAGAGTGACAGCAATAACACAATTGTGTCTGTTGTGTCTCTAACCTGCCAGAAACAAAAGGAAAGTCAAAGACTTGAAAAACATTATTGTACTCAGGTAAAAAAAAATCCCAATATGTTAACCCACCTGATTGTAACTCTGGGAGGCAAGGACTAAAACAAGTTTCAAAAATCTAAGGTGAGGGGCAGCTAGGTGGCATAGTGAGTAGAGCACTGGCCCTGGGGTCAGGAGGACCTGAGTTCAAATCTGACCTTAGACACTTGACACTTACTAGTTGTGTGACCTTGGGCAAGTCACTTAACCTCAATTACCCTGCCTTCCCCTCCTCCAAAAAAGAAAATGTAATACCAGTTTAAAAAAAAAACTAAGTTGATACAATAACTCTCTGAGTTTGCCTTACATATTCCCCGTGGATTCAGAGTAGTGTTACTAGAAACTAGGAGAAGAATCTAGAAATAGTTTTGGCTGGCACTATTGAAGGTTTTAAATTTTTGTTTATGTTTAAAAATTGTTGTTTCCACTGAGGAGACTTGTTTTTAATGTCAATACAATTCAAGGGCTGCTCTTATTAAAGGTGCTCTGTGAAAAGTAGGGGGCTAGCTGCTAGGGTATGCAAGGGCAAATATAATGCAGAATCCACCCTCCTGTGTTAGAGTTCTCAGGAAGACCTGAGTTCAAATCTTGCTTTAAACACATACTAAGTGAGTAAGTCACTTAACCTCTTCAGCCTTCGGTTTCCTCAATGGTTCATGGGGGTAATAATCTACCTCTCAGAGTTTTTGTAAGGACAAAATGAGAGAATATTTGCAAAGTCCTTTAGAAACCTTAAAGCATTATAGATGATAGATATTATTATTGAAGAGTTTAGGAGTATTCACATGGTCTAAGGGTGCAGGGACCCCAAGAATGCCAAGGCAGAGCTGCCTGGAATGAATTCTCACACTCAAGCCTTCTTTCAGTAGAGGTACCAATAGTAGAGGGTGAAATTCCTTGGGGGAACTTGCAACTTAACAGGGGTGAATCTAAAGCTATAAGCTTTATGAGCTACATAATAGAAACGGGGCAGGGAAAGGAATGTTAAGGATGCTAATTAGGTAATGTAAGAGGTCCAGGTGTCTTTGGGAGCAGGCATCAGTGATCTATGGATGGGAAAAGTCAGGGAGTCTGCAGAGATAACTTTGTTGATACCAGACATTGAGGGAGAAAGGACCATTTTTTTGTTTAGTTGCCAGAGGCATGGACCTTGGGCCAGTACCCTGTACTGGTGGCTTTTATCTGAGGAATTTCAGGGTCAACTCTGTGCCTCTAACAAGAAGAGAATCTTCTTATAGGGGGGGTAAAGAGGCTGGGTTACTTAGACATGGTCTTAGGGCTTTTTTGGGTCCAGGTCCCATGACCACATCAGTATCATTGTTGTTATTGTTAAGGAACCTAATGCCAGGGTTCCTCAGGGGGTTGGGGAGAGTGTGTCATAGATCCAACCAAGAGAATAGGGTGTTATCAAGAATATAATTGTTGCTGACCCTGAAACAAAGAGACATCTTTACTCAAGACTTTCCTTTGCTATATACTTTTTTGCCTTAAGAGTCCTAGCAGAGTGAACTAAAGAGCAACTAGGTAATATGATGAATAGAGGGCCTGAAGTCAGGAAGAATCATCTTCCTGAGTTCAAATCTGGCCTTAGACACTTATTAGCTGTGTGATCCTGGGCAATTCACTTAACCCTGTTTGCCTCCATTACTCATCTGTAAAATGAACTGGGGAAGCTGTAACAACGATGTGGCTTGCCACTACTGTGGCTGTGTAAGGCCAATAACACCAGCACACAGACAGACTGCCAGCACAGATTCTTTGATCTGCTTTTCTAAGGAAAGCAACTTTAAGGGATTAACAATCTTACTTTAATCAAACATACATATATCATTCACTTAGTTTGGGAGGAAAAGCCAGCTCCCTGAACTTCAGATCAAATACAAACAAATTACAAGTATACATTATATAAACAGAGCAAATAAACACTAATCAGCAGACAGCCTTCTAGCTGTCTGTCCAAGCAATACATAGTTATCAGAGAAGCACCAACATCTGGGTTTTTTCAAAGTTGGTGGTGGGGGGAGGCTCCTTAATGGCTACCCAGAGTCTCCACACAAATACTCTTCCTATGAGTGAGCCCCAAACAAAATGCTAACCTCTGAGTTTATATACCCTTCTTAGGGCCCAAAGGCTTCACACCTAATCAGCAAAAGGGTGTGGACCTTCAGCTTAGCACCTAGTAAGATTCAATCAAAGGCGCTTGATTATTTTAGCATTCTCAAAGAGAAAACAGTAAAAAAAAAAAAAAGAAGTCCCACCCTGCTTAACATTACAGAAGCAAAGGGCAAATCACTCCAGTATCTTTGCCAAGCAAACCCCAAAAGGGGTTACAAAGAGTTGGACAAAGCTGAAAACCAACTAAACAAGAACAACAACATCACAAGATAAATACTTTGAGTTACAAAACACATTGGGCCTCAGGGGCAAGGAAAGATCATTACAGAGGGCAGTGGGAATAAGGAAGGCTTATTCTAGTGGTCTAGGGCAAAGCTTTTCAGAAAGAATAAAGTCAGAGCTCAAAAATTTCTTGTTGAATTAATTAATCAACTGATAGAACAAATATTTCTTTTCCATTTTCTCCACAGAATCAAACCCACTCATTTTAGAGATGAGGGAACCAAAGCCCAATAAATAAAGGCCTAATAATGAGAAAGGTTCAGCTAATTGACTCTTTTTTTGGTTTGATGAAGGCTTCCAACAGAACTAGAGGCATAGTCATCAATATTCGCAAACCATGAAGGCATCCTTGGCTCTTTATTCTCACTCACCCTGTGTTTCTAATAAGAGAATCATAGCTCTAGATCTGGAAAGGGTATCAGAGGGCATCTAAGTCCAATTCCTTCATTTCACAAATAAGGAAACTGAAGCCCAAGGATACTAAAGATCTGTCCCAGGGTCACACAGATTGTCCTCATCAGAGCTGGGATTTGAACCCAATTCTCCTGATGCCAGACCAAGTGTTATTTCCACAGTGGCACATTATTCAGTTGCCAACACTTGGTGATTCTATCTGTACAACATTCATCCCTTTCTTTCTATTAACATGGCACCCTGTTGGTGCAGGCCTTCATCACTGCTCTGGACAACTTCAATAGCCTCCTAACAGGTACCCCCTACCTCAAGGGTCTCCCCTCCCTAATCCATCTTGCACACTGCTGCTGAGGGATTTTTCTAATGCAAAGATCTGATCACGTTGCTCTCCTATGTAATAAATTCTAGTAGTTCCTTTTTATCTTTCAGATCAAATACAAACTATTCTATTTGCTGTTGAAAGCCCTTTACAACACAACTCACTTTTCTAGCCTTACACGTTATTCACTTTCCTGTACTCTATGATCCAGCCCACTTGGCCTGGTAGATGCTATTTATAGATAATAATCCCTCTCCCATTTCTATGTCTTTGCATCCATTCTCCCTCATGCCTGAAAAACATACCCCCATATGCCTCCTGGAATCCCTAGTTTCCTTCAAAGCCCAGTTCAGCAACCATCTTCTACATGAGGTCTTTGCTGATCCTCTCACCTGCTCATTCCAGCTAGCGTATAATTCTCTATACTTGAATATTTATCTTACCTGATAGAATATAATCCCCTTGAGAGTTGAGAGCTTCTAATTTTTCTCTTTGCATTCCCACCACCTATACATATACGTAGTAGGCATTTAATAATGATTGCTGATTTCTTAATTGATAGTATGCACTGATATAATGAGAGAAGCATATAGGAATATGAGGATCCCTGCAAAAGATTCAACCAGAGCAGGCAGATGGGAAGGACATGTGTTTTGACCACTGGGTTGACTTCCTTTACATACAGAATCTGCCTCACTGAATCAAATGACAGAATCTCCACACAAATCATATTAGAGTTAAATGGAAGGAATTATGTGATCAAATTACCAGTGGTAGAGTGGGTAGGAATTCAAGGGGGAAAAAAGAAAGGAGGACAATTCAGGCATAGGCAATATGACAAAGAAAGACATAACAAGGGAAAAAGCAACAGGACATGTCTCCAAAGTAGTGAGTAGCGAAGTGGTGCAGTGGATAGGTGGTGGGTCGGAAGTCAAAAAGACTTAAACTTAAATCTAGCCTCAGATACTTCCTAGGTGCATGACTCTGGGCAAATCATTTGAACTCTGTTTATCTCAATTTCTTCATCTGTAAAATGGGAGTAATAGTAGCACTTCCTTCCCAAGGTTTTTGTGAGCATCAAATTAGATATTTGCAAAGTACCTAAAAGTGCCTGGCATATAGAAAGCACTATGTAAATGTTAGCTATTATTATGATTGGTGTACAAAGCAGAGAGTAGGAATATGAGAAAAGCTAGAAATGTAAAGTGGTACCATATTGAAGAAGATTTAAATGCCAGAAAAATGAAATTTGAATTTTATTTGGAAAGAAATAGAGAGCCACTAAAGACTTTTAAACAGAATTGTAATACAACCAAATCTCTGCATAGAATGATTATCCTGTTATTATATTATTCTACATGAAGGGCAGACTGGAAAGGGAAGAGAATGGAGACAGGAGAACATGGTAAAAAGTTATTATAGTTCATATGATTGGTAATGAAAGCTTATATAATACCTCAAATTATCAAGCCTCAAATGTTAGTTTATGTGATATATCCCCTGTCAATAAAATGTAAAGTCCTTGACAACAGGCACTATTTTTTGTTTAGTCCAATTCCTTGCATATAGTGAGCAATTTTAAATACTTGTTAGATTGATTGAATTGGCTTGTATTGGTAGTCCTAGTAGGATTAGAGAGGAAGGGGTAGCTGAGATAGCTATTGTAGAGGTAGATGGGAAGTGAGGAGAAGCAAAAATAATCAACCCTCACTACAAGTTTTATCTTCTAAATAACCCTCAGAACTTTTAGGTTCAGACCATTTATTATCATTTTAATATTTATTTTATTTACATTTACTTTATATGTTTGTGTTTATATATATTTAGTTATTTTATTTATGATTTTAGAATTTATTTTTATAAGAATGCCAAAGATAAGGTTTGATCTTCTGAACATGAGATTGCTGTATAAAGATAATGAGTTATTTTTTTAAATAGGTAACATGTTATATTGAAAAGTTGATTAGACTAGGAGTCAAGAGGTTTGTGTTCTAGTCCCAGATCTGCCATTAATTAACCACGTGACTTTGGGCATATCATTTTGCCCAAATGGATTTTGCCCTGTGAGTCTCTGTCTTCTCATCTACAAAATGAGTGGGTTGAACTAAACTCCAAGATCTCTTACAATTCTATAATTCCATGCTTCTAAAGGAAGAGAAGGTGTGGTAATCCGGACGCTGATCTTTAGGTTACCACGGTGGTCTCTTTATGACACTTCAGTTAAAGATGTTAGATTGTTCTTGTGGTCTTAACAGATTTGGCCGTTACAGTTGACTTGTCTCTAACACACTGCTACAGTTGACATTGAAAGTTTTTACAGCAACACAAGTGCTTACATCCTGTCACATAATTTAAATGCTGTGACTTTCCTGCAGATTACTCTTGTGGGCTATAAATCATTTCATTTCTGAAAACTCAGCTACAAGGCACTGAATTCTATAGGTATCAGTAATTCATCACAGGCTTTCTACAGATTGTTGACGCTTCTATTTCATATACGGTGTGCCTAATTTAAAATTCTTCCTAATGGACCTTTTTTATTTCTTTAGGTTAACTCAAGCAAAAGCATCATTGAAAATTTGGTTCCTGGTGCCCAATACCAGGTTGTGATTTACCTAAGAAAAGGCCCTTTGATTGGACCACCGTCAGATCCCGTTACTTTTGCCATTGGTAATGTTCAGGGCACACCTTTAAAATCCCTACTGATTTTTCTGTGTTAGATCAAAATCCTAGTTGGAGGGACTCTGATTTGCACAAATATAACATTGCCATAGAAAAGGCATGCTAGTTCACTTATGTTTGCCTGTACATAGAAGACATTATTCGCATTAATTATTAAGCTCAATTATGACTACAAAGAAACAAATTAAAATATTTAGCTTTGTTTTTGGAAAATATCAGTTATCAAGCAGATAGGACTTTGAAGCAAAATTCTGAGGATATTAATACACCTGGGGTTTTGTCTTTTCCTTTTTTTCCCCTCCCTCTCTCTCTCTCTCTCTCTCTCGACCCTTAGTTCCCACTGGAATCAAGGATTTAATGCTCTACCCTTTGGGTCCGACTGCCATTGTTCTGAGCTGGACCAGGCCTTACTTAGGGGCATTCAGGAAGTATGTGGTAGAAATGTTTTATTTCAATCCTGCAACAATGATATCAGAGTGGACAACCTACTATGAAATAGCCGCAACTGTCTCCTTAACTGCTTCTGTGGTAATAGCTCCTTTACAAACTATCACTGTCTCATATTTTGATTCGTCCAGCATTTAGTGTACACCCGCCCTGCAATGTACACTGCTTGCATGTACATGCGTATGTATGTGTGTGCTCATATATGCATGCTAATAAGGCTTTTAATTGGCACAGTGGTAGAGCACTGGACTTAAAGTCAGGAAAACCAGAGTTCAAATCCAACCTTAGACACCTATTAGTTGTGTGACCTTGGGCAAGTCACTTAACTTTTATCTGCCTTAGTTTCCTCACCAGTAAAATGGGGATAATAATAGCACCTACCTCCCAGAGTTGTCATGAGAATCAAACGAGATAATATTATAAAGTGCTTCATAGACCTTACAGTGCTATATAAATTCTAGCTATCGTGTATGTGTATGTCTGAGGCATATATATATATGTATATATATATACATATATATACATATACGTGTGTGTATAGATATATATTTATGTATGTGTGTGTATGTATATATATATGTGGGGGGGTCTCATTTTACATAGTTAATGTGTTCTTTGAAAATCTGTAAATTAAATTATAAGTTCACTGAAGTAGTTTGTTGCTACAATTTTTTTTGCTAATCAGAGTTCTTTTTGTGATGCTAACTTGCACCCCTAAATTAGCCTAGGTATCAACATACATTTTCATACATTGGGTTGTTTAAAGTAAGGTAAAGCTGTATAGTACTTACCATTCTCTTTTGGAGAAAGACATAAGAGATTTATTTGAGTCATTCAGGGAATAGTTGACATTCTTTTTCACTGGTGTCTGCTAGAATTGGACTCTAAAAAGGTAGGCTGGGCAAAATTCTCAAGGCACCAGGTCTAGGATCACATACCATTGTCATTTCTTCCCTGATACTGGAAAGGGCAAAAAAAAATTCAGGTTGCCTTTCAAATGATTAGTAAAATGCATGATTGCAGGAGGTTTATGCTTTTCTTCTGGGTTTCTGTCCTCAGTTTAACAATGTAACTGTGACATTGTCCAGCTGTTCTAAGTTCCTGACACCTAAACACAACCTGGGTGAGAAACGGATGGTTAACACGGTACTCAGAATTTGCGAACAAAATGGTAATGCCATTTGACTTGAAAATAGTCTGAAAGCAATGAAAGGGCTGGAGTGGAAAGTCCTTGGCAAACCTTCAAAGAGTATATAATGTGAATTGTTACCATCATCATCACAGAACTAATTCTTGTGCCACTGACTCACAAACATAAAAGTTTTCCTTGGGAAAGGCTGTATGGAAATCACTGGCCTTAGAAAGAATGTGGCTGGGAAGATGATGAAAAGGCACCCAAATACCCACTTTGGAATATCTCTGCTGCTAAACACAGACTTATATAAGTATTTCTCTGCTGCCTCATCCTGGTATGAAGATGACCCTGGCATCCCAAAGGCTATGTCAATGAAGTGTAAGCTCTGGCAGGCCCTACTGAATTATGTTTGCTCTCCTAATACTAGCCTAGCTACTTACTATGGAAAGGTTCATTAGCAATAGATTGGCCAGCCATTTGTCATGGGGACATTTAAAGCAAATTAATACAGACTCAACTAAGAAACTGAATCCAGAACCTCCATAGGAAGCAACTAGATGCTTCAATGGATAGAGTGCTGGGCCTGAAGTCAGGAAGACCTGAATTCAAAGCCAGCCTCAGACTCTTACTAGCTGTGTGATCCAGGGAAAGTGACTTAACTCTGTTTGCCTCAGTTTCCTCATCTGTAAAATGAGCCGGAGAAGGAAACAGCAAACCACTCCAGTATCTTTGCCAAGATAACCTATGAAGACTGTTGGTGTGCTATGATCCAGGGGTTTACAAAGAGTTGGAAATGACTGGACAACAAGAAGAAGGAAACCCAAGAAAAATACCAGGAAAAGTATAGTATAAATAAAGAATATGATGAACCAATAGTAGAAGATAACTAGAGGGAGGGAAAGAAGGGTTAAAATGTAGAAAACATAAGTGAAAGTCCAGAGAACGAAGAAGGACAAATGAGAGTAGAAAATATAGTCTTAAGGAAAATACGAAAGAAAGAGAAGAAGCAAAGGCAATAAAGAAGAAACTTGGAATAGGGATAGCCAGAAATTTGGGAGTAGCAAATGGGGCAGATAAGGAGCAAGATGGAGGAATAAGGAAATGAAATGGAAGGAAAGAAATAACTTTTTTCAGAGAATGTTCAATAGGCATGGAACATGAGCATATTGTATCTCTTTCATTATTTATACTATTAACTATTCTATTTGTTCTCTTCAAGGCATTTCTTAATATGAAGATAAATAGGTGAATCCTGAAGGCAAAATTAATCCCTAAACAGTTTGATTATTTTTAATCATCATCATAAAAAAACCAAAACCTCCACAAACCCCTGCATTCGCAAAGTATTCATTATTTCTCCCCTCTCTCTCAGTAGTTTCTTGTCTTTGTCTCCTGTTTCAGAGAATAGCCAATCTATTACCAGCATGGTACTACAACTTTCGGGTTACCATGGTGACATGGGGAGAGCCAGAATTGAGCTGTTGTGACAGTTCTACTATAAGCTTCATAACAGGTGCGTTTTGTGTGGGAAGTGGTTACACAAGCATTCATTTGAGATGCTTGGCAAAACCTCTCCCCCAAGTCTCAGTGGCAGTGCATTATTTCCTGACTGTTCATTATTTAGATGGTTGCCTTTAAAAATCAAAATGGAAATGTCTTTTTGATTCACTGCACTTGGCTCTTACTCCCAGTGTTAAGGATTGATTCCTTGAAATAGGGCAGTGTAATGGATTTTTTTAAAAATAGGATCCTCCCTTTTAGTTTACACTTCATGTCCAATTGGCTTTATTTATTTAATGAGTGAATTTTTCATTTTGTATAAACTTATAAACAATTTAAAGGTCATAGTCCAGCTATTAATGCAAAATCCATTAGACTTAATTATTTTCAGTCCTTAAAAATTCTCAGTCCTAGTCCCCTGGACAGGGACTTATGTTGTATAGTTGTATCAACTGCAGTGGTAAGTGTGCTTTTAGATAGATAGATAGATAGATAGATAGATAGATAGATAGATAGATAGATAGATAGACAGACAGACACAGACAGACAGAGAGACAGACAGAGACAGACAGGTAGATAGATAGATAGATAGATAGATAGATAGATAGATAGATAGATAGATAGATAGATAGATAGATAGACATGTAAATATATGTGTGTATACAGATTATTTTTCAGCCCTTTCAAAGAGAGCTCCTTTGGAAGGGATCCAGAACTGATCAAAAGGGTGTGTGTGTGTGTGTGTGTGTGTGTGTGTGTGTGTGTGTGTGTGTGTGTGTGTGTGTGTAAATCATCCACACAGGAAAAACTGAATGGATTAATAATGCCTGCTATCCAGATTAGAATATTCATGCAGTTAGATAAGACAACCTATAGGCCTCCATCATTTGTTTCTCTATCTTGGACAGACAGTATAAATGTATAATGAATTAGGCCTACAATTCAATGAGAGGAGGAAGAAAGTGGGTTCAATTCCCTTTGGGAAATTATAAGGCTCTTTTAATGAGCTCAAACTTCTACTACTCTCTCAGAATCATTAAGAATGAATATTGCTTATAGGGCAATGAAAAGGTACATAGCAGGGTGAAACATACAATAAATAATCACTACAAAGAAGAACTAGAATTAAGGTTATCATTAAAGTTAAATGTAGTTGAAAAATAACTTGGTCTGGACACACGGTAAAACCAAGAGGTAATCAGTAGAGAGTTTTTATCTGATGTCAGAAAAAATATAGGAAGTCTCTCTTCTTTCTTCCCCACTCTCCTGCCCCAGAAGTGGAGGGAAATCCCCATAATGAACTTATGGTGGAACAGGTAGAGGATGGGCAAACGTAGATGAGCTGCAATCTGTATCTTTGGAGGGAATGTCCACATAAATGATATCAAAAAACTACTGGAGTGTTTGAATATCTCTTCAAAGTGAACTTATTTTAGAAGTGAATAGCATTGTATTAAGGTTTGAAGTGGGAGTAGAGAGAAGAGAGTAAGGAAGTTATGCCTAAGTGAATGCATATGAAGAGGTATACAAAATAAATTTCTTTTATAATTTCAATAAGATGAAATTATTTTTGAGGGGTTTGGAGAAGGGAATTTATCATATATAAAATTCTACTATGACCAACTTACAAGATATTATTCCTCAATTTAGTCACATTTTAATTTTTCTAGGGAGTTGTTATGAAATCTAGATATTTGGTCATTGTCGACTTAGAAAATGATAAAACATTGAAGCCAGAAAAATCTGAAATCATATAGACTAACCCTCTCCTTAAAAATAAAGTTTTATGTATGTTCTTTAGTTTTCCATAAATCATTTCTAGATATACCACACACCTCTCCACACATCGTGTGATCCTTCCCTCAGCCTATAGTCAATAACATCCTCGAGTAGTGAACTAAAATAAGGTAAAACTGAACACACCTGATAGAGTGTGTAACCTAGTTTTCTAGGTCTCCAACAAAAAAAGGAAGGTACATTTTCTTATCTCTAGGGCTAGTGTTGTTCATTATAGTTCCTGTGTTCACTTTTGTTTCACATTCATTCTGTTCACATTAGGGTAGTCATTGTGTATGGTGTTTTCCTAGTTCTGCTTTATTCTGTACCATTTCATACAAATATTCACATATTTATCTGCATTGTTCATATTGGTTATTCCTTTTTTATATTCTTTTTGTTTGTTTTCATTTCTTATATATGGAACTTATTCAAATTCATGTGTCTAGGCTCTTTTTTTGATCATGGCTTTCAGGTAGTACAATAATTTTTAAATTTTCCCTCCTGGATCTATTCTCCAGGTCAGTGGTTTTTCTATTCAAATTCATATGAATAAGAGCCATTCCCCAATTGACAGATGGCCAAAGGATGTGAAGAGGAAGCTCTCAAAAGGAAGACATCCAAGTTACTGATAGCTAGATAAGAAATGTTCCAAATAAAATTAAAATTAAATCAACTCTGAGGTTTCACCCTGCACCCATCAGATTGGCAAAGATGACATAAAGAATGTTTATCATTTTCAATAATGCGATCATATTCTATTCCCTTCTTATCCTACAATTTGTTTAATCATTCCCCAATCAATCAGCATCTATAAGACAGTGTGGTGGTGGTATTTGAATTCAAATACCAACTCTATCACTCCTATGTGACCTTGGGCAAGTCATTTTTTTTTTTACCTCTCTGGGCTTCAGTTTCTTTATCTGTAAAATGAGGGTGTTAGACTAAATCAGGAGCTTTTAACCTTTTTATGTCATGGATACATTTGGCAAACTGGTGAAGCCCTTCTCAGAATGTTTTTTTTTTGCCTACTTGTATAATTAAAGGAAATGGTAAATTAGTTAAAATTTAGTGAAAATAAATATATAACTTTTGTCATCCAAATACACAGACTAATTGAAATCTACCCATATACCCCCCAGCTCAAGAACCCCCTAAACTAAAGTCCCTTCCATTTTTAAATCTATACATGATCTTTCTGGTGTTGTTGTTACCACAATAGTTGCTGCTTCCTGTCTTTGATGTACTTAGAGTACATGCCCAAGGCCAAGGAGATCTCTGTAATTGCCTCATTTTACAGATGAAGAAACTAAATTCCAGATGAATAGAAATGACATGCCCAAAGTCACTCAGCTAATTGGGAGCAGAGCTGAGGCTATATATTTCTCCTGATTCTCACATCCACAACACCACTCTACCTCCCTAATTCCTAGAATAATATGAAATATCAGTAATATTTAGAGGTATGCATATTACATAAGAATTTTCTGAAAATGTGCTTTCTTGAAATGCTCTTTTAGACTGGTCATACTTCTGGTGATTTGTTTTCCTTCTCCCTAATTTTTAATACTTGTAAGAAATGTGGAAAGATAGAGTTTCCACAATTGTAAACAATTTGGATACATACATATTGGTTTTCATCCAAGGAACTGTGGTAGAACGGATATTATACCAAAATAAAGATCTTAAATTATGTAAAATCTCTCAGCATGTCAGGTCTGATTTTTTTTTTTTGCGTGTGGCTATAGCGGAGGAGGATAAGAAAAGTACCCTGTGTTTCAATGATAGGGAGAAATATCTCTTCCTCTTGGAGGAAGTGAAGAGGGTTATTAAAACCTTCACACTGAAGTCATCCACAATTATATAATTTTGTCTGAAAGCAGTTATTCACAGTAACTGGTCAATGGGCCCCAAATGACAATTAAGAAACCAATGGTGACATCTTGTGGCTTTTCAGAAACATCATAGACTTTTTGAAAGGGATAAAATGGTGTAATAATCTGAAGCCTTCACCTAAAATGAATTAGATATCTAAATTTAATGCTATTTCTGCTTTTATTACTCTAAGAAAAATCTTTTTTCTCTATATTAGAATTAGATGATGGAGAGAAAACTGTTGGAGGAAATGTATTTGGTCATATTTGTTTGAGTGCATGCATGCTTCCATTGTGAATATGATTAGCCCAAGGTTGTTTTGCTTTATTTAGTTCTTTCTGTGATTTCATATTTTCAACTCTCAAATTTAACAAGCATTTATTAAGTTCCTACTGTATGTAAGGCACATTGTTTCCCAGTAAATATTCATTGTAATATTATAGTCAAAAATACATAAATGTTATATTTGTGTTCATATTAAATGTTTTTGCTAAGTGCATTGAAAATTGCCACTTCCTCTATCTCACACATATCTGTGCTGTGTTAGTTTCTGATATTATAAATCTCCTTCATTAACAATTCTTGATTCTATATTATGCCAAGGAAAGTGGGAGGCATATTAGAAGATGAATTCTGTATCATTCATAGATACTATACTATCAAGTTTAGATTATGTAACCAGGTTTAAACTTCCTCATTTGCATAAGACTCTCTTTGTTGGTAGTGATTGATTACTCAGTACTGTACCCTTGAGTGACGGGCAGAGTTAATGAGAGCTTGAGAGCTTGTCTTTCGGGCTTCCGGCTTCCAGCAAAAATCCTAGTTCCAGACTCTCTTCATTAAAATTATGCTGTTCCTTAGAAAAGAGCATCTAATTTGTACTTATAACCCTAAAATCATATGTTCCCCGAAATTTGGGGGCCTTGGCATCCTTTTCCCCATGTGATAATTATACACACACACATATATGTTTTTACCTTAAGTTAAAAACCAACTATAGGGTAAATTCAGAGTTCAGCTATGTTTACATGGCTAACATTTGGTAACTTTTCCTCAAAAACTGCAATGAAAACAGCACTATGTTGGGAGTCAGGATGAGGGTTGAAATCCTGTCTTTACTCCATATTACTTCTGTGACTTTGGGGAAATCATTTAGTCTTTTAGTCACTTAGTCACCATTTCCTCATCTGTGACACCCCTACCAGCCCTAAATAGATAATTCTATTAACACTGTCCCCTAAAACAAAATAACAGAAACCCTAAACCTCAAATGTACAACAATGGTCAGTAAATGGAATTATCTCTTTCTGGTGGTTAGTGCTAGATCCAATTTATGCTAATGATATGATGAAAAATGTTATTTTTAAAACTTTGGCTCTTTTTATGGAAATAATCTTTGTCTACTATTCCTACTTCTAATTATTTAAAGTTAATGTCTGAGATTCCAAGGAATACTTAACATATGGACTTCAGCTATACTAGAAACACCTTCACTATGAAATGTAATGAGAATTCTTTGATTTTTTTCTGGACTTTTAAGCAGGGTTTACCTTCATTATAATTACATCGATGCATATTGGCATCAATTGTTACAATGGCTGTACCTGCATTTACAAGCTTCTTGGGGACTCCATAGCATTTTGGGACACTATAGGGGGGCTCAATGTTCTGATATAAACATGAAAAGATACAACTACCTCCTTTCTTTTTTTTTCTTTTGGAGGTGGGGAGAGGAATCTGTATTGGTACAAACTGTTGCACATGCTATCAGACATGGTCAATGTGTCATTTGTTTCACTCATAGTGTATTAGATCTGGAAATACATCAACTGGATAGTTCAGGAGGGAAGTAGTCTCCAAGAAACCAAGTGCCTATGTAATTCTCCCCACTTACCCATTTCTCAGGTAGAGGTCACATGTTCTTAGAACTATGGAAGGGGAAGGACCATTGGGATTTTATATTACCTAAATTAAGCATATGTTGAAATGATTATGATGTTAATAACCAGTACTCTATCATATTGAAATGCATGGTTTTTTTTTTTTTCTTCCAGCCCCAGTGGCTCCAGAAATCACTTCTGTTGAATATTTCAACAACTTGTTGTATATAAGTTGGATGTATGGGGATGACACAACTAACCTCTCGCATTCCAGAATGCTGCATTGGATGGTCGTTGCTGAAGGAAAGAAAAAGATAAAAAAGAGTGTATGTGTCCACAGAATCCTAAGACAGAAGCGATAGAAGATTTATTTGTGCAAATGCATAAAAACAAACCATCACACCATGTATTTCAAATTCTGAATGGTCATCTACATTGAATGTTAACTTCTAGTTGGATTTTTTGTTTGCATTTCATATTTTCTATGTTATTATATATGTAATAACTATGAACATTTCTAGAAATAGAAGACAGAAAAAGAGGATTGCTATATGAAACTGTGAAACTCTTTTTACATTTTTTAAAAATTTATATCTTAAATGTAACACAATACTAAAATTATCTTGCTTATCTGTGCCCCCTTTTGATCTTCCTTCTCTCTTCTATGTATTTTTAGTATTTTGTTGATGTTCTTTTCTTTCTTTTCTTTCCTATTCTTTTTCACTAATTCTACATGTTGACATAATGTGAGTTTTCCTTTTCCTCTCTGTCGACTAGTACAGAAACATAGAGGTGCAGTGAAGTTAGACATTCTCAGCCTGTCCTGTCTCATCCTCTGTTCTCATTAATGCACAACCTGGCATGTGTATCAGTGAAATGCTGGGTTCTAACTCCCTAATATTTTTGGAGGGGATGGGGTAAGGGAAAGGAGGAACTCAGTGTTGGGGCCGAATCAGAGAAATAGGTGCTTGGGATTCAAATGCCCAACTCTAGTGCATAATAACCAGACTAAACAATATATTTGGGATCATTGGATCAAAGAGCTAAAGCTCTGAGGGGCCCCAGAAGCCCTCTAATCCAACACTTTCATTTTAAAATGAGGAAACAGATCCAGGGGGATTATGCGATTTGCCTGATATACTCATCAGTAGCAACTGGACATATGTGGTAGAAAGCTCTATCATAATCTTTTCTGGTATAAGCAGGGGTGTCCTGGTAAATGTTTAACAATTGGTTCTCTGGGGGAAAAATATACCCATGACACCACTTTTAAATTAAATAGCATTCTTAACATTTTCTCCGTCACTTCAGTCTAGATGATCAACAAAATAATAAATCATGACTTGACTTACAGTGTCAGATGATTTCTGAGGCACAATGCTCACGCTGAAAATTTAGCAATTGCTTCTCTGGGCTGGTTTAAGCATATGCCCTGATATGACATGCACTTCATAGTATAGCCCTGAACTTGCCCTGTGCATGGAAGTCACATCATTATCAAAAGGCGTTATACATCCCAGCAGCAGATACTACTGATCTGTTGGCCATAAGAAGAGGGAATGTTTTTCTGCTTCAAATTTAGTAATCCTTTTGGTTAATCCCAAAGTAATATATATGTATGTGTGTATACATATGTATATGTATATATATACATATATTTATGTGTGTGTGTATATATGTATGTATGTATATGTATATGGAAAATAAGAGCAGCAGTGATGATGAATGGGAACTAGACCAGGTGATAAGGAATCGTCAGGCTTATCCTATTACTACTTCTACCCCAGGGTAAGAATACAAATGCAATCTGTTCATTCCTTGAGCAGCAGCTGATAAAAATTGACTAGAAAATTGCCTAGAACAATATATAGCACAAGACAGTAGTTGTGTTGAATTTTAATAAGAAATATACTGATATTTTTAAAAATAATTTACTTTCCTAATGTTTTTCTAAGTTTATAGGATTTATAATTTCTAAAGTTAATCAAGCTTAAAAGAGACTTTGGGAAATGATGTATTTTGTGTTTCATCTGAGGTTTTGCACTCGGTTTTGATTATTTTTGCAGGTAACACGCAATGTAATGACTGCAGTGCTAAACCTACCTCCAGGTGATATCTACAATCTCTCAGTAACTGCTTGCACTGAGAGAGGAAGCAACACCTCTCTGCCCCACGTTGTAAAGCTAGGTGAGCCTACTGTGTGTGCATGTGTGTGTGTGTGTGTGTGTGTGTG
>CM053623.1:156381509-156428184 GCA_028646595.1 Phalanger gymnotis | reverse complement strand
GAGGTGGCATGGTAGGGATTTCCAGAGTACTTAGAGGTACTAGTCAACTGGAAAACCATGAGGTGAAGAATAAGGAACACAGAGCTGGCAGCAGCAGAGGCAGCAGCTCCTAAGTAAATAGCCCAAATTCTAGTACCAAGCTGAAGACAAGTAAGAGAAGAGAATGGATCAGAGTAATGGCACTGTATACCTGACTGTGACATCCTGAGAGGCAGGGACATTGGAAGAGCAAGGGAGCTGTGGCAAATCACTAGATCTCTTACATAATGACCAGATCCTAAGGAGGCCACAGAGTTCATAGATAACTAGAAGCTGAATCAGGAACCATGCCATGCTCCTCTCACATTGCTAGGACCTTTCTAAGTATAGTTCTGGGAATTTGTAGGCACTATGACTGACCCTCTGCATGGGAAAGGAAACTAGGCTCACCAGATGGGAGATTCTAGCTAGCGTTTTGCTAAAGAAGCTCAGATGTAAGTGTCTTTTCTGTTTTTATTACATACTTTTAAAAGTCTTCCCGATTCCAAGGCCCACCCTCTTTTCATTCTATCAAGTTGCCTCGGACTGTGTTCTTTATGCCATTAATAAATCCAGTCTATATTTGTTTTGGAAGTATGATGTCTACAAGAAACTGGGGAACTCTTTATGAGGCAGGGTCAGATTCTTATGTTCTCAAAGGAAAAAAAGAGTCATAGAAACTATTGTTAGAGTGAAGCCCACAAGACTAGACCAGATCTGTTAGTCAGAGGAGAGGGATCTAAAGGCTTTGTTGACACGCGAATTACATCAATCTACTGGGAACCATGAAGTTGGTGTATGTGGACATGTGTATATACATATGCCCACCTCATATACATATGCATATATATTAATACATATAATGATAACTATAATTAAATATGATTAGTTTCCTTTGAATTTTCTATTTTTTATGCATGTGAAAACATTACTCTCAAGAGTCGTATGCTTCCCGAGATTACTCAAGAAGTCCTCAACACAAATAAGGTTAAGAACCCTTGGTCTATAGTTTTAATGATCAAAACCACTCCATAACTTTCTCTGAAAAGATCCACATTTCCCATTAGATTCATTAAGCCAGTTCATTCACCTTGCCAACTAAAAGTAGTAGAAAAGTCTACCTCCCCAAGTCAGTGAGGACAAGTCATTTTTTGAGAACAAAATTGAATTGACTCAACTTGAAGGTGACGTGTTACTGGACAGCATATTCTCGGATTGGTTGTCCCTGTGTTGTTTTGCCCAGTATTCCCGAATAGCAACTTTGAATTTCTAGTACAGTCCAGTTCTTCTAATGCAAGGAAGTGACAACTCCCTCTACTTGTTTCACATGTTAGCACACAATCTATTATTAGATGATGCCTATAACTAAGCTCAACTTGAAACAGGAAGTTTTCGAAATAGAGAAATATGCGCCATGCAGAAGGAAAGGCAAGACTTATTGCTCCTGACTTTTTAGATGCAAACTGTTTTTAAAGATAATGAAAAGGCTTTGTGGAGGACTACTCTCTAGATTCCATTTGTTTTCTTCTTCCTCTTGATGGTCCAAAGACAAAATGATATATTTGGTGAAGGGATAGAGAAATCAAAGGTTTTACTTTTCTTTGCCTACAGAACCAGCTCCTCCAAAATCACTTTTTGCAGTGAATAAGACTCAGACTTCAGTGACTCTGCTATGGGTGGAAGATGGAGTTGTTGACTTCTACAAAGTCTTCTGTCAACAAGTTGGCTCTAACCAGGAAATAAAGCTCCAGGTAAAGTACATTTCAATCTCTTCTCTGAGTTTATTTTCATTACCTCAGGCATGTTACTTGAACAAGAAGAATCTTCTCTATGTATTTTCAATCAACCAGAATTCAAAACCACATGCAATGATTGATCTATATAATGTAGATAAATAGAATATATGAAAAAGTTTTTAAAATATGAGAAACAAAAGCTAGACCTGGAGACTGTTTTGTTCTTTATTCGTAGTCCATGAGTTCTCCTTCATGTTATGAAAAGGGGAGGGAATTGGAAGAGTAAAGAAACATATTTATATGAAGATACTGTGGAATAAAGACAAACTAAAATGCTTTAAATGCCTCATTCTGGAAAGAGGAGGCTGAGGATAGATTAGTCTTTAAAATAGGAAGGGTAGGGATAAGAGGCTATTTATCAATGCTATTTACCTAATCTTATACTATACCTACAAATAGAGGTTACTTCTTGAGGATTAAGGTGGCAAATTTGAGTCACATAAAAGGATATACCACCTTACACATCAATTAATAAACCAACAAAGTGATTGAAAATGTGAGTAACTTTTTTTTAAAGTTGTAGACAGATTTGTGGGCAATCGTTCCATAGTGGAATATTCAGAAAAATTATCACAGAGTTAATGAACTTTGGAGCTGAAAAGGACCTCAGGGATCCAATATATTTTAAAATACCTTTCTTTGAAGTTGCTGTCAGAAAAATGCAATTACAGAATGATTTCTTAATGTCATTGTCAAAGACAGAATCCAGGGCTAAATAGATTGACCTGACCCAGCATGTTAATTCTCATGTTTTTTTATGGAAAATTTATTTTGGGGACCTTGTCTACTAGCCTAATGGTAAGGTTGAACAAGGAAGGCCCTTGATTTTCCCCTGCATTAGTCTTTGAGGCCATCACTTTCAGGTCAAAAGCTAGGACAGGGACTCCTCAAAATAGAAACCAACTCTACAGTCAAGAGAATGTCCCATACAAAGAAAAATTCAAGTGAGCCCTCTAGCAGAGTTGTCTAACGTTCCCCCTTTTGCCCCACAACACCTCTGAGTGCAACCCAACCAGATTAAAATGTAATTGTTAAACATTTAACAATAAATAAAACATAGAAAACATTACATCTTAAAACTAAGTCAACATGGCCCACAGGGAGCCACCGTACAGATCAGTGGCCCCAATTTCTATTTGCTCTAGAGAAGTAAAGGGAGTAAATCAAGCATAGGCCATCTCTGAAAAATTTCAATGAGTAGTAAATTTAGGCAGTTTCCTTTGATATGCTATCAGAACTCTCTCTCTCTCTCAATCAAATAAAATTCTTCCTTTTCACTTTCTACTTTCTTCTTTTTTCCCCCTCTTCAACACTTCTGTCCTTAGTCCTTACCCTAGTTCTACCACTGTTACCATAAAATATTGTTTAGTCTCATTGGTGGGTTCTAGGGATAGAATGGTTATTACCTTTAGTGTCAATTATTCTGCAAAACCCCATTGAGATGTTTTACATGAAGGAAAAGGAATGGGGTGTGGACTGGCATGCAAAACAGAGGTTAAAGGGATGTTCAGAGTCAGAAATTATTTAGTAGAATTTCTAGTGATGACCAGGACTATGGATACTCCAACCCCAGTAACATTTTACATTTTAAAGGCAGGGAGCCTAGCCTTTCATTTTACCACCTGTTTTTCCATGGAGCAGATGAAGAAAAAGCAGAATGGTGAGAGACTTACTTTGTTTAGTCCCAACATAGTTCCTATGCATATATATATTCGGTGCATTTTGGAGGATGAATCCTTGGGATATAGATATAATTTAGTAGACATTTAGGAGGTTTATTTTGTTCCTCTTCCCCTTCCTTACTACAAATCTGCTCTTCTTGCTATGTACTGATTAGCCAAATCTTATTTCTTACCTAACATTTCTTATTCAAGCCAGCTCATCAAATAATCAGTGAGTCAAAAAGCATTTATCATGCACCTACTATGTGCCTGGCACTGGGCTTAATCACCCGAGATGCAAAGAATGGCAAAAAAACCAGTCCCTGTTTTCAAGGGGTTCACGGTCAGGGGTAGACCACATGAAAATAACTGAGGAAACAAGATATAGATAGATAGGTGGATAGATGGATAGATAGATAGATAGATAGATAGATAGATAGATAGATAGATAGATAGATAGATAGATAGATAGATAGATGGATGGATGAAGAAATATAGATGAACATATACATATATTTAATAGAAAATAATCAACAAAGAGGAAGCATTAGCATTAATGGGAAAGGCTTCTTGTAAAGGTGAATTTTTAGCTGGGACTTGAAGGAGACCTAGAAAGTAAAGAGGCAGAGATGAGCAAGTTCCAGGCTTGGGAAACAGCCAGAGAAAATAGAATGGATCATGTCCTTCACTCCATTGATCTTCCTTAGCACCACCCTTTCAGAAAAAGGTGATGGAGAAGAGACAATGACCCTGAAAATATTCCTACTGGCTCTGACTTCCCTTGGCTTGGAGTGACTGTAGATTTTTGCTTGGTAGTGAAGAATATTCTGATTACCTGCTATTTCCAGGAGTGCAATTGCTCAGTTCACCCAGTAACCAGAGTCACAGAGACATGGACTGGTAGGAATTGGTTCAGGATAAGTGAGATGGATATGAGGTAGTGCTTGATGCTTCCAGCATTGCTGCTTTGGGAAGAATTTCTTAAAGAGGACAATCAAGTACGTTCTCTCTCTCTTTTTTTCCTCCTGCAACTTTAGGAGCCGGTTTCTGTTTCTTCCCATGTTGTGACCATCTCCAGTCTCCTGCCTGCCACTGCCTACAACTGCAGCGTAACCAGCTTCAGCCACAACAGTCCCAGTGTTCCCACATTCATAGCCATCTCCACAATGGGTAGATACATTTATAATGCATATTTTCTTTGCAAATTGTTTCCAGCTTTGTTTTTCCCTTCGTTTTCAATTGTATGTTATATTTTTCCCCATGCATTTAGCTCCAAAGTGCTTTCCCTGATATTCACAAGCCTATAGTCCAAATCGTATTTAGGTAAAGTATAATTAAATATGGTGGCTGCTTCAGGTTTGGAATTACCCACACATTTATCAGACTACAGTAACATGACATTGCTAAGGCAAAACAAAGAAATTTTCTGAAATCCTAAGTAGAATTGGATAGAAAAGGGATACCTAAACTAATACTTTTTCCATTTTCATCTTCTTGGCTTATTTTTCTTTTCTTGTTTCTTAATTATAGTTTTATTTTGTATTCAGATTTTGAAATGTCTGAGTCAGCACCATCATTTCTAGCTTTTGAGTCACTGTTCATATTATCCACAACCCAATATAAAGATACCTGTCATTAAAACTTTTAAGATTGTGATCATCACTTTTTTGTTGGTTTCATTATTGCCATTTTCTTTTATGTAATATCATTTATGTATTTATTTTCTCAGAGGTGTCAAATATGGAGTCTGTGGGCCACATGTGGCCCCCAGTGGCCCTGAATCAGATTAAAATATAATTAACAAAATCAAATTTAAAAAGACCTAATAAAACAGATAAATTTACATTTTAAAACTAAATCAATGTGCTGTCAACAGGGATCCTTCTGTATGGTTTAGTGGTCCCTATTTCTATTTGAGTTTGATACCACTGATCTATAAAAACACAAAGTAGATTTATATAATGTAATCTATTGTATAATGTTATATGTTTGAAATACTTATGAGGCAGCATAGAGTAAAAGATAGGAAACTGGCCTCAGAGCCAAAAAGACTTGGGTTCAAGTCTTACCTCCGATACAAATTAGCTGTGTGAGATTCATTTACTCTCTTGGTGCCATAGACAACTCTTTAAAGACTATAATTCCATAATGGGTGCTGATATGTACTGGTAAAGGGAATTGCCTCTCTGGGAGTTCTCCAGACCAATGAAATCACAGGTCCAACCCAAAGATTATAATTGGGATATAGCAAGAGATGAGCAATGAATGCTGTATTCCATTGGTACTCATGTAATGATAAGAGATCTGAGGAAAGGACCCTTGAGTGGATGCTCCATAGTTATTTCAGGACATGGAGAAGAGAACAACAAGATGTGAATGAGTCGTGTTCTACATCATTGAAAGGAATATTCATGTCAAGGAGATCGCAGATTAATCAAAGTATAAATATAAGAATGTATTTTATCTATTTTAATCTAGATTTTATCTATCAAATAATATAAATTGGCTCTCTTATTCAATAATTATAATATATCTTCTATCATTCCAATAGATTTAAAAAATCTTTTTAATAGTATAATTGGAAGAGAATTTTGTTTTTCCTGTGAGATGGGGAATAGTTAATCCTTTCATACCACCTCTTATTTGCTATATTTATGTAAGCTATACATAAACTTATAATCTACAACAATAGATAGAAAATTGTGCAATAAGGATCTGTTGCATGTTGTAATAAATGAAATATTTTCTTTTTTGCTCACAGGACTATAAGGTAGCTAATGTATTATATTGTCATCCCCATAAGGAAACTCAAACCTATAGTTTTGAAATGATTCGATGAATGGCAAATCAATGAGTGCGGGAATTTTAACTTCAGTCTAACTTCTATTCTGCTGCTTTCTGTCATGCCACCTGACATCTCAACTAAGGCAAAGTCTTTCCCTTTCCTAGGATCCTCTAAGAGAGAAGTGAAATATAACCAACCCCTTTAGATATCCGGTATGCCAGCCAATTCAGCGATCTTATTTTTAAAGCTGGAGGAGGAGATCATTCTCCTATAGCCCCCTTTATACAGTGTGAGAGGGTAGCATCCTTCTGTACCCTAAGGTCTTTTGCAGTGATGAAAGAATCAGATCATTAAGTGCCTTCAATAGTTGGGATATCAGATGGAACATTTAGAAATATATAGTCCTTACATAAAATATTTTGCCATTGACTAATAAATTTAATCTCTTAAGCTGGGCAGATGGACAACATCTAAGCCTATAGATGAACAGAATGAACTCTACTAGAAGCTTGTTCATGGATTTTTCATGTACCTTATTATTGATGAGGGCAGCTAGGTGGTGCAATGGATAGAGCACCATGTCTGGATTCAGGAAGACTGATTTCCACGACTTAAAATCCAGCCTCTCTCAAATAGAGTCACATTCAAATAGAAATAGATGTTAGCCCTCAAATAGAAACAGATACCTGCAGCTGTATGTTCACTTAGAAAACCATGAACTAACATTATCTCTTGTATTATATTTTTATTTATTTTGTTTAACATTTCACAATTACATTTTAATCTGGTTCTGACTACATTCAGGAATTTTGCTGGCCATGTGTTTGATGGCTCTGGTCTAGAGCACTGAAGGGTTAAAATGACTTGCTGGGGATTACTTAGCCAGTGAGTGTCATCGGTGGGACTGGAACCCAGAATTTCCTGGTCCTAAGGTTTGCTCTCTATTAAGTATTCCTCTCCAAGGCCCAAAAGATATATTTGTGATGAGGAAGGGGAAAGGGAATTCTTTGAAGAGAATAATGTAGACATACACTTTTGAATCCATTGACTCATCAATAAATTTAGATTTTAAAGAGAACCTGCCCTTGCAAAGTGGGGGGGGGGGCATGTATTGAGTATTTTTAAAGTGGTAAAGAAGATACAAAGACATGTAACTAAGGATGAATACAAAAATGTAGAGAAGTCTCATAAAAACAGAATTAGGAGCATTATAGCTTATAATGAACTAAGGCTAACAATGAATGTGACAAAGAGAATGAAAAGAGGGTGTTCTTTTAAAGCTAATTAGGAAATAAAGGAGAAAGAGAGTAGAAGAAACAATGATAGTTGACAGCAAAAATAATGATTAGATCTAATCAGGTCAAAAAGAATTACATTCCAGGGTATTAAAAAATTTGCAAAATTGATTTTTGACCCCCTGGTAGTGATGTTGGAAAACTCATGAAGAGTAGGAAAGCTATGATAAGACTAGAGGTATATAAATGTTTTCCCAATCTTCAAAAAAAGAAAGAAAGCGGACAACAATCTGGCTAGCCCTTGTTGTGGAGGTGAAAGACCAACATAAGCCCAACAACAAGAATGCTGCCAGCACATGTTCTTGTTATCTGCTTTACTAATGAAAGTAACATTAAGGGGTTAACAATCTTACTTTAATCCAACATACAAATATCATTCACTTAGTTCAGGAGGAAAAGCCAGCAACCTGAACTTCAGAGCAAATACAAAAAAATTACAAACCTACACAACATAAAGAGACCAGATCACAATTCATAGTTACCAAGAAACCATCAACATCTGGATTCACAAGCCGAGAAGCTCTTAACAATGGCTGTCCCAGAGTCACAAGCCACTCTTCCTGTGGCTTAGAGGCCCAAGCAATCAACTCTGTTTTCTCTTTTTATATAGTCTTTAGACATCATCAAACATCATCTGAGCAACCAGAACTTGGATGCCTACTATTGGCTCTGGTCTTAGCAACTCCCTTTAGATGTCCTGAGGGCTTCCAGCCTCTCTCAAACTAGGGAACTAGTTTGCTAACCAGCTTGGGGCTTTGCATCTAGTAAGACTCAATCAAAGATACTTAATTAATTTAGCATTCTAAAACAGTAAAAAAAAAAAAGCCCCACCTTAATTACCGATAGAATGGGGTCTATAAACTATAGGTTCTATAGACTTTGATCCATCATGAAAATCTAAGCATTGTTATAGAGTTGGTGAATGAGTATCCAGAAAATGAAAATGATAATTAAAAATTCAACATGATTTCGTCGAACTAACTTCATATTCTCTTTTACAATGAAATTACCATACTGAAACATTAGAGTAATGCTGTAAACATAGCTTGCTTTGATTTCAGCAAAGCATTTGACAAAATTTTTCATGCCATTCTTGTGGACATATGGAAAGGTACAGAAGGGTAGTGGACTCAGAACTGGTTCAAGACAAAAAATAGTCATTAATGAGTTAATGTCGACTTAGAATGAGGTCTCTAATGAAGTGTTCCAGTTTCTTTTCTGACCCTCTACTGTTTTATATTTTTAAAAAAATCAATAACATAGATAAAAGCATTGATGAAATTTGTACCAATTTTACCCATGACACAAAGATGGGAAGGATAGCTAATGCACTGACAAAATGCATTTGACAAAAGCAATATCAAAAATGATCCTGGCAAGATAGAACACTGGGACAAATATGTTCAAATAAAATTTAATAGTATCAAATATAAAGTCCAATAGGCCTTAAAAAAGTAGCTTTTTGAGCATAAGCTTGAGGAGGTATTTAAATAACAATATATGAGAAAAAGATCTGAGTGCCATAATGGACTGCAAATTCAATAACAGTCAATAATACAATGTGGCAACCAAAAAAGTCAATGATCTCTTAGGCTAAATTAAGAAAGACATAGTGTCCTTGTTTAAGGAGATGATAGTTCCCTTGTATTTTGCCATGGTCAAACACATTTGGAGGATTATGTTCAACTCTGGGCATCATATTTTCAGAAGATGATGCAGAACCTCAAAAGTCCCGAGAGTCCCAGGGAAAATAACCAGAAAGATGAAAGACTTTGTTCATGTTGTATGAAGATTGGTCGAAGGAACTAAAGATGTTTGTGTTAGAGAAAAGAAGATGTTTTTGACTATCTGAAGGGCAATTCGACTTGCTTTCTTGGTCCCAGGAGGAAGGCTAGGAGTAGAAGATGTAGCAAGGCCCAAAAATTAAGAAAAAACTGTAATAGAACTATTCAAAAATAGTTATCTCAGGGGCAGAGGGTTGCTCCTTTAGCTCTCTCAATTAAGGCTAGAAAGCTACTTGTTATAGAGGGGTATTTTAGTCAGGTATGGGTTGGACTGGTTGGCCTCTGAGGTTCTTTCCAGTGCTAATGTTTTGTGACTTCTTAGTTGTCCACAAATATAATGACCCCTGTGCTTTCCAAATCTCACAGTGATCTTAGTTGTGAAAGAAAAAACAAAAATAAAAACAACTTTGGGCCATTGACAAGGAGACATTAATTCTTTCAGAATAATATTTAGCAGCCAGAACTGATGAAATTTGCCCCATGATACCACAGCCTGGAAAAATTCATTGTTTGCTTGCGCGAGCCTCTTTATTCTTACGGAGAGTTAATAATAAAATCTGATAAAAACAACACAAAAAAGCCTGTTAGTTTCTATGTGCCGGTGACTAACATATTCGAGTTTTCTTTGTAGTTACTGAAATGAATCCCAATGTGGTAGTGATCTCAGTGCTGGCAATCCTGAGCACGCTGCTGATTGGGCTGCTTCTTGTTACCCTCATCATTCTCAGGAAAAAGCATCTGCAAATGGCCAGGTGAGTCCCATTTCCCACTAAGCAAAATAGTTTATTTGTTTAGTTTAGGTTTTTAGTTTAATCTTCCTAGACTACCCCTTACATCTCCAAAAACTTTGATCATTTCACTTCTGCACTTCACAGAAGCAGAATTTCTTTTCCTTTAACTGTTATTCCACTGATATTATTGCTAAAACTTACCGTTATTGTCATATTTTATTGTGTTAATGACCATTAAATAAATAATGCTATTTATATATTCTTAGTCTAATGAACTGAGGAGTAATGGAAGACTAACAATGGATAGTTTAGGAAAGATGTAGTCCTGATAAATATGTGAAGAACATTCAAACTTTACAGGATAAGTAGAATTGTTCTAAAACTTATTTTTGTGCAGTTTTCTAACTGATATCATATAACCTTTCCAATTTGAGCATCAACATTTTAGAATCAACATTCTAGATGGTATATAGGAAGGCAGAGTTCTATTATTTGATATCACAGTGGCCATCTTTTTATTAATTAATCTTCCTGAGCCAGACAAGAATACTTCTCCAGCCCCCCACACCCCCACTTCCAGCCCTGGAGGCCACTGGGGGAGGAACTTCTTTGTTCTATTCATCATAACTGTCAGAAATATACTCATAACAAAGAAAGAAATTCATAGAAATGCTCTTTTAACCTGTAATTTTGAAAGCAGAAACCTGGCATTTTGGAAGTTATGACAATTGTCTAGGTACCTTGCCATACTCTCCAACAGCGTGGTGGCATAATTCCTTTTCTCTAGGAGTTACCAGCCTGGGGACTTTGGGGGAAGCTGGGTTAGACTGCAGGGCAGATAACCCATAGAATAAATAACAACTGACCTTGATATGATAAAATTTACGAAGTGTTTTACATTCATCTCAAGAAAACCCGACAATTTGATCTTATATCAAAGTTATTATTCAATCAACCAAGAGGCAAGAATTTACTTTATGCAAGTTCTAGCTGTGTTCTTGAAACTCTAGCAATTTATTTTGCCTTCTGAGAATACTGTTGTTAAAGGTTGGAGGCAGAACATGAAAAGTAGCAGGCACATTATCTATCTCTAACCATATATAAGAAGAGCAGAAAGAAGAACACACATCTTTTAAATGCATGTTTTATTTGTAGTACTAAATATGGCCGTGAATTGGTAGAGGTGGCTGTGCTCTCCTCACCTCTCCCTTCAGAATCCTCACAGAAAATGCCCACTCGGTTAGTACAGGGGTAGGACTCTCTGTCCAGTCCCTAGTCTTTTTCCCTTCCTCCATGCTTGTCTAACTTCAGGGGATCAAGGGAGGTCTTGCTTCTCTTAGTGAGTTCCACCAACAGTTATGATGGCAATGGAAGTTTAGACTCTCCAGTGAATGGTCTCAATTTCCTTTATAAAATTCTGCTTTTGAGAACTTAAAATGTTGTAATCAAAATATCAGATAAAAGGTTCATAAGCATGTCTCCAGTCAGAGAGATTCTGTTACACAAGAAAGGGATTGGAACCCTATGTCTTAACCAGAAGTTTTCTTCCTAGTAAATTTCCTGAACCACCGAAATTTCCCATCACACACTTGTATCACAAATAAACCCAAAGAAGTACAAATCTGACTTGACCTCAGTTGTTTCTGAGAAGCAAAACTAGGTTAATTAAAAAACAAGAAACAACTTAAAGCAGAGAAAGGGAACATGCTTAGAAATGGGGCCATTGGCAACTACCCAAAAAGAAGCAGATTGGTCCAGTTCCTCCATATTCCCTGCACGTCATCTCTAAGTTCCTGCCGAGGTTGATCAGAATAATCTATACATATTGTTTTTTGCTTCTTCTTGTGGGCCTGGGAAGGAAAACACCATCTCCACCATTGCTCTCAGTGTACCCCTATTCAATTACTCTTAGCCTGTCACTCTCCAAACCTCTGTGCCTACTCCGGCTTCTTGTACTTCATGAACTCATTCCCCAATCCTCAATCCCAGGTGATGCTTTTTCTGATTCTCCCCTACCTCAGAGCGGGTGGGAAAGAGATTCTGCATATTACATTTCCCAAAATTTTTTGGGAAATTCACAATTGCCTTTGAGATTTATGGCACCAGCCCTCCTACAGGGTGTTATATATTTATCATAATTCTCTGGCTAGTGATGGTGTAGATTGTATACTTTCAGAATTATTTTTAGAACATTTTTTTTCTATTTTGTGGCTTATCTTTTATACCACAGCTTGATGAATAGGACTTTTTCATTACAGAATAGATTGCTATTATAATAGAAGAGCAGAGAGTAGTTTGCTACTTGTCACTTTAGATAACCTCAGCTTGGGTATTGAGTACATTTGAAGCACCAGGGGGTGAGAAAGATTTTGAAGACTGGTCTCTCTGTCTCTGAAGGAAATGAAGAAAATGGACACCACAAAAGAATAAGGGAAAAATCTATTGGTTTTTTTTTAACTAAAATTGTGGTAACATAAAATGCTTGTGTAGTTTAAGATTTAAGTCATTGGAGTTCCTTTCTGTTGGCTTTGTATCTATCATTTGAAAGTGTAAGTGATTTAAGTTTTCACTCAAATGGGAAATCCTTTTGATTTTCAGTTTTTGTGATTCTGTGTTTCCTTCCATCAGTGATGTACTGCTCACCCAAGTGTACTCTCAAGTGCTTTTTCGTGGTCCAGCTCTACATTACTCAAGTGATCCACCATTTTCCTTAAGAAACTCATGTAAAATATAATCTATGTGTTAGTTCAGATGCATCTGTTTGGTTACAGTTCAGTGCCCCTACAGTCAATCCTCTCCTCCCTCTTTCATTTTAGATTTTTCCATGTATTTGACAGCACTAGTTTTATTTCATTCAGCCAGCTCTTAGTGGGTATAATAAATCTTACAAATACAAAACAGGAAACAGGCGAGAAGGGGTGGGGAACCTGCGGCCTCAAGGCCACACGTGGTTCCCCAGTCCTAGACTAGATCATAGCACAATGGGAAAATCACTTGGGGGGAATTTAACAGGTTGCAAATGCAACACAAAATGACAATTTTGTATACTTGTAAAATCAGCAAAATACAAACTGCAGAAAGGACTATGGAGAGGACCTCGCCATCTTCTATTTGGCCGTCCATTGCAAAGTATGCTCTGAAAAGGAACTACCTAGAGATGATGAGGTCGTTCACTTTTTCTTATGCAAAACAACATTGTGCTTATTTCAGTAATCCTGGAGCCCTGCACAGATGCCTAACTTAGATCCATAATCACTCAAAAGTGGGAACACTTCTATTTTCACACCGTCATACAGACCCAACTATCCATGCAGGACAAACCAGATGGTTGAAGACCACGTGTTATTGTTCAGGCCGAAGTTGAATACACAACCCATATCGCTCATCCATTATCTTGGTCAGACATTTGACAAGGGCTCAAAATTGAACTGAAAGGAGAATGTGCTAGACTCCCTTGAGGATATTATTCAGTGCTTTTAAATGATCCTAAGCTTTCTCCTGAAACCAAGCCCCATGTTTTTAGCAACAATATTCTTGTAGTGATGTGTGAATGTGCTTCATGGAATACTGTAGTCTTCAAAAACTTAAAGTTGAGAATCTCCCTAGCATGCATTCCATCCTCATTTTTAGATTTCCAAACCTTTATCTTTCTTCCAGGTATACCCCTATTATCTCCTCTTTTGTGCCTTTCTTGACACTCCCCACTGAAAGTAACTTTCTTATTCTTCAAATATTCCATAAGAGCTTTGATTGGCTCTTTTCCCTAACAACAAAAACAATAATATGTGCATAGCTCTTTAAAAGTTTGCAAAACACTTTACATACATTATCTCTTTTGAGACTCAAAACAGCTCCGTAAAGTTGGTGTGACAAGTATTATCCCAATTTTACAAAAGCAGAAACTGAGGCAAACAGAGGTTAAATGACTTGCTCAGAGTCACAGATACTAAGTGTCTGAGGCTGGATTTGAACTCAGCTCTTCCTGACTCTGGGCCCAGTGCTGTATCCACTGTTCCACCTAGATATCGTTAAACTGGAGAGCATCCAGAGGAGTATGACTAGGATGAAGGACTGGAAATCAGGCCACATAAAGACTGGTTAAGAGAACTAGGGACATTTGGAAAAGACATATCTCCATAATAATTGTTTTAGGCATTTGACGATCTGTCAAATGGAAGAAGGATTACACTTGTTCTTCTTGACTCCAAAGAGTCAAGGGAAATGAAAGAAAGTTATTTTTAAAAAGGGCACAGTTAGTCCCTGAAACTACTCCATTGCAATGGGTTTCTTCTTCAAGCAAAGAAAGGCTGGGTGACCACTTGGTAGGAATGCTCCGGAAGAGTTTCTCATTGGAGTTTGGCTTGGACTTAGTGTCCCCCATGTTCCCTTTCCACTCTGAACTTTTGTAGCAAGATGCACTCCAAGATACAACTATAGCTACAGGTCCTGTGACCCCATGAATCAAGAAGCAAGACTTGAAGCACAACAAAAGAAGTTTGTTTAGATTCCTTTGAATCTCTTTGGCAGATCAAACACTCCAGAGTTTATTGGGGGACCTTGCATAATACTTCTCATGGAAATTTTGAAGAATGGTTACTGCAGTTAGTTTTAGGGATTTTATTTTTCAGGATCATATGAAAGCCCTGTAGAAGGAACTCACAGATGGCTATGATTCTATCCAATTTGATTCTGTCATTCTGTGAAATGGTTGATGTCTTGCTTTTCCATTACAACTTACATTAGTGGATTTTTGTTGTTCCCAGCTCCCCACCTCCAATGTTGTTCAAATAAAGAATCTGTCTTAGAGCAGTATTGTGCCAAGCACTGGCAAGCAGTAACCTTGACTATTTGGTTCTTTTCAAACAGAGAATGTGGGGCTGGAACATTTGTCAATTTCGCTTCCTTAGAAAGAGATGGAAAGCTTCCCTACAACTGGTGAGTATTAATTTGGAACCACACTTTAGGAAACTATTCCAAGAGCCCTATTTCACTTTGAGGCATTGCACTTGATTTTGATTATAAAATTGCAGATGAGAATGATTTATTATTGCTATGACTTTCTATTTGAAATTGTTTCAATTCACTTTCACGAATACAAGATGGAAGCCCAGAGGGAACCAAAGCCTTCTTTTACAGATGAGAAAACTGAGGCCCATGAAGGATAAGTGGCATGCCCAAGGTTATCAGGGGTAGGATTGGAACCAAGGTCCTCTGACTCTTTTTCACTATATCAGGCACTTCTCATTCTACAATAGCATCTTGAACCTGAAAGTCATACTCCCCAGAAGCATCTCTTTACCCATGTCAGAAGAGTCTCTTGGCCTGCCATACTCATGGCTAGGAAGATGATATTCAATTTCTTCCTCTAAGATGCATACAAACCAGCATTCGTTAGGATCCTTGTCTTTGAGAAACAAACTAAGTAGTAGCAGCTTTACTGTAATATACACGTAGACGTTTAGCACCAAACCAACCAAATGGATAAAACAGACACACAAATAACAAATCACCTTGCTGCCACATGGGCTTAAACAAAGGCCCCAGACAAATGGTGAGCAAATGAGTGGAGGCTTAAGGTGCAATCGTTCTCAAAGACGGTTGGGAGGTAAGGAATGTAAACTTCAGTCCCAGGTTGGCACAGCAATACTTCTTTTCAAAGCTCAGCTTTCACTGCCCCTGAGTAAGAGCTGCTATTCCTGTTATAATATGTAAATATAAGGTCAATTCCCAGGGTTCCTAGCTCTGCCCTTGGCAAATTGGCAACATAGTAGATAACACACTGAACTGGGAGTCAGGAAGATATGTGTTCAAATCTGGCCCAAGACACTTATTAGCTGTGTGACCATAGGCAAATCACTTAATCTCTGTCTGCCTCAGTTTCCTTATCTGTAAAATGGGGATCATAATAACATCTGTCTCCCAGGGTTAAGATAAAAAATGAGGATAAAATGAGATAACATTTGTAAAAAGCAGTTTGCAAACCTTAAAACATGACATAAATGCTATTATTATTATTAGCAATTATTATACTCAAACCAGAAAATTCCCATGGTAACTCATTGACATTTCTTTTTGTTGTCTGCGTCCCCCAACCCCTAATGCAGGCACATCCAAAAAAAATACGAAAAGGCTCAGACATATTTTAAAGGATGTAGCTTACATGTTCTTTGTTACACAAAGGCATAATCTCTATACCTTTGCTGCACTCTCTATCCAGGACCTCAGGTAACTCCTTAAACAGGCCAACACAGTGTTTCATCAGGGAAACAACACAGCATAAACCCTCAGGGAAAACCATTAAGGTATCCCAGAATCTCAGAGCTGCACTGCTATTCCACAGAGAAAAGCCCTGGCTTTCTATTTCCTTCTTTTGTTTCTCTCTCCCTTCATTTAGGATACTCAGTCCACAGTGTAGGGGCCAGTTTAGGAAAAAGCAGCTCAGAGGTTCTGATTTTCCAGGCTATTCTACACTGCCTGCAAGAAGCCTCCCAGTGAGAGAGAATCTAAGGTTCTTATCTCTTGGCAGCAGCTGCTACCTTGCTGTCCCCAGAAATCAACTGCCTTGTCTCTCTGATTGTTTTAACTGGATCATCCCTCCCTGAAAGAGGAAAGATGACTTTACCTATTCCCTTTTACCTTGGAGGATGACAATTAATACTAGCAAAGGCCTCTCCTTGGTCCACTGGCTTCTCCTTAGTTATTCCTTGTATATCAGAAAAATCCTTTATGGTTCACCTCAACATAATATGTATGGCACTCTTTGTTCTTGATTTTAGTCATTCTTCTTTCCTGTACCTCAGATGAAGGGCTAGTCAGTCATTGCAACCATCCCTACTCCTTCAGGGTTCCACCTTTAGACAATTCTTTCATGATTCTGTCTCCTGAGCTGCTGTATCCTGAACCTTCTTCTCTATGAAGGCTTCTCATTCTACAATAGCATCTTGAACCTGAAAGTCATACTCCCCAGAAGCATCTCTTTACCCATGTGAGAAGAGTCTCTTGGCCTGCCATACTTGTGGCTAGGAAGATGATATTCAGTTTCTTCCTCTAACTTACCTTGACTCAAGTAAAGTTGCAACTTCTGTGTTGGGGTCTTAGAAGAGGTGGAAGACTCATCTCTAATCCAAGATAGTCAAAGGCCAGTCCAGGCAGGGATTTTACTATCAGAGAAATTGAAGGGTGAAAACTATTCCTGAGGAGGCAAAATTAATATTTCCAAAACAGCCAAGATTATTCGAGTTCTCCTACCTGTCAGACCATACCAAGTCTTCTCCCAAGTGCCTGTCTCATATATGCAGTCACATTTTGTTAGATCTTCCTCCAGAGTGGCCTGTCTTCCACTACCTAATCACAAAGCTTCTGGCCATCCAATATCCTTGAATTCATCTGTTATTCCATGGTTTCAGACAAAATTTCTTCTTGGTTATCACAAGTAGAAGTGCCTTAACCTATATCTCTTCAAATCTTTTCCTTATTATCTCCAGGGAAAAAATATGAAATCCTTTGTTTGACTTTTAAAACCCTTTAGAAGCTTATTCTTCCTATGTTTAAAGTCTTTTTATACTTCCTTCCACATGGTTGGTTGGTTGTTGTCCTTTGTTCTTAAAGAAGACGAAAATGATATCACTATGCTAGGGTCAAGTTACAGTGTGTCCAGGTTGTGGCTGATCAGACCACTTACGAGCTCAGAATATACT
This sequence comes from Phalanger gymnotis, assembly GCA_028646595.1. Lineage (NCBI taxonomy): Eukaryota > Metazoa > Chordata > Mammalia > Diprotodontia > Phalangeridae > Phalanger > Phalanger gymnotis. Next base: position 156,410,417 of record CM053623.1, on the reverse strand, counting down.
ACCACAAGTCAGACACAAATAGTCCATGCGAACATTTGGGGTGGATTCTTGAAATTTCCTCATCTCAGGTTTCTTTTGAGCTACTTCAATTCTGCTTTGCTAGTAGAGCACAGTACCTTCCCTGATGCTAGGCGGTCCTGTGCCAGTGTCTCCCACATTACACAATCAATTCCGAAGTTCTTAAGAGAGACCTTAAGAATGTCTTTGGATCGCTTTATAATTCAGTGATGCTAGCCTATTTGCTGTTCCTTGCACACAGCACCATGTTTCCCACCCGTATCTATTCACTGGCTGTTTCCCATGCTTGCAATAGTCTCCCTTCACCCGTCTGTTTCATAGCTCCCTAGCTTCCTTCGAGACTCAGGTCTTATGCCTCCTTTCTCCCACTCCCACACTACCCTGCCAGATGTCAATGTCTACATCTCTGAGATTAATTTCCATTTATTTGTTTGTTGTCTGCATCTAGTTATCTACATATTGTTTTCCCCAATAGAATGTAAGTTTCCTGAAGGCAGGGACTGTCTTTGCCTTTCTTTTTATCTCCAGTGTTTTAGTACAATGCCTGGCATGCTGATTGATTAAAACACATTATTTTTTTTTCTTAAATTCACTGCTTCTCTAATAATTTCATTTGATTATCCCAACAACTCTCCGAGGTAGGTGCTGTTTTTATTCCCTACAAATAAGGAAATGGAAGCTGAGAGATGAAAGTGATTTGCCCAGCCAGGGTCAAATAGCTAATAAGTGTTTGAGGGAAGATTTGAACTCAGGACGTCATGACTCCATCTCTGAAGTCACTGAATAGGGGTGAATTTAGGAAACCTTGCTTTGAAGTTTTGATTCTCCTTCCATTTATAGGCAGTTTTAGAAAAATGTGCGCCCTCATTAGGGCTTTTGGCAACAGCAGCCGCCTTCCTCCTTCTTCCTCCTCACCCCCTTGCTTTCCTCATTATGGTAAGGTGGGAAAAGAAGCTGGATTTCCTACTTAAGGATACTATCATAAGGGTTTCAGTGGATTGAAAGTGCATTAGAACAAGTATATTAAAACAAGTTTTATTCTAATGACAAAGGTACACAGAGAATTTAGAGCCAAGCTAATCGACTAAGTTGGCAGAACTGCGAATTTATTACAAAATACCAAACGAACTTCACTTACTTGATATTATTCTGAGCATTTGAGCAGTTAGGCAAAGTGTATATATTTTAAAATTGGGCCAGAACAGAATCCTATACTAAATAGCTAAATGAATTAAAAATTTCTTGTGGTAAATAGTTTTTCTTAAAATAAAAAAGATCTTTTTTTTTTGTTTTTACAAAAACATTAATACAGAAACAACTTACTTTTCTGAGTAAGACAATGAGTTGCATTGAATTGCCATATGTCCTTATTAAATTTTGCCGCCATCTTTGATTATTCTACTGTGCTGAAATGGAAGGCTGGAAATTCTTGCAAGTGAGGCAGTGTAGAATCTCACAACAATTTTTAATTCATATGCTCAGAAAACAGTGATAATGGGCATAGGGGGCATAAACTTTGGAATTTTGTGATTTCTTCCACCTTCTTTTTCTTTGTCCCTCTTAGGACCAGGGACTGGTTAAGGTACATAGTCTGCAGCTATTAAAAAGAGCAAAGTTAAACTGGTCCATTCCAAGGCAAAACCCATGATCTGGGCCTCATTCACACCTCATTGTAATTTAACTAAGCAGTGCTAAGTAGTCACAAGTGCAACTGTAGCCAAAAACTTTATCTATTCACACAAATCTCAATGTAACAGGGGGCACCCAGCTTGAAAACCTACCAGTATCAGTATAGAGGCTTTCCCATTCCTCCCTCCCCCCAATAAAAATTTCAAAACCATCAAGGTAAAATGATGTTAAATTTACTTTACTGGAAGGACCTTCCCCCATTTAATAAGTTTTTACAAGGATGTCATGTCATATCATGTCATGTCATGTCATGTCAGTTAGCCAAACTATCAGGTCCTAGACAAATTGTTCTGTCTTCTACATATCAGAGGTGTTTTTTTTTGGTTCCTTAAATGATCCTCATAAATTATGTTCTCCAGACCTGTGTATAGACTAAACATGGTCTATGTATGTTACAGAATAGGTACAGGGGACACCTAAAGGAACATAGAATTTACCTTCCTCACCCCCAGCTCCCAAGACTTTCTATACAACTCAGTTCTATGGTTCTGCAAGTATAGGAAAATTAAAGAAAATAATCAAGTGTCTATTATATAATTACAATAATAATTATGTGACTAGGTAGTTTTTTTTTTTTACTAAGAAGAAAGAATCATCTCAGTGAAGAATTGTTATAACAAATCCTGCCAAGTAAATGCACTTTGGTCTTTCTATCCCTAGCACCGAACTCCATACCTTATACATAGTAGGTGCTTAATATGCTTATTAAATTGAACGTTGAATTTGCATTTTGAAAGGCAGCATGATATGATTTTAAAAGCTGTGGACCAGGAGACAGACTCAACCTAACAGCTCTGTGACCATGTACTAGTTTTTTAACCTCTTTGGTTTCCCCATTTGCAAACTAGGACCAATAATACTTGCTCCTCTCTGGATTGTAATAGAGCCAGCACCTTCTGTAACATTCAAATGCTACCTGAATGTGAATTGTTTTTACTGAGGCCTTACAGGTGTCAGTATTTGTTTCCCAATGTACTGCTTAGCATAGAAATAACCATAGTACCATTTTTAAGTTGATGCTAAAAATGCTCTTTTATTAGTAATTTTGGACATTTGAATTTGTACTCCAACCAAGCATTTAGAATCAACTTTCAACTTAAAACAATAAAAAGGAAGCCATTTTACTTCTACCCTGCTGGATATCACACCTCAGGTGAGAACATCTTCATCTAAATGTACACAGATTTCGGTGAGTCTGTGAACTTGAATAGGAAAAAAATTTCATCATTATTTTTCATGACTTCTAACTGAAACTTAGCATTTCCTTCAATTCATTTAAAACCATTATTCTGAGAAGGACTCCATAGGCTTCACCAGACTGCCAAAGTAGTCCATGAAACAAAATGTAGTTTAAGAACCCCTGCCTGCCTTAGACTAAACACAAGCTAGCTGCCTGTCATGAAGCACTCATACGTGATACCACACCATATTTGGGGGACTAAATCAAAGATTCATTTAAACCTAGAATTCTGCATAAATTATTATACCCATTGCTTTCAAACTACTTGTAATTTCAGAAAGAAGAATTTGAAACCGAACTTCTTCCACTTAGTTGGACTTGAAATAGTGTAGTTTTATAGAAATGTGATGGAAAGCATTTTCTTAACTAGGAAAGACATTATTCAGTGGAAAAGATATTCTATCAAACAGCATGGCAAAATAACTGATAAGAAGATTCTCTCATACTCAGAGGGGTACATTCCTTCATAGGTTATCATGGGAGTGGGGGGATGGGCATACATAGATAACTCTTGTATACAGGCATAAAGGAGAATGTATATTCACACACAAAATGGAATATTCAATGGAAATACATGTACCCAGGGCACATGCATTTCTGGGGAAATTCATATTTCTGCCCTTCCAGAGCCACTGATAACCTCTGATAATGTCATCATGATACTCTAATCTGCTCATTGTGAATTCACTGGCACAGAGGGGTGCTGGTCAATCAGAATCAATAAACATTTAACGCTACCGTGTGCAAAGCATTGTGTTAAGCTCTGGGGTTACAAAGATAGGCCTAAGACAATCCCTGCCCTCAAGAAGCTTACAGCCTTACGAAAGAGCCAACACGCACACACACACACACACACACATTGAAAAGAGGGAGTGTTCACTCAGCAAGGGGCAGGATGAAGTCCTGCAGCTGGGTTGACAAATGATCCAAGGGGATATGAGTTACTGAGTTGATTTCATCTTGTAGAATGACAGATTTGTGGAGGTCGTGAATGTTTTAATGACTGGCTATCTAAAAGAAAAGTATGCATGACACACTTTTAAGCTCAATTTGCGTTAACTTTTTTTCCATCACTTTCTTAACAAGTCTTAACAAGGCAATAGACCAAGTCCCGATTTGTAGTTGTTAGCTGATTCCTAAGAGATAAATGCTCACACTGAAAGCTTAACACTCTGTGCCAGTAGAAGCTGGCATGCCCTTGACATATCTCATCCTCTCTGCTATTCCCTGCTGGATGTCACAGTGTCTTTGCTGCTCTCTACTGCATGTCACATCATGTCTCTGCTGGACATCTCTATTGTTCCATAACTGCAGTGTTCACTGTGCTGCTCTCTGCTACCATCTGCTGGTCTTCAGCTACCTACACAGTCTCTTCAATGTCATCTGCTCCTCTGCTACCATCTTCTGGGGTGCAGTTGTGCCAGGAAGCCTCTTCCCTTACAAAAAAGAGGCAAGATTTTTTTTAGCTCACGTAGCCTAAGGACATGACAGCCTGCACCCATCTGAGCAGCTGGAAAAAGGCAACAGAAATCCTGGGCCAACATTGTTTATCGTTCCAACTTTGAAAATTCCCTTTAATTATTGTCAAATCCCTGTTAATCTGTGTTCCTAAAAAAAAAAAATTTCAGTGACCCTACCTGACAAAAGTCCAAAGGAGCAATGTGGGTATATATTCCCCTCAGTCCTTGTGCTTGTATGCTCTGGATGGCGTGCAAATAAACCTCAGAGTAACAATAAAGAAGCTAGGTGAAACAGAGCTCTTGGTCTCTGCTATTACTGTGCATCCCTCTTAGCAACAAAATTTCTGACCTCTGCCAGAGAGGTAACTTTGGTGGTCTGCCTATATCTTAAAATAAGATTGTGCATTCCATTATTCATTCATTTAATAAACATTTATTATTCAAAGTATACCATACTTTTCCAAAAGAAGGATAAAATTTAGCTTAGATAGTCTCTGCCAACACAGTTTACTCTAGGATCAGTATTTTTAGAAGGGCAATTTTCAAGGCCTAATGAAAAATTTAAGAGCATTATTTCACTAAACATAACATGTAACCACCATGCAACAAGCTAATTATCACAAACTAAGTCTGCCTTGTGACCATAAGATCATACATAGATTAATTGCCAGAGTTAACATATAAACCTTTATATCTGAAATCGTATAGGATATTTAATTTTAATAATACAATTATTTGTCATTTGAATATGTCTATTAGGTAACTGATCTCTGTTTTATGTTTACATTACTAACATCTTGCTTTTTCATCTCCACATCTATTATCTATTAATGCTCACAGGCGTAGGAGTATATTTGCTTTCCTAACTCTGCTACCCTCATGTCTTTGGACTGATTATCTTTTGGCATTTTATATTAACCCCTGGTAAGTGATGTTTTTCCTGTTTTCCTTATGCAATGTGTGAATAATGTTAGCTTCTTAATAAATAAAAGGGGTTATAAAATTTAATTTGTTGAAAGTATCTAAAATGCTTTTTCATGGACTAAAAAATTAATTAAGTCAGTCAATGGGGCTAAAATACTGTTATTTTTATCATTTATATTTCTGTTTTTTCAAAGTTCTTTCATGATTCCTTTTATTAGTTAGCTCATCTTTGACCCACCTATTTGATGTCTTGCCACATACCTTTTATCTTTGTAAATATGTTTCCCCTTTTCCCTATTTCTTTGGTCCACCAAGAGACTTCATATCCCAGAAAAGACAAGTATGCACTCATATACTGTAGTAAAATCAGAATATTATATACATACTCTCCTTTATTCAGTTTAATTCACTAAACATTTATTAATTACTTTTTGTTTTCAAAATACTGTGTCAAGCATGGGAAATTTAAAGTTTGACACAATATGGGCCCTGCTCTCAGGACCTGTAGGGGTTTATAATCTAACGGAGTGAAAGGGTTAATTATTATTCAAGGAACCAGTCAACAAAGTGCTACCAACCACCTGAGAAAAGTAAGGCCTCTTTTGCTGACTTGGGGTGGATATTGAGAGGAGGAGGAGGAGGAGAAAAGAAAGAAATAAAATTTAAATGAATCCCTGATGGAAGAGAGGGACATCAAAAGTGGAGATGGGAGAGGCTATTCCAAGTATGGCTTGTGCAAATGTATAAGGAAAGAGTGAGAACAGAGGATGAAGAATAACCAGGTTTGGTTGAAATGTTCAGTTCAACAAGCATTTATTAAATGGCTAGTGTTTGTCAAGCATACAGACACAGACACAGACATAGACACAGACACACACACACACAGACACACACACACACACACACAGACACAAACACACACACACACACCCCAGCCTGCTCTCAAAGATCCTATGTTCTACTAAAGGAATACTTAAGTAGACAAAAGACATGCGAAATAGAAAACAATTTCCAGCGGGGTACCAACAACCAGAGGGATTGGGAATGGCATCTAGAATGATGTAGCTGAGACTTGAAGGGAGCTAGGCTTTCCAAGAGGTAGAGGTGAGGAGGAAGAGTATTCCAGGAATGAGGACAGCCTATAAGAAGGCATGGAGAAAAAATATGGAATGTCACTTACAGGGAACAGTCAACAGAACAATTTGGGTCGATGATGGGGAGTAAGGTATAGTCAAGCCTGGAAAGATATTGTAAAGCAATATTGGGAAGGGCTTTCAATGCCAAACAGTGAAGCTTATAATTTATCTTAGAGCAGTAGGCAGGAAGCTGATGAGCACACCAAGAAAGAGGGTATAAAGAAGAGATGAGGGTCCAGGACAGAACCCCAAGGCAAACCCACACATAGTGGAATGACCATAAATAATGAATTATCTATAAGGAGTCTCTTACTGAGACTGGAGGAAATCACAACAGAGAAGTCTCAAAAGCCTGTGGAAGAGACAGAATCCAGGAGATTAGTATGAAATAAAACTAGTTTTTTGGATTGGAGTCAAATTATGGAGAAACTTGAATGTCAGAGTCAGAGACTGAACATAAAGAGAACACAGGTATTTGAGGTTTCCAAATTTTTATAAGTTCTATTTCCCATTGAGGATAATTCCTTGGATTCTAAGCATCATTTTCTTTTCTTTTGAGTAAGGAATTAGCCTGGGACTGAAGTATTGAGAAATGGGCTATTTTTTGAGAAGCAAAAGAAAAGATAGCAATCTTCCAGAAGGAATATTTATAATACCTTTGCTCTTGAATATTAATCTATGTTCTTTGGGAACTATAGTGGTAGGCACAAGATCCAAGGGTATAAGAAATTTGGAGTGGTACAGAGAAAAGGAATAGAAATAATTAAAAGACTAAGAAAGAGACTGAAGCGGGGTGGGAGATGAAATGAATTGGGATTATTTAACTTGTTGAAAGGAGGGTCAAGGGACTAATTATGCAAAGGATTATGACTAGATATTTCTAGCTCCTCTGAGAACAGGGTGGGTGCAGCAAGAAGAATTTTAGAAATTGAGCTGCAACAGAAGAAATACATAAAGAACTACCTGGAAATAAGGTTTGCTAATTATTATCATGAGTGGAGGAAGATTGCTAGGTAATCTTTCAGGATTTTTTTAAACATAGTAGCCAATGATCCATGAGGAGCGCGAGAAGGGGGATGAATGCAATGACTAATCAAGAACAACATGAATGGCCCTGGAGCATCAAATTTGAGTGGGAATTATAACTACTAAATTATATGTGTGTATTTAACCTACAATTATTACTCCTGGATCCACTTTATTAACCTCTTGCTATACTTAAAGTTATAATCAAATAACTCAAAGCATATTTTTTATTAAATTATCTACTTATTCACTGTTATACTCTTAAAACACTATTTTAAAAATTCGGTGTATATTACCACATTGAAGAATAGATTTTTCTTATCTTTTTCAGGACTGTTCAGTCATTGTAATTGTATCTTCAGTTTATTTGTTTTGATTTTTTACATGAACATTTTATACTCATTATATATCATATAATAATATAATATATTACATTATATAATATGTATCACATCATGTAATACCTGTGTAATGCATTTATGATGTATGAGTATAAAATATATATTTTATCAGGTATTTCTATGTATACAAACATATATATGTGTGTGTGCATGTGTATTCTTCCTAGTTCTGCTTATTTCACTGTATGTCTTCTGTTTCTCTGAATTTTTCATATTCATTGTTTTTATGACACACTAAGATTCTAGTACATTTATATACTTCAATTTGTTTAGTCATTACCTTGTTGAAAGGCATATACTTTGTTTCTAGTTCCACAAAAAGTGCTACTCTGAATATTTTTGCCTACTCTGATGTTTATTAATGCTATTACCTAACTATTTTAAACTATTGATCATTAAATAATACCCTTACATTTCTCCCCACAAATCCCAATAAAACAAATTACTAATACTAAATTTCTTTCCATCTCACTTTTCAATTCTCATCAGAGTCTCCTCAATTTATTTTTAAACCCTGGACATATGAACATGCATTTGCATAGTTTTTATTTTTACTAGATACCTTTGGTGTAGTCCTTTCTTTCAAACAAGATCCACTGAATTTTTGGCAACCACAATCAGGGTAAACCCCAGATAACACAAAATTTTACTTTTCAACTGAGACAATACCTTCAAAGAGTAGAAACACAAATTCTGATCTTCACACATTTTAGTCAGTCAACCATTACATGTATCTTGATCATTCACTATAAACCCAGACTTGTACTAGCTATTGTAGGAGATGCAGGAGAGTGAGGCATAGTCTCTGTCTTAAAATTCCTGTTTAAAATTAAGAAACTATTCAAATGTCCTCCGTTTGGTCCTCTTTTTTAAATCCTTCTAAGAATTCTATTTTTCATTCCAGCTATTTCCATTTGTTGAATACTCATTGTTAATTCTTTCAGTTTGCCCATCTCCATGTATTGCTTAATACCTCCATCACTTTGTTTTAGATTTATCATAGATTCATTTTTCTAACATACCCTCCATCCTCCTGTATAAATTATTCACTTCTTGCAAAGGACTTTGTACTCTATAGGTTTTCAAGTAATCCCTATGGTGCCTTCCTTGTTTTGTATTGAACTCAAGAAAATCTCTCTCTTGGTGTTGGCTGACTCTTTTCTTTTTAGAGGCCAGAGGATGGGTGTGGGGGAGCAATGTCATTGTGGAGTACCATTGCCCAGTTATGTTAATCACAGGAATATGCTCCACCAGAATTCTTACATCAGTGATCTCAGATTTTATTTACTATTTAAAGCAAACATCAATTTCAATAGGGTCTAGGATCTTTCTACTACCCGCGGTGTGGTGAATTATTCATTTGGTTATCTTGAGTCCATAGCACTTGCCATTTTCAGCATGAAACAACATAGCTTCTAATGCTCACCTTTCTTTCAAATGAATTTGTGCTCCATTTCTGTTTTGGGAATCACCAATTGATTTCTTTTGAGATTATTTAAAGTGTTTCCCCCATTCATCTCATTACATTCTATATAACGCTTATTTTGGGAATCCATTAAAATATTTCACTGAAACTTCAATATGCTGTCATACCTTCATAATTTTTCTTTTAGATGAATTCCAATTTGGTTGGTTGTCCTGATTTGCCATTTTCATTGAAATTTATAAATGCATTTTGACTACTTGAATTCATTCATATTGGTATTAGGGAAAGTTTTCCGTGGTATCAAATGAAATGTGAAATACTGAAAAGAAATTCTTCATTCTGCATATTTATGCTATGTAACAACACTTTTTAAGATAGGTTGTTTTAAAAATAATTCATTGTGTTCAGAAAAGAATTCCAAATTGGCATTTTTTATTACTGCAGTGTAGAATATTAGATAGGGAAATAGTCTTGGAGCTCAGAAGACCTGGGTTCAAGTTTAGCCTCAAGTCAAGTCAACAAGTATTTGTTAAGTGCTAGTATGTTCCAGGCACTGTATTAAGCAATGGGGAGTTTCTTACAAGACGGTCAAGTTAAAATTACTAGAAATAACTTTCCAATGGATTGAATTTACAACTTCAGTTTTGCATTAGCACTGCAATTTGAAAAGCCATGAGCAAGTATGGAAATTCTCATGATGATGCTATGTAGCTTCCCCATCTTGTCTGTCATAACCCAGCATCTAAAAATTGGCTCTTCTATGAATTCAGGATGAACCAAACAAAACATTGCAAATTAGTCCCACTGAAATTATAGTTCATTCAGGCTGTATCTACAATGCAAAAAGAAAACCTGATTCTACCTCCTCCACAACTAGATGTTTGGCCAGCTCTTGAGTAGTAACTGCATATGAAGATTCATTGCTCAATGCATTCATGTTGCCATCTCAGTTTCAGAAATGGATTTATTTTCTTCTCCATCTTCTATTCTTTGCCAAGAATCAATAGGAGTTCTGATTTAGGTAGGAAAGATCCTTACACCTAATCATAAAATATGTTGGCAGCTTCATATATTTTCCAGAAGTGCTGTCTACTTTCAGGTTTTTAAAACTTTCCCTAGAATAAAATAAAAATGAAATATTGAAAGGAAATACTCTAATCAAGAAATTGGATAAATCACTTCTTGTCAGTCCTTGTTCAACCCAATCCCATCCCTAACCAGTCTTGTCTGCAAGAAAATATTTTATTAAAATTCTAAATGTATTTAAAACAGACCATTAATGCTTAAGGTAGAAACTATGCTAGACTCAAGAGGGTCAGGAGATGTTTTAATATGTGTGGGATGGGGAAGCATGGGGAACTGGGAGCATAGGAAAAGAGTACCTGGCTGGTTCTCCTTCCTACTGCCCATGACCATGAATGAGGAAAAAGGGAATGAGAGGAGAAAGAGTACTACAGCATGATTTTCATCCCACTAAGGCATGGGCAGGAAGCAAAATCTGCCAGGGACACAAAGGGCACCAGTCCCTCCATGTGCCATCCTTCTCTTCAATTTTCTTTATTTCCTTTTCTTCTTGCCAATATTTCCCTCACCCTAGGCTTGATATTGTGTCAAATACCTCATTTTGATGAAAAAAACTAAAATAAAATATTTACTTTGTAAGGATATTTTAATTTTGTTTTGAAGATTCAGCAGTACATCAATCTGATGCCTTCAACTGGAATTTAAACTGGTGTTTCTGACAACATTAACATAACTGGTGGTGCAATAAAATAGTTTATTTTCCTATATTCTCATGAAATCATAAAACTGTTGAGCTAGAAAAGACTTTAGAAATAATCTAATCCAACCCTTTCATTTTACTCAAGAGGAGAGTAAGATGCCTAAAGTTAAATACTTGCCCATGTTCACGTAATTAGTTAGTGGCAGAGTTGGGACTAGAGACTGAATGTTTTCGTTTCTCATCCAAGGCATTTTTCATCCTGAATGCTTTCATTAAGAGGATAAAAAGGCCAATTTGGTATTAATATATTTTAAACTTTGCTTTGAAATGGGTTGTTAGATCTTGACATGACCTTAAAGGTCAATTATTCCAACACCCTCATTGTAGAAATGAAGAAGCAGGAACTTAGGTCAAGTGATTTGTCCAGTGTCACCCATTTCGTTAGAAGTAGAGCTAGGGTTTAAACTCAGATCTCCTGACTCATATTCTGTTGTTCCCCTTCTCTTACTTCACAGACTTCTCACTTCTCCTTATACTCCATCTCCCATCTCTGCACTTTTGCAGACTGTCTCCCATGCCTGAAATATAGGCACTCTCATACTCACCTCTGCCACTTAGAATACTTTGATTCTTTCAAAATTCTTCTGAAGCTCCACATTCTACATAAAGCATTTCCTCATTCATCCAGATTCTACCTCACCCCCTCCAAAAAATTTACCTTGAATTTATCATGTCTATATTCTTTATATACTTATTATATGTTGTCTCTTGTGATATAACGTAAGTTGCTTGAGAACAAGTAATAGTTCATTCTTATCTTTGTATTACCGAGTGTCTACAACAGTTCTTCTTTCTACTGAATCACACAGCTTCCGGAGTAATTCATACCAACAGATTATGAACTGAGATGTTTGAAATTTTGCTTAAGATATTATTCTGCTATATTTCTGAAAATTAAATTAACCCAATTTAATTACTGGTTAATAGCAATGTTACTATTTATCCTTAACCCAGAAAAATCAAAGGCAGCATTCGTAAGCATATAAATTGAAATTTCAAAGTTATATTCTCCCTGTTGGGTACTGACTATCAAGGTGAACATATATATGTACATATGTGTGTATATATACATATATGTAATGTATGTATATATAATGTATGTGTATAAATGTGTGTGAATACACACATGAATATACATATAACATATATATCAATTGTGTGTGTGTATATATATAGTTATGATATATATTATATATGATACCTCATGATATATTACATATATCAGCAAGTGTATGTATCTATACATGTACAGATATATCTATACACACATAGGTACACTTTTATATATATAATATATGTATTAGCTTCATCATTTCAGTATACTTCATATCATATACACATATATACACTCCTTGATATTGTTAGTTCAAGTTCTAGGCCCTAACCAAAATTTTAGAAAAGATTGCCTTAACTTTTCTTAAATGCAAGATAAACACAGAATGTAACAAAAGTATCGCTCTAATATGCACCAAATCTTTTGGGACACCAGTATTTATCTTTCTATAAGATCAAATAGCTTTAAACTGCGCTAAGACTTTTAGGACACTGTATTTCTAGCAGAGTGCACGATTCCAAGCTTTTGTTTTCCTTTACTGTGCTAGGATGTGCCAGGGTGGTTTTGGAAGCAGGTAGACCCAGTGTATTTCTCTGCTTAGAAATTATAGTTATACATTTATAAAACTTGGAGTTTCTTATTAAATGTAACCTAGAAATATAAGGAAACATAAAATATGATCATGTTCCCAATGATCAAAATTTGAAAGATTTTTTTTAACTAGACATCTCAGATTACAACCATCATTTTTTTTAATTTTTAGGAAAGTAGACAAACTTGAAATAACTTTGTGTAATTAAGGAAAAACCCCTCCAATTCAAGTCATTATGTTAATAAGTTATTTTGCCCAGATAAATTTGTTTTAATCATTTTGTTATTATCATTATTATTATTTACAGGAGTAAAAATGGACTAAAGAAGAGGAAATTGACCAAGTAGGTCTCTCTGGATTTTTTTCTCTTGATGACTTATGTAAATATATCTATGTGAATGTACTGACAACCCTTAGTTAAATTACAAAAAAGTAAAAGTCTGCATAGAAACAGGATGATATTTGGGAAACAAATATATCCTATAATGTATAACAAGTCTGTATACTGAAACCAGTAAAAAATAGTTCATTGTCAAAATATTTACAGGCTTTTTCCATTTTCATGTTTTTGGGGGTTGTTTCATCCAGTTTCATCCTTAAATGCCTTTGATATGACTTTGTTAATATAGCACTTTTCTGAACTAAGGCATCAACTTCTATTCACATTACCATGCTGAATCTCCAGAATATAGATGATTATTTCTGCCCTCAGGGTTCTAGCAGGGTAACCCTGAACAGTTGGGTTTCTAATCCCATGAATCACAAGTCTTCATTCAGTGTGATTCCCCCTCCAGGTGATATCAGTTAGCTTTTACATAATAAAACTAAGCCAAGAAGCTATGTGACTTACATTATTATCGGTAAGATCTGGATTAAAATCCTGCCTCTAATACTAAGGTAAACTACTGAACCTCTCTGACTCAAAAGTGGTAGGAAACTAAGACAGATGGGTTGTGTGCTCCATTGATGGAGAAACTTCACACACCTAAGGAATCATAGGTTCTTGATGAAAATACTAAGAAAGCATATCACAAAATAGACCATAGCACATACGAAAATCAGGAAGGGAAGATTCAAACTGAAACATCAGAATAATTCTGTGAGAATTTTTTGGTTTGGGTAATAAAATGAATGTTTAGTCAGCTTACATTTTTGATTCAGTGATTATATTATGGAAGATCTTTTACCACATTTGGTATATAATAAATGCTTCTGAAAGTACCAACTTAGACAACCCCAACAAATAAATAGCAAAAAAAAAAAAAAGATTTCTCTGGAAATGTATTTCAGTTATCAAGAAACAGTTAAATCAGGAAAAACAGGATTGCAATTGTTAAAGATTAACAGTTGCTGGGCTTCCATAACCTAATTACCCATTCCCTTCAGGGTTTTCCTTCATTAAAAATAAAAATTGTTTTAAATAAAAAATGGGACATTTATGCAAACAATTCACTCTCGCTATTTGCCTCTGGTAGAACACTGAATCATTACTAATTGTAGTCAAAAAGGGGGGAAGGGTTAGGCTAAGTAATAGCAAAATGTAGGAATTATCTATTCCCATTGGAGACAGCTGTGGAATAGATGATATAAAACAGTAGGTAATATAAAAACTGTTCATTGAATAGATGAAAATTAGTACTATTATAATTATTATAATTAATTTTATTTTTAAATCACAGTTTTCTCCTTAATTAAATTTTTCTCCAAGTTAATATTAGAATGCCAAATCAAATGCTTTTGTAGTCAACAATCAATAAACATAGGAAAATCTTGTATTCTCTGCATCTTTCAGCCAATTTGTAGTGGTAAAGATTTGGTCTTCTGTGAAATTTTACCCACCAAAATCTAACAGTTCTCCTCCAATATTTTCATCAAGATTTCCCTCAATGTTTGTACAGACTCTTTTAATAAAAAATTACTTAGATGGGGAAATAGACACGTATGGCAGTAAAAGCTGTTATTCCCGTGGTCACCTTTTATGGACTAAGATTCCCGCCCAATGCCCCGTCATTTTTTTTTTGATATCTTCCTTTCTTCTTCAGAACCCTTGAGAACTGATCTCTCAAAAACCTCAAAATTGTGTTACCTCCAGTATAGACCTTTTCTCTGAAAACTTGGTCTGGTTCTTTGTTCCTTTGATGCTGTCTCTACTTCCTCTATAATAAGCCCATAAAAGCCAGTTTCCATATACTGGCTTCACTGTCCTTGAGTGTGAAAACAATTCATTGTCAAAATATTTACAGACTTCTTCCATTGTCATCTTTTTTTTGGGGGGGGGATTTTTCATCTAGTTTCATCCTTAAATGTCTTCGATATGACTTTGTTAATATAGCACCTTTCTGAACTAATGCATCAACTTCTATTCATGTTACCATGCTGGATCTCCAGAAGGTAGATGATTATTTTCCCTCAGGGTTCTAGGGGGTAACCCTGAGCAGTTAGGGTTTCTAATGCCATGAATCACAAATCTTCTTTCAGTGTGATTCCCCCTCCAGGTGATATCAGTTAGCTTTTACAAAACAATATTTACTAAGAAGGTATAACAAGAACAGAAGTCACAGAAACATCCCCAAACCAGGGCACACTCTTCCTTCTGCACCTACCCAGTCTCTGAGGAGAGCGGACTAAAATTTAAAACACGAAGGTGACACACACAAGTAAGGAACACATGAAGTACCTTACAACTCCTGGCTGTGGGAGTCCTTTTCTTCTTTTTGTGAAGTCCTCACCAAGTTCACTTCTGGATGTAATGCCATAATCACTTCCTTCATCAGCTGGGCTTGCTCCTGGGTCAAGCAGGTTGGCTCCTTATGAGAGCCAGCTACTGCTCTTACAAGCTCTGGTGGGCTCTTCTACCATTTTTGATAGTTGAGGAGTTTCCCGATGGCTCTTCTGACTTTTTTTTTGAGACTGAGTCTCCTTAGTTCACCCAGATTGCAAGTGCACATGACCAAATCCCGTTACTGACGGGCAAGGGAGCTTTGATTTGATCCATTTCTGTCCTGCTTAGGCTCACTCCTTCTTAGGCAGCCCGGTAGCCCCTTTCTCCCAGTGGCTCACCATGTCAGTGCCAGACTTGTTATGGACAACCATGCATCTTAGGCAGCTCAGAATTCCTGACCTCAAGTGACCTGTTGACCTCAGCTCCCTCAGTAGCAGGTAGAGGTGTGTGCCACCAAACTGATCCATTTTGTCAGGGGATACTCATTCACCTGAAGTAAGGAAAGAATAAAACACAACAGACCTAGGCATCATGAACTCAAGCCTACTTCACTTCTGGTGCTGCTCCTCCCCTCAATTAGACGCTTATAGCAGTTATTTCTTTTTTTAACAGCATTTTATCTTTTCTAATTACATGTAAAGACAATTTTCAACATTCACTTTTGTAAGATTTTGAGTTCCAAATTTTTCTCCTCTCCTCATCTTCCCCAAGATAGCAAGCTATAGGTTATACATGTGAAACCATGTAAAACATTTCTACATTAGTCATGTTATAAAAGAAGAAACAGAACAAAAAGGGAAAAACAAAAAAAGAAAGTAAAAATAGTATGATTTGATCTGCATTTAGACTCTATCATTTCTTTCTCTGGATGTGAATAGCATGTTCCCTCTTTATTCTTTTGGATTGTCTTGGATTGTATTGCTGAGAATAGCTAAGTCTATCATAGCTGATCACCATACGATGTTGCTGTTACTATGTACAACTGTTCTCCTGGTTCTCCTCACTTCACTCAGCATCAGCCCATGTGAGTCATTCTAGGTTTTTCTGAAACCCACCTGCTTAGCTTTTCTTTTTTTTTAGGTTATACATGCACAGCCATGTGAAATGTATTCACGATAGTCATGTTGTGAAAGAAAACATAGACAAGAAAAAAAAACTTCAAGAAAAAGAAAAGAAAAAGGAAAGAAAAAACATTCTCCAACTTCTATTCAGACACCAACAGTTCCTTCTCTGGGGATAGATAGCACTTTTCATCATAAGCCTTCAGAGTTGTTTTGGATCATTGGATTGTGAGAATAGCTAAGGCATTCACAGCTGGTCATCCTGCTATCATTGCTGTTATTTTGTATGCAGCACATTTCCCTTTGCATCAGCTCATCCGAGTCTTTCCAGGTTTTTCTGAGAGCATCTGCTCATCATTTCTTATAGCATAGTAGTATTCCATATATCATATCTTGTTCAGCCATTCCCCAGTTGATGAGCATCCCCTCAATTTCCAAGTTTTTTGTCATCCCCTCAATTTCCAATTCTTTGTTACCACAGAAAGAGCTGTAGCAGTTATTTATTACCCGAAAGTCACCAGGAGAGAAAATAAGCATAAGAAGGGTCAAGGCAGGACATTTTGATGCTTTTGTAGAGCTGAGTTGTAGTTCTGTCTTCAGTACTTCCGGCTTTGAAGCCAATTAGAAACTCATCACCACTGTACCAATCCCTCAGCCATGCAGGTTCAGTATAAAGCTCACGAAGCCTTCATATGCTCTATGGAAACCAGGCAGGGAATACTGTACATGCTCTGAAGACTAAGACCTTATCAGCCCAGTGCTCAACATGATTAATTGGATCTCCCACCAAGGTTTTATTTTGTTTGGTTTTTTTAAATTGGCTTTGACTTTTGAGTGTAAGCAATAATGCTTTTTTATTTAGCTTTTTAAATTTGTCTAAAGAAGTAAAATATAAGGTAGAATGTTCCAACTGTATATCTGACCGTGAGATTAACCCATTTAACTGATTAATGACTATATAATTAGTTACTTCAAACCCCAAAAAATCAAAAGTAGCGTATATTAACAGCACACATGACTCAACTCAGCCAGAGAGTCAAATGTTTGCTCACAAAGATGGTTTGGGGAAACTTTTCATCTTCTTATTGTAGTAATCAATTAAAATTAATTAAATTTCTCTATGACATCATTATAGTCAAAGATGATGTCCTTTTCTCCATCCATTTACCAACTCTTGATATGAATAGCTTTTAAAAATAGGTTGTGTTGGAGTGGTTTATATTGTATGGCATTTTTTCTTGTTTTCATTCTTTTTTCTATCTTTCCACTAATTTTTCTCTTTGCCAAGTTGTTGGTCTGACTATACAGAGATAGTTGATTCAAAATTAACTCCCTTATCAATGAGTCTTTCCTATACATTAAAATATAATCGATTTTATTTTTTTAATGTTATCCAGTGTTCATCATGGCTAGCATTTCTCTGGAAAGCATCCATGAATTATAGACATGAAATTTTCATATAATTTGCGATCATTGATCTGTCATGGTTTTTATTCCTGGGACAAATTTTCAAACATATTTTTTGCTATCCCTGGCTTCATCATAGTGTCATTATCCTTTTATTAATCATCTTTGCCAATCCGATGGTTTTAAAATAGAATCTCAGAGTTGTTTTAATTTGCATTTCTCTTATTATGAGTGATCTGAAGCATTTGCATAAGGCTATTTATAGCCTGCATTTCTTCTTTCCCCACCAATCTTTCAACTAATTACATATTATTTCCCCTTACAAACTGCTCCAGCAAAACTGATCTACTTGGATTACTCATACATGACATTTCATTTCCTTCATCTATCCCTTTGCATAGACCATTCCCTTCTCTGGACCAAACCTTTAACTCCTTTCAAAGCTCAGCTCCAGTGTGACCTCCTTCGAGAAGTCTTTCTGGATTTCCTTAGCTGTTAGATCCTCTCCCCACCCCCAAATCACCCCTTGATATTTATCTTGTGTATGTCCCATTATCTCATTTTATCCTCATAACAACCGTGTGAGGTAAGTGCTGCTGTTATTCCCATTTTACAGTAGAGGAAACAGAGGCAAATAGAAGTTATTTGTCCAGGGTCACACAGTTAGTGTCTGAGGCCTGACTTGAACTCATGTCGTCCCGACTCTGGGCACAGTGCTCTATCCATTGCACCACCCAGCTAACATCAGTTGAGGCACTCAATATGCAGATTATGCTTGCACAGTATGATTGCCATTGTTATGGGAGTGATCCAATACAAAGTTCAAGTCGAAGAAGGACTCACATAAATGGTGAGCTCCTCCGGATACTCCTATTTATCAACGGCATCATGCAGATCTAAGAGCAACCCATAATATCTCAGGGCATCGTAACTGACATCAAATCACTCAAAAGGCCTGGACTGACTCTCCATTCAGAAACAATCATGTGTTAAAAATGTTTAGACATCTTCCATTCTGTATAGATCTGGGACAAACACGGGAAACACATGATGATGGGGACCCAGGCTTGAACAGAAGGAAGAGAAAGGGCTGTAGTAACTATTGGAAATTGCAAAGTTCTTTTAATTGCCTTGAGCTCCACCAGGAAAGAAAGGTCCATTTTTAAAAAATCAGCACAATTTTGTTGGTGTTATATGACTAAGAGTGATTAAACCCTATAGTCTCCAAAGAATTCTAATTCAAATTCACCCAAAGAGCAATGGAGAGAGCATGGTGGACATAAATGCATCATAATGCATTACGAAGTATTATGCAAATGAAGCAATATAGAGGAGGCCATAAAAGGATATGTGAGCAAAAAGAAAAATGGGTCAGTCATGGTGGTGAGATTGAGGGAGTCAGGGAGACCAGATGGCCTGCTAGCTATGTGACCTTGGACAAGTCTCTTAAACTCTGCCTGCCTCAAAATGGAGATAATAATAACACTGACCTGGCAGTGTTTTTATGAGGATAAAATGAGACAATATTTATAAAATGCTTTGTAAACCTTAAAGGGCTATATAAATTCAAGGTATTATTGTTATTATTATTATTGTATATGTAAAATTTGCATATGTACTTATATGCATGCAAATATTTACTACCTTCTTTACATGTCTATGTATAGACAGACAATAAATATGTGATATTCACTAGAAACCTTCCTAACTCAGTAAAGGACTCGTCAGAGTTTGTACTCTGTTGCAAAAGCCTTTAAGAAAATGAAGTCAACCCCAAATGAAGAATCAATACATAAGTAGGAGTACATGCATACCCAAATATTACATGAATATTATATGTATATACATATTTATTTATTTATATAGCTACATATATGGCAAGCATAAGCCCTGAAAAAAGGCTTAGTTCAATTTTGCCTGAGTTTCTATCTAATTTCTTTATCCTATTAATGCTGAATTTAACAGTATTGCTGGGGTTCTGATAGAATGGTTTGACCAATTAATGAGGAATGTAGAAGGATACGTTATCTCATTTTACCACATCAAGGAGTAGCAAGGTTGACACAATAGGGGAAATATAAAGATATCCTTTAATTTCTTACCTAATTCAACACGTAAGTCACTACCTTTAAAGAGGTTGTTGAAAGACAGGTAATGTCAACTAAGAAAAATGTTGAGAATTGAACTTTTAAGAGTATGAGTTGTCCTTTAGTAATCATGAACATTAATTATGATGTATTTGTCAAACATGAAAGATTGATGCCAGAGCAGGACTGTAGAACTGAATGAGACACCTTGTTAATTATTTATACTCACTTAAATATATAATACTATATTTTAACAGCATTCTTTCTATTATTTTCTTCGTGCTTAAAAAAGTCCTGTTCAGCTAGATGACTTTGATGCCTACATCAAAGAGATGGCCAAAGATTCAGACTACAAATTTTCTCTACAATTTGAGGTGAGTGTGATACAATTCAATAAAACAAATGTGTGTGTGTGTGTGTGTGTGTGTGTAGCCTTTATATTATCTGTCAATGTTGGTGGTATATAATGAAGAGAAAGAAAAACTTTTCTATTCGCTATTAGATAACTCCGACCCTTGAAATGTTCAGGCTGGGCTTTCCCAGCCATTCTTTTTTCCCTCCTATGCAGCCAAACCTAATGCCTATCACCAGCTACACATCCCTGGGTAGAAAACAATGGTGAGGATAATTCAACAGAGTCCATCCCCTTCCACCACTACCCACTGATTTGTTTTAGCATAAGGACCGAAAAATCTTAGGGCTCGCGTTTACCCTGTTTTGAGACTTTGATTTTTTTTAATTCTAAATTAAAATCATAAGGTTCTTTTTCATTTGACTTAAATTAGCCACCAGGAAAAAGCTTTTACACTTTGGAATGAAGTTTGAACTTCTTTCTTGTCTTCACCTTGGTATTTCACAGGTTTAATCAGATTTTATCTACTCAGCAAAAATTCATATTTAAACAGAAAATAGATGATTTTATAGAATAGAATAAGCTTTGGAATCAGCTTCTGCCTCTTTTGGTCAGAGAGGGAGGAGGAAGAGGATACTCACTTCACAGCCAGATACCTATTCTTTCAGATGGAACACGAAACACTAACTCATAACTAATGCCAACTGTACCATTCTGGCTGCTGAAAGTAGGAGCAGCTACTCAGCTTCACCATTCAACTTTCCAGTTTCTGGACTTGAGTTGCAAAATGCTTTCTTAGAGCTCCTCTCTTTTTTGACTTCCATTCAGATCCACACTCAGAGTCTGACTCTGAAACTCCTCTGTCTTCAATCAGATTGTTTTGTTGCCAGCATGGATTATTTCAGTGTATAGTTTGTCCAGTCCTTCTATTTGTCCCAGCTTTTTCTTCTTCAGTTTAATGCGCTAGTGACTGAAATTTTATAGTACGGATTTGATGATTTCTCTATAACTGATGATGAAAACAGATTGTTATAGAAAAATGGGAAATTTTGTTACATTTTGCATGCATTTGTTTTCCTTCTGCCAGATTCCTCCCACTGTTCTTGGAAAGTTGAAGCTTAGTTACATCTCATGCCAAGTTTTTTGTAGACTTTGCTTCTAGTCCTTTTTGCTGTTTTATAAGATGTTACTGCTCGTAAAATTCTTCCATTCTCTTCCATACTTTTATTGAAATATTTCCCTTGGCTGTCATCTCTCCCCGCTTGGCAAAGAAATCAAGTGTTTGCTGGTGAGGGGTATTTAGGGACTCTTTTTACCTATTCATTCTGTTGACAGTTTTACACCAAGTAAACTTTAGCCAGAAAGGGTGATAATTAGGGCCAATATCACTGTTTCTTTTTCCATTTTCCATTTTTGGAAGCATTAATAGCTCCTTTGGATAAGTCAGTTTAGAGCTATTAAAACTTCACATTGTCCTCTTCTTATACTTATTCTAATTCTGTTTATTTTGCTCTTTGCCCTTATTGGTCTTGTTGCATTCACAGCTAATATGATATGACTTCCACATCAGTAACCAGTCATTTCCCTTCTATTATGATACAATTTCATTTTCGTGTATTTGTATGTGATGACAATCATCATAACCCAGTACATTTTCATATGATTTAGAGGATCTTGTCTCATTCTTCAGGTTGTAAAATTTCTCTATTTGTTTCTCCTCTGCAAGATATACTGGTGCAGTGGAAGTAGGAATTAATTCAATCATTTTGAAAAGCAATATGGAATTTTACAAATAAAGTGACTAAAATATCCCTACTTTCTGTGCTAGCATTTTTTTGTGCTAGCAAAGAACTGGAAACAAAGTAAATTCACCAACTGGTGAATGGCTTGACAAATTATTGTATATGAATGTAATGGTATCTTTCTGTGCTGTAAGAAATAACAACTATGATGAATGCAGAGAAGCATGAAAAGATTTACTTGAATTGATGCAGAGTGAAATAAGCGGTAAGGAAAACAATGTATACAATGACTAAAAACAATACAAACAGAAAGTAAAACCACAAACAATAAAAAATGAATGTTGCAAAATTACAGAGAATATGAATGGCCACAAAGGAAGAGATATGAAAAGATAACTCCTCTCACTACTTCTCAGAGGTGGGAAGGCCATGGTTATAGAACATTCAATATTTTTAGATTGTCACAATGTATTGGATGATTTTGCTAATTGTTTTTTCTCTTCTTCCTCTTTTTAAAAAATTTTCTTTGTTATATGAAATGGCTGTCAGGGAAGAACAAGAGAGACATACAGCGGGAAATTTTGGTGATGTTAAAATGTATCAATAAAATTATTTTTAAAGACAAATTCTGATGCATAATTTACAATCATCTTAATGGCAATCTTCTTGTTAATGTTCATCATGGGCACTATAAGGCAGGAGGATCAAGATCATATGACACAATGTTTTTTGTTGCCTTTGGTCACATGTTGAGACCAATTCTGACAACTTCTTTGTCTCTCCAAGGAGAACCTCTAAATCATTCTTTGTTTAGCTGCAATTACTTTTTTATTTTCTAGCTTCATTCATCATAAGAATATCCATATTGATGTGGTTCAGTTCTTCTAATTGTGTGAATTCATTGAATATTAGACAAAAAACTCTTAAATATAGACTCTTGAAACTGTGAGATCATTAGCATTCTGTGTGCTCCTTTTTATCATTCCACCATGATCCCGGTGGAAATAGAAGGGAGTTATATAGTACTAGGAGCCGTTCAAAAGTTTTTTGCTTTTTTTATTTTTCTCTGTTCTCAGTTAGGTTGGTCTTTAGAGAGCAGACCATGGAGATATATAGATATGTATATATATAGATATATATAGATATAGATATGATATAGATAGATATAGATATATGTACATTATATATATGTGTATGTATATGTATATGTTTATGTGTGTGTGTGTGTATCTTCTTACATTTCCTTTGGAAAAACAGTGGAACAGTGTCCATTTCTATACCCTAATTTTCAAAGGACACTAGCCATCCTTCCTGGTTATGTAGTGAAATTTTCTTAATTCTAATCTTATCTCCTGTAATGTAAAGGTCCTCTCTATCTTCTTGTAGATAATCAAAAAAATTCTAAAATATAACGTCAGAATTCTCTTTTCTGTCATTAATAGGAGTTGAAGCTAATTGGACTGGATATTCCCCATTTTGCTGCTGATCTTCCATTGAATAGATGTAAAAATCGTTACACAAATATTCTACCATGTAAGTGTATTGAACATTGATCCAGTTGTGCTGGTATATCTCAAGGGCCAAAGAATTTTTTAGAAGTTTTTCAGTTTTTCTCAACTATGATAAAACCATGTCATAAGCTCATTTCCCAATTTATAATTTTGCTGGATGTCTATAGATTTGCTAAGAAATGGTTACAAATGGGTGGTATTTTACTAAAGGAAATTACGACTATTTAACCCTGGTTAAAAATATTAAGCTTCAGGCTGAGATTAAAATAAGGGCCCCCATAATAGTCGATATTTATTTAACATCTCGGGAAGGAACAAGTGAAGGACAGCTTGTCCAAAATCCCTTCTTACAATTGACAAAGTCTGCTCAACCTGAGCATTTTTTGCAGTAGGAATTGTATTTTCAGAAAAGACAACACAACATACAGGTAAAAGCTTCCCTTCTAACCAAACTCCACTTTTCTTCTGTGCTGAAGTGTGCCATGAATGCTACCCCAAGATTTGTGGAATCAGAAAGAAGATTCTGAGGTCACAAGATAGGTCTGCCTTCAAGTCACCTCTTAAAAAGGCATATTTGTAACTCCTGTCATACCCTAAAAGTTAGATGGCATTTCATATGGTCATTTCTCCTCAGGAAGTGGTCCAAGGGATGATAGGTTTATGAAATATTCAGATGATACTAAACTGGTAGGGATTCCTAATGTGTTTGGATAATGAAATCAGGAGTCAAAAAAGGCTGAAACGATGAGTTTTGTAAGTTGAGATTTAATTGTATTAATATATTAATAATGATAAATATTAAATTCTATATTTGGGTTCAGAACATCAACTGTATAGAGAATTTATCTCTTATAGTGAGATAGTTCACAAAGGGAAAAAACCCCAGGGGTCTTAATCAGCTACAAGCTTTGTATGATTTATGCTACAATCTAAAAAACTAATGAAAACATTTGTCATTTGTGGTCAGTGATTTAAGATGACGACTACTTGCCATATTTAACTATGATTGTGAGGTAGGACCAGCACCACCAATTAATGAAATCCTCTAATAGTTCCATTACTAGAGTGACTGGAGGTGGAAGTAAAGATAACAAGGGGTAAAAGGAATAGAAAGACCAGTGTCAAGCAGAGTCCTAGGTTGAGGGACTATGGGAAAGTTAGGGAAAACAAAATACAGCAAGTACCACAGAATTGATGCTATGACCAAAGTCAAGCTACTTCCTGGAAGTTTAGGTCTTTTTATCCTGGAGGCATGTGTGCCTTGCCCCAGCTGGTGCTCAAGTCCCTTTGTGGTCTTGAAGGTCTCTTTGACTTTTGCTGACTTAGCCATGTTTGAGTTGAAGACTCATATAGCACCCATCTTCCATGAAGAACTACGAACATAACTTCCCTCCTTTTGGCATCTTTACAGATGACTTTAGCCGTGTCAGACTAGTCTCCATGAATGAAGAGGAAGGTGCAGACTACATTAATGCCAACTATATTCCTGTAAGTAAAGAGAATCAGCAAGCATAGCTGATCAAAAATATTAAAAGATACATATGTATATGCCTACTATGTGTGTGTGCATATGTGTGAATGTGTATTGGTTTGAATAATTGAGTAGACTTCTTCAGTAAACATTTATTAAGCACCTACCATGGGGAGCCTAATATAACGCAATGCGGTATACAAATATACCCAAAGGCATAGGTTTCCATGACGAAACTTACAGTCTAGGAAATATAAGGCACACGTTCAGATAATACAAAATAAATTGAAATATTATAAAGTACTGGGAGATGAGATGAGAGAAATGTCAGTTCCAGGGGGAAAAGAAAGAAATATGTCATAATTTTTCTACTTTCTTTATTGTTTAATGGATAATATCCATTTTTCCTTTTCAGAACATAGAGTAAAAGCAAATGAACAAAACCCTAGTCTCTTTTTTTCCATTTTCAAATATTATTCTAACAGAGTTTTAGTGTGAGTTGAAATAGGGGATGATGCCAATTGTTACCTCTATTTTTTGTAATTTTTTCAAAGCCAGGGATCTGAAATAGCAACATCTGAGCCCCTGGGATGCTATCCCAAACAACTGCTCGAAATGGCTGTAAAGACAGAACTTGTCAGGCTGCTATATATCTCAGAACCTTGGAAGCAATGTTAGGAATCCTAAAGGTCTGCTCAGTCACTTAAATTATCCTAGGTGGCTAACAAAAACATTTCCAAAATTTAACCTGAAAAACTATATGGTCAGTCAGATTTTTTTTTAAATCAGACCTTCTACATTAATTCCGTAGGTGCTTATAATTTGTCCATTTAGGCATTAGTGTTGGCAACAGCCTATGGGTAATGCTTCTGCTACTTTTTTTAAAAACAGGGATATAACTCACCACAGGAGTATATTGCCACACAGGGACCTCTCCCAGAAACCAGGAATGATTTTTGGAAGATGGTTCTCCAGCAGAGGTCACAGATTATTGTGATGCTCACTCAGTGTAATGAGAAAAGGAGGGTAAGTAACTAAGTTCTGTTTAAGTGTGGGGAAATCAATTGGAATCCTTCAGTTTATACTGAAAACAGGGCTTATGTGTACTTACATGTATATTATGTATATTTATATGTATGTATGTTTTACATATGTATACATATAAATATTTATATACGTATATATAAATATATGTATGCAGTATATTATATTACACATCGTTGATATATTTATTATATATTATATGTACATATATTTAGTATGTATGTATATTGTACATATGTATGTATATTGTACATATGTATATGTACATATATTTAGTATAATATGTATATACATACATATATTACATATTATATGTACATATATTTAGTGTTTAGACTGAAAATATGATAAGTATTAGGAAAGAGATTTCAATAAAATGCCATTGATAAAACTTTAACATAAATTAGGGTGTTTGTTTTTTTAGTTTAGTTTTGTTTTGTTTTTTAACCAAACGTACCAGAACCTCTTCATCCAAATGAGCCTTGCTGCTTGCAAAGCAATCACCCTGGGAGGTGATACCCACTTATTCAAATACTGCTACCATTGGTCACAGTGCAGAGAACTCTACTTTCAGAAATGCCATCAGTCATCCACTGAAGTAGTTCAGTTTTGTTATTTTCTAGTCCCACCTTGTTTCTGACCTAAGAGAAAATTACTTGACCTGATCAACCTCCACATTCCCCAGCTTCTGCTTCAACTTAGCTAAACTATTCTTCAGATTCCAGAAATACAGACCTTTGCTTGGTCCTTGCTGAAAATCTTTCCAGTTTGGTAGGACCTGCTGCAGCTTGAGATTTGCTGGTTGAACTTTCTAGAATAATAAAAACTGGTATTTACATAGTTCTCTAAGGTTTGTAAAGCTACTCTATCTACATTTTCCCACTTGATCCTTGCAGATCTACAAAGAAGGCACTACAGATTTATTATCCTCATTTTACACATCAGGAAACTGTAACTTAGAGAGATTGGGAACTCTCCCACAGTAACACAGATAGTAAGAATCAGAAACAAGTTTCACATCCCTGTTTCTGTCAAGGGAACCCCCATCCTTCTAGTTACCCAGCTTCACAACTTTAGAGTCATCTTTTACTCTTCATACCCTGTTACCTCCCACTCTAATCAGTTGTCAAGTCTTATCAATCCTACTTCCACAACATGTTTCACTCCATACTTTTCTTTCAATTTACATGGCTACTACTCAAGTGCAGGCCCTCATCAATTCCTGTCTGCCCTTATTTCATTAACCTCTTAGTTCAATCTTCCGGCCTCCAGTTTCCCTTCCTCCCCAAAACATACTAGTCTTTATAGCTGCCAATGATATTCGTAAAGCACATGTTGAACCAAACTGTTCCCCCATTCAAGGAACTCCAGAGGCTCTCTGTTGCTTTATGATGAAATATAGGCCCTTCCATTTTATTTTTAAAACCTTTCGCAATCTGTCTCCAGCCCACTGTTCCAGAGTTATTACACAGAACTCCTCACCATGCATTCCACGTTCCAGCTAAATTAATATACTCACTGTCCTTCTCACTTGATGTTTTATCTGTAGTCTCTGTGCTTTTGAACAGGCTGTCCCACATGCCTGGAGTGCACTCACCCTTCACTTCTGCCTCTTAGAATCCCTAATCTCTTTCAAAACTCAGCCCCAACAAGGATATAAGACAACTCCAAAAGACTCACAAGGGAAAATTCTGTCCACACCCAGAGAAAGAACTATGGAGTATGAATGCAGATCAAAGCATACTATTTGCTCTTTTTTTTTTCTTTTGTTGTTTTGTTTTGTTTCTTCTTTCTCATGGTTCCTCCCATTGTTTCTAATACTTCTTTACCACATGCTAATGTGAAAATATGTTTAATATGAAGGTATACGTAGTGCCCATATCAGATTGCATGCCATCTTGGGGAGGGGGGGAGGGGAAAAGTGGGTGAGAAAATTTTAAACTTAAAAGCTTATGGAAGTGAATATTGAAAACTAAAAACAAATAAATAAATTCCAAAAAAAGAAAAAAAAGAAATGAAGCACTGCCAAAAGTTTAAGCTCCTCCCCACCCCCCACCCCTATACACAAAACCCTCACCCCAGGATTACCTCCTACGTGACATATTTCCTGATTCTCTCTGGTTGCTAATGTCTCCCTCATAGTTGTTTTGAAAGTGAATGTCCTTTTTTTGTTCCAGGTGAAATGTGATCATTATTGGCCCTTTACTGAAGAACCCATTGCTTATGGAGACATTACAGTGGAGATGACCTCTGAAGAGGAACATAGTGATTGGGCCTATAGAAGTTTCCGAATCAGCTATGTAAGTGGCAGGGACAACATTACTTTGCTTACCACAAATTTTAGGAATTCTCCGCAATCATCAGACAAAGAGACTAGCAATCAAGAAAGACACTGATACCTGTAGAGTTTGGAATATAAATTCTTCCAGGATATAATCTCATAGGTGAACTCTGGCTTCACAGCTTCCATTCCATTCAATATAGATTGGGGTGGCATTCATCAATCAATCACCAAGCATTTGTTAAGGGCTTCCCTATGTGCCAGAACTGTGTTAGACACTGGAACTATGAATAAGAATCTGAAACAGTCCCCACCTTCAAGAAGCTTACATTCCAATGAAATGTAAATCAGGACATACAAGATAAATAGAGATTCTAGGTGTTGGAAGTTGAGAGGGAGAATATTCCAGGCCTGGGTAAGGAGACAGGAGATAGAGGATCCTGTGTGAAGAACAGTAGGCAAGCCAGTATGGCTTCACCAT
>CM053623.1:156356973-156381009 GCA_028646595.1 Phalanger gymnotis | reverse complement strand
GAATATTCTATCTCCTGCGCTGGAGGCAGGTGTTTCAATATTGGTTAGAGCAGTAGACTTGTTGCGAGGAAGTTTGGGTTCAAATTCCACTTTTGATACTTACTAGCTGTGTGACCCTAGACAAATCACTTAACTTCTCTGTGCTTCATTTTCCTCATCTGTAAAATGAGAGCATTGGACTTGGTCTCTAAAGTTGCTTTCAGTTTCTAAATCTACCGTCATATGAACTGTACCTCTCGTGCTTAGGTTCTTCCCATCTCCACTTCCTCCTTCACATGGATGCCAGAATCATTTTCCTAATGCATAGCTCTAATTATGCCATTCACCTGTTCAAAAGCCTTTAATATCATTACAGAGATGCTCAATACATAGTTGTTGAAATGAATCGAATTGAGTCAATAAGGTGGAAAATATAATAAAAGGAAATTATTCATTAGGTTGCTCTAATGCCTTCTCTCTCTCTCAAAACAACCCTTTTCAGCTAATTATATAATAGAAACATTACTCATATCAGGATTTAGTGAATATTTGTTGATTTAATATAGATTGCTAGCCACAGTAGAAAAATCAATAGGACTCTTCCAAAAGGTTGACAGTAATGATTATTTTTAATGCACTGGTAATTTAGTAAAATATCAAGCTAAGAGCATAACAAGGACTACATTTGGTGATGTATTTCTTTCCAAAAGTAATTCACTTAGCTAATATAGAAACATCCTATCAATGATATAATTGGTGCCCTTGATCCTAGATTTAGAAGTCATCGGTCCACTTATTCTCTAGGGGAAAGGCCACCCGATACAGAACAACAGCCTGCCCCTCTGAAATCTCTCTTGGCCTCTGGGAAAGAATATTGTGGGAAGCATGGAACAGACTGTTTTCCCATGTCACTCAGTCAATATGTTCCCCAGATCACAGAGGAATTCCTCTGTCTGATTTTAACATTGGATAGGAAGCCACTGGAATTTTTTGAAAAGGGGAATGACATGATTAGATTTGTTCAAGAAAATCATAGATTCCTAATTTTTTCAAAGATAGGATTTTGGTGATTGGAACCAAATGATGGCAAAAATTCTAATGACAAACACGTTGAAGTCCTGAAAATAGGGATAAAATATTTAACTATAACTTTACTTTCCTGTGATATTTGCACGCTAATTTTTCAAATTCATTTGGTGTAGCAATATATCCTGAAGGCCCTACAGCAAATAGAAATTAAGTCTTTCAACCCTCTGTATGATGGATGCTGACGTGGCAAAGTCCACTGAGAAACGGCCATCACCCTCACATGTCTAATGCTGGAACATATGAGAAATCATAGTGTGAGAACTGGAGGATAAAGAGTATGCATGGAGGCCTCAGACCCTTGACACATGTACTAGCTGTGTGACCTTGGACAAGTCACTTAACCCGAATTGCCTTGCCCCTCCAAAAAATAACAATAAAAAAGAGTGTGCATGGAGGGTTTTTATCTCAGTGGTTTTGTCCTGTTGAAGTATGCTGATTCCTTTTCGCTGTCTTGTCTGACCAGATGAAGTCTTGTGCTTTGTTGGATTTATAATATTACCCATCTCAGCTGAATATGGAAATGTATTTATTAAGTGACTTCCATATTCAAGTCACTTTCCTACATGCTGGGATTGACATTTCACTGTCATTATTAGTATAAATAAGCCTCTGTATAATTCTCTAAGATTTGCAAGGCACTTTTTATATATGAACTCATCTGATCCTCCCCAAAATCCCTATGAGATGAGTAAGGCTGATATTACTATCCCCGTATTGCAGATGAAGAAATCAAGATTTAGAAAATTTGAATAGCGGGGCTCCACAGTTAGTACATGTCAGGAATAAAGTCTGAACACAAAGTTTCTCATTCCAAGTCCAGTGTTCTATACATTCTGTAACACTGCCCCCATAATGAACTTTTCCAAAAAAAAAATAAAGTTATTTAGCAGTTCATGACATCTGAACTCTCTAAAGGAGTCAAATGCCTAACTAAGATTAATAAATACCATATAGAGGTCATGATACTGTTTTCCTGTTTTTCTCCAGTTGTGTGCATTGTAGCAATTCAGTTGACAAGTCTTCTGGACTTATGGACTTATCTTCACAACATCTTTCATATTTGCCAACTTCTCAAAATCTTTGCAGATCATATGTTTAAGGATGAGGCTGTGTCAGTACTTTAATGGTTACTACCATTATTCCTAAAGATGTTTTTTACCTTTCATGACTCCCGTTAAAACATTTTGTTTAAAGATAAGGCTCAAGGTCATATTATAATATCTGACCTTTATCCTCCTGCTGAGGGTTTCTTTTGGACACTGAACTTTCCTCACTGAACTCTCCCCATTGGCACCTAAACTTCAGCAACCAGTTTATATGCCAGCTATGTTTTCCCACTGTGCAATCACAATCATTCATCTTCTAGGAAGTTCTAGGTTCTTAGGTGATTGGGATGATGAAACCTCCAACTATATACAAAGACTATGTACAAAATCATAAAGGTCTTTAGAAATCGCCTAGCCCAAACCCTAGCTTGATATGTGAATTCCTTTATAAAATCCCTG
The DNA here is from genome assembly GCA_028646595.1 of Phalanger gymnotis. Classification (NCBI taxonomy): domain Eukaryota; kingdom Metazoa; phylum Chordata; class Mammalia; order Diprotodontia; family Phalangeridae; genus Phalanger; species Phalanger gymnotis. The sequence goes on along the minus strand of CM053623.1, from coordinate 156,378,436 downwards.
AAAACCAGGAATGAATTTCCTTCTTGGAACCTCTAGTAATGGAGAACTAGATCTAGAAAAAATAATAACAATTCATCTGGAGAACAGAACGTTAAGATTATCAAGGAAATCAATGAAAAATATTGTGAAGGAAGCAAACCTAGCAGTACCAAATCTCAAACTGTATTAAAAAGTGGTAATCATCAAAACAATTTGGTAGCATATTAAAAAATGCAGTGGTTGATCCATAGAATGGATTAGTTACACAACATAAGCAGGAATCAGAAGCAAATGAGCACAGCAACCTAGTGTTTTATAAAAGCAAAAATACAAGAGGTTGAGGCAAGAACTCACTATTTGACAAAAATTACATGGAAAACTGGAAAGTGGTCTGGTAGAAACTACGTATAGACTAACATCTCACATGGTATGTCAAGATAAGCTCAAAATGAATAAACGATCTAGACATAAGGGTGATATAAGTGAATTAGAGGAGTGTGTAGGCAATTATCTGTCAAAGCTATGGATAGGGGAAGAATTCATGACCAAAAAAGATAGAAGTTCAGGCAAAGTAAGATGAATAATTTTGATTACATAAAATTGAGAAGATTTTTGCATAATCAGGACCAATGCAGGCAAAATTAGAAGAAAAGCAGGGATGGGAAGGGAATGGGGCGACGGAGGGGAGGGCAGACTGGGGAACAGGGCAACCAGAATGTACGCCATCTTGGAGTGGGGGGGGGGGGGGAATGGGGAGAAAATTTGTAATTCAAACGCCTGTGAAAATCAATGCTGAAAACCAAACATGTCAAAAATAAATTAAAAAAAAAAAAAAAGCAGGAAACTGGGAAAAAATTACATCAAGTTTCTCTGATAAAGGTCTCATTGCTTAAGTATATAGGGAACTGAGATGAATTTATAAAAATAGTAGCCATTCCCCGAATGATAATCAGCTTTCAGAAGAAATGAAAGCTGTCAATATTTGTAACAAAAATGTTCTAAATCACTAATAATTAGAGAAATGCAAATTTAAATAACTCTAAGGTACCACCTCACAGCCATCTGATTGGCTTACAGCAAAGGAAAATGACAAATACTGGACAGGATATGAGAAAATAGGGTACACTAATGTACCATTGGTTAGAGTTATGAGCAAGTCTAACCATTCTAGACAACAATTTGTAACTCTGCTCAAAGGACTATAAAATTATTCGTACTCCTTGACTTAGCAATACTGCTACTCAATCAAAGAAAAAGGACCTGAATGTACAAAAATATTTATAATAGCACTTTTATGGTGGAGAAGAATTGGAAACTAAGAGAATGCCCATCAATTGGGAAATGGCTAAACAAGTTATGGCATATAAATGTGATGGAATACTATTGTGCTATAAGAAATGATGAAGGGGATAGTTTCAGAAAAATCTGGGAAGACTTACATGAACTGATGCAAAGTGAAGTGAGCAGAACCAGGAGAACACCTCCAAATGTCAACTGTGAAAGACTTAGTAACTCTGATCAATACAATGATCTACTACAATACCAAAGGACTCCTAATGACACGTATCTCTCAATAGACAGCTGATGAACTCAGAGTGCAGATTGAAGCATATTTTTCTCTTTATTTTTCTTGCTTCTCTCCCTGCTTCAGAATATGTCTATTGAGGAAATGTATTTTGCATATCTTCATATATATATAGATATAGCTATAGATATATATGTGTGTGTGTGTGTGTATATACACATATAATGGGTATCATATGTCTTACCTTCTCAATGGATGGGGGAAGGAGAGAAGGAAGGAAAGAACTTGGAATTGAAAATTAAAATAATTTTTCTTTAAAAAAAACCCAGTGTCATAAAGCAAAACTGATTATTTTTATCTTTCTACTAGAAACCCTAAATTTATGAGCTCAGTATCTGGTACTTCAGTGTGACCCTGCCCCCCCCCATAGGAGGCCTTTCTTACAACCTTCATCCCTTCTTCTCAACCCTATTGTTGCCTCTCATCAAATAATCTGTATTTATTCCGTATATGCTTATATGTATGCATGTTGTCTCCAATGGAGTGTAAGTTACTGGAGGACAGGGACTATTTTATTCTTTTCATTATGTCTTTAGCAGCTAGCACAGTGCATGTCCACATGGTAGGCTCTTATTGATTAAGTGCTTGAATCATATAGAAAGTTGACTGAAACACTTATTTTTTGTCATATTCCCACAAAAGGCTGATGAGATGCAAGATGTCATGCATTTTAACTACACTGCCTGGCCTGACCATGGTGTGCCCACTACAAATGCTGCAGAAAGCATCATGCAGTTTGTACAGATGGTCCGACAGCACTCCACAAAGAGCAGAGGCCCCATGATCATACACTGCAGGTAATTTATTCACTTCTAGTTTCCTTTGAGCAATAGGGGGTTTCTTTTTCTCAATGAAAACATACCAGATTGCCCTTATTAAAATGCTTGGTGTTGATTCATGGGAATTCAAAAGAGATTGGGTGAGTAGTGCACTCAGGAAAAAGTGGGTGAAGAATATTTATTTCCCATATGACATTCAGTTGGATGGAAGCACTGCAGATGTACAGCAAGCAAGGTCCACCATTTCATAGGAGTAAAAGAGAGGCTAGATCACACTAAATCACATGCAAAATTGAATAATACTTGTAATAATTCTGAAGAATCCTGAGGATTCAAAATAATCCTGGAGTTGGGAATCAGGATAAATTATATTTGAGAAATGGCACAGTGCTTTACATGATTCCAAACTACTCTCTGCCACCAAAGCCCATCTTTTTTTAACACTAATATCAAATGTTTGTAAAGTTCTTAGCACAGTTCCTCATACACAGTAGGAAATATGTAAATGTTTATTCTCTACCCTCTTCCTTTCCCTAATACACTCACAGTGAGGACTTCAAATTGTGAAACCCCATAATCTTAGATGAAGAAAAATTATAGGCAACTCAAAGGAAAGTGGAAAATCCATAGTTTGTATAAATAGGCTAGAGTGTACTACCACCAAATTCTTGGGAGCAAGTGACATTAAAGATATCATCAAGGATGTGAATGCCTAGAAAATGAGATAGGTCAGTCATGTATCAAGAATATAGCCAAGCAATGTGTTATACTGGATATATGTACAGGAGATATTAAAAGATCCAGAAGAGGCCACCAGTATGTTAGGTACATGCTTAATGGAGGATTTATGGGACAACTTGGAAAGAATCCTATAGGATGATAAAATATGGATGGCCTTGGGCTATATCAGTAGAAGGAGTAGATGAGAGTTCATGGAGTCATTGAAATGTCACGAATCTGAATGAATGCCCCTTGAGAGTTACAGGAAATGGATGTCTCTCTGAAGTGAAGGATACCAGAAGTATCACAAAGTGCTGAATTTTCCATTTGGAAATGATTCCATTTCCATAGCTCATAAGTGAAACATTTTTCTGCATCAGCTGCTGCTATCAACAGATGTCAAAATGGCTCCTTCCCAAGGCATATCAATGTGTTGAAACAGAAAAAAACAAAGCTGCTGAAATACAGGGACAAATTTATCATGCCTTTGGTGATAGGAAAAGGTGATATGACAGGTTTTGTTTTCCTAGAAAGGCATCATATAACCTGATAAAAATAGTCTAAGGGAAGAAAAAGAAGAGACAGAGTAGGAAAAGAAAATAAGTGTAGCACCTAGAAGCATCCCACAACTCACAAAGTATGTCTCCCCAGACTCAAGGTACTCTGTGGGTCTTTATCCACTCAAAACCATGGCTCTGTGCTTAACTTTGCTCATCAGCCAGGGAACACAATTAATTCAAAAGAAAGGCATTTTATGAAATAGCATAATGAAAAAAGTGTCAATAAAATATTTCTCCCATCAACCTGGGGGGTACACTCACCCACAAGGGGAAGAGTAAACACATGTGGGGGCTACAGGTGGAAAGGCATACCAAGAAGGAACACATGTGGCAGGAGTACATTAAAGGAAGGGCACAAATCTAAAGAATGTGCAGAAAGGAAGAGAGAGGCACACAAGTAGGGGGTGGTGTAACTATGGCACACATGGCGAGAAGCAACTCAAACTTCTGACACTGCAAGATTTCAGACTAGTGATTTCATTTTGCTGTTCCCTCTAGGCCTGCTCCCTGCTAAATTGCACATGGCATTCAGTCTCTGTCCTGGTCTTTGCTGGAAATAGTTTCTATTGCTCATTGCTTCTCTCTTGGTCTTGTGTGACTGCTGGTCAACATTGTTCTACTGGTGTCATGGCTACTGTTGGTCATTGTTGGGTGCATCTCTAATGAGCACCTATCTGTGGGCCTCTTATTTCTTTCCAGTTGGAGTATTTAGCTGGCGTGATATCTCTTCCTTATAGGAGGTGTAGGCTTCCCCAAAGCTGGTTTAGATGGAAGTTCTTTAATTTTCCCTCCCATAACTCTTTTAGAAAACAGAATTTATAAAGCACGCAGTCATCAAATTGGGGAAAATACCTTCTTGGCTTTTTTTTTCCTTTTAAAGAATGATCTGTATGTTATTTTCAGAGCCTTGCCTAGAATGAGCTTTCCTTTCCAAAATGAGAATCTTTGCTACAGCCTAAGCTCTTTGGAAGACAGAGCTGGAGCCTTATCCAGCTAACTAGTGCCCTTTGACTTTATTTTGTTTTTTAAACTGTATTTCCTAGGTTGCTAAGGACTGCATCAATGTCAAAAACCTCTCTAGGGCCAGAAAACTTATGTAATTAACTACTTTATTCTTGAAGGCAAAGATGCAAAAAGGGAAAATTGTAATGTTTTGAGAGATTATGGTAGGACAAAGACTATTGATGGAGTTGGGAATTGTTCCATTTTGGAAAGTAATTTGGAATTATGCCAAGTCACTGTTTTACATACTCAACAATACCAATACTAGGTCTGTAACCCCAAAGAACTCCAAAAAAGAGGGAAAAGACCCATGTATACAAATATTTATAGCTATACTTTTTGTTGCAGCAAAGAACTGGAAACAAAGTGGGTAATCATTTACTGGGAAATGGCTAAGCAAATTATGATATATGAATGTAAAGGGTTGCTATTGAGACCTAAGAAATGATGAAAGGAATAGATTTAAAGAAACCTGGGGAATCTTGTATGAATCAATACAGAGTAAAATGTAGAAACCAAGAGAACAATTTATACATTTTGTAAAGGAAAACAACTTTGAAATTTTTAACTCTTATCTGTGGAAAGATCAATTAACCATCACTCCAGAACCATTGAGAAACATGCTTCTCACTTCTTGGCAGAGAAGTGATAGACTGTACATATAGAATGGGACATACATTAGATATAACCAATATGCTATTTAGTTTTACTTAGCTATATTTTTGTGTTATAAGGGAGGACTTTTTTGGAAGAGAGCTATAGGGGGAAGTGAGGATGGTGTGAGAGTAATACAAAAAATGAAGAAAAATGTTAAAAAAAAACACCTTAAAATACACAAAAAGAAATAAAAGAAAGTTCAGAATGGAACACAGGAAAGAAAGTGTTAGTAATACCATGTTAAGTTTATTATATGTAGCTTTCGTAAAACTATATAATAGAGATTCATGGTCTCATACACAGCCCTTGTTTTCTATTCTTTGTATATGGAAATGTTCATGTTTACAAAGTTCTGTCAGCTTCACACTGATGATAGATTTAGAAATAGAAAGGGATTCAGAGGTTATCTCGTCCATCTCTCTCATTTTTCTGATGAGAAAACAAAAATGTATCTCAGACAAGCTATGTGCTTTGCCCAAGGTCACACAGAGACATGACGCCAAATTCTTCATTCTTTCCACTGTAACAGTAAATTCATTTTGAAGGTACTCTCCCACAAAAATTCCACAGAGCTCTGTGGGCCCAACCTGTTGTAGCATTTTGGGAGACCCAAGATGTTTTGAGTCTGCTCTACAGATGAATTTAAGTAAACACAAGAGTTAATAAAGCCCAGTGGGCAAGGACATTGTGTATTTCCTGCCTAGTCATACACTTGGTCTTTCATATGGTTATATGTCAGCAAAGCCTTTTAACTTTTAAGACCACTGTAAACAAATAATTTGAGTCCAGATTTCCCAATATAGGAATTTTCCTTCTTTGAAATCTAATATCCTTCAGCTCAGCCCATAATGCTCACAGATCAAAGAGCAGAACTACTGAACACATTAGCTCCATCCTAACCCGGATTCTTCTGTAAAAATGTGAGGCAGTTGTCTGGTAACAGAGAAGAAAAGAGCTAATTCACAGAGTTAACATCCTGGGAAATTCTCTAGTGCCTGTCTCCTCTACTCCTCTTCCATCCCTATCCCAACTCCATGATTCTGAGAGTCCTGGGGTTTGGAGTCTGAAATCTGGGTGAAACTTGCTCCAGATATCCAACTCCATTTAGAGACCAAGAAGTCCTTGAAGAAGGAACTATTTTAAGACCAATTGAAGACTCCTGCTTCCAATAGGATTCCCTGACCTGCTATCAAGTGGATACTGCTCTTCAGGGCTATCCAGGGATGGGGGATTGCAGCCTAGAGGCCACATGTGGCCTTCTAGGTCCTTGGGTGTGGCCTTTTGACCAAGTCCCAAGTTTTACAGAACAAATCCATTTATTAAAGGGATTTGTTCTGTGAAGTCTGAATTTAGTCAAAGGGCCACACTTGAGGACCTAGAGGGCCACATGTGGCCTTGAGGCCACAGGTTCCCCACCCCTGCTGCTATACTACTTACTACTCCAGTCTGTCACATAAACTTCATGCTGAGAACATCTAAAGAGCATAGTTCTAGGCTAATTTAGAATCAAATCTTCCTTGGTGGCACACTAGCCATATACTCCAAAGTAGTCAAGGACAGAGGGGAAAGGTCCCATGGGTACAAAAAATATCAGTATCAATCAGTTGGGGAAGGCTGAACCTTCCTGTGGGAACTTGATTCTCAGTTAGTGTGTAAGAGGGAGGGAAATAAGCTTAAGGTCCCTCAAAGACATAGACCATGTCTTCAACTTGTCTGGTATTTTCCAATAGATTTTAATAGTGTTGGGCATAAATTATTGAATTGTTTAGAGAATAGCCTCTGTGAGTGTGTGATCATCATCTCTTTAGTAAGTTCATGAAAAAGCAGTATCAACAGCAAAAAAAAAAATCTTCCATAGGAAAAAAATGCCAGAAATAAGTGCATCTCTGAAGAACATAGCCTTTTCTTAGTATTGAGTAAGTGGAAAATGCTGTGGGAGAACATGATTAATATCTTCCCCAGTGGGGCTACCTAAGTATTGTTTTTTAGAACAGTAACTTATAATTTTCAACAACAAATCAAATTGTCTGAATAACATTGCAGTGCCGGTGTGGGACGGACAGGGACATTCATAGCCCTGGATCGACTGCTACAGCACGTTTGTGATCATGAATACGTTGACATATTGGGTCTAGTATCAGACATGAGGTCGTACAGAATGTCCATGGTGCAGACAGAGGTAAGAGCTTGATGAATGTGCATGTTTAAATTTTGTTCTCAGAAGGGAACACATTATTTACATAAATACAACATAACAATTATCCTGGTTTTATCTATAATTGTGTTTTCATATATTTTGATGTCATCCTACCATAAAAGAAGTAATTAATAACTGAAATGTATATAGCGCCTGAAAATTAGCAAAAAATGCTTTCATTTAATATTTTTATTTCTATTTTATGTTATTTCTACCTTACAAAAACCCTGAAGGTACTATAGGTATTATCCCCGTTTTACCATGAGGAAAAGGTTCACAGACATGGAGTGATTTGCCCAGTCATAGACCTAGTAAATGTCAAAAGTAGAATTTGAATCCCCTTCTTTCCTCCCATGTCAGCACTTTGTTCACTATGTAGCATTGCTATCTGTCTCTAGAAGTAAACTTGTTTTTATAATGATCACATTTGTATTGGCCTCAGATTTCTTTTGATAAAAGAGTATCATGGAATTAAGGGATTCAGAGATGAAGGGCATCTCAAGGTTATCTAGCCCAACCCCCTCATTTGATAAAAGAGGAAACTTAGATCCAGAGAAATCAAACTTTTAAAACTATCTAAACAAGAATTGTTTCCACAAGTAAAAAAAAAATGTGACAAAATAAAATATGTAAAAGTGATGACCAAATTTCATTTAAATTGTTAATATTGTATCTGACTCAGTGAATTTGTCATTAGTTTTTCTCTATGCCAATGTTACAACTAATGGTTCCTTGTGGGTGGATTGCCATCTAATCTACATCTGGCACATGATTTCAAGAGGAAACCTATCCTCCCACCCCCCTTTCCTTTTGTACCTCCATTGTTAAGTTCCTTTTTTTCATTTAAGTGGATCTCTCATTTTTCACAACATGGAAAAGTCTCTGATAAAGGTGCAATGACATTCTTCCTCATCATCTTGTACTGCGCCCCCCCCACCCCACCCCCACCTTTGTGTCTTTGGAATATATTACTCCCTGTGTAGGGTGTGATAACAGCAATCAAAAACTGGTGCCAGCCAGCAGCCTGAAAGTACTTAGTAGCTGGCTTGCAAAAAGTGGGAGTAGGCATGAATCAATGTAGGCACAAACACCCTAGGCACCTTTCCCATAATCCTAGTCAATCAGTTTAAGCTCTGAACATCTTAACTGCAGGTAGACAAATGACCCATTTTCTAAGGAGTGTGTGGGAGGAACTTGCAAGTTGAATGCTTTCTTGATCCTTTTAAGATTTCAAAAGAACAAAAAACGTTTTTCCTTATGTTTTGCATGACTAGACCACTAGATGTCAGGATAATTTAGAAAAGTAGCCATTGCTCTTTTTCTGTGAGATTCTCCAACCTTCCTCCTCCTGTTCTTCCTCTTCCTGCTTCCTTCCCATCTCTGTGTCTGTCTTTATGTCTTTGTCTGTCTTCTGCCTATCAGTCTCCCTTTCTCTCTCTCCCTTTCCCCTCCACTCCTGACACAAACACTCATACATGCTGGACACAACAATCTGTTTAATGTGTGAAAAATGAGATCATATTTGAATGTATTCTGACTCCAGATATTAGGTAGATATCATCATTTCTCCGCTTTGAATTTGAATACATTGTTATTCAATTCATAATTTCTTGCCTGTCCTGCCTTAGCTAGATTCGTATCTAAACCTATTATAATTGGCAGATATCAGAAAAAGCATTTGAAGTTAAGGATCAGGTTTCTAAGGACTTAGAAAGGGCATTAAAGAAAAATCAGGTCAATTTATTTACAAGTGAAGAAACTGAGACCAAAGAAGTTCATACTTGACCAATGTCACAGATACTTGGTGGCAAAGGCAGCACTCTAGACCCAGATTTCCTAATTGCAACTTCCCATGCTCTTTTCATTGCACTGCAGAAAGCACACTTATTGCTCCCCCCACCATCCCCCCCACACAAAAAAAATCATGATTAACAAGGTGACCTTGGACAAAGGATATTCATCTTAGCCAACAATTCCACATATCCATTCTTGACTTACTTCAAAACTCTTGGATGCTTGACATCTATTTTCCAGTTACTTAGTCTCTCATTTCTGTCTTGTTTATGCTTACAACATGGTGTTCACTTAGCACTAGTCTACCATACCCTGCCCCTTCTATTTTGAAAAGAAGCAATAACCAAATGAAAAATTGAATCTGTTACCATCCTTATTATTCCAGAGTACATGTTTTGTTCTGTGATTGCTAAATAGCTAATTCTCTAGCAGGTGTCCTGTCCTTGATGTATTTCAAGAGCTTTTGAACATACTTTTAATGGCCTTAAAAGATTCCCCTTGAATTGTCTTGTGCCTGACTCAGAAATAAAGGACTTGCTACATGTTGTTTAACAGCTGCTATAGCAGGTGATCTGATGTATTCTAAGATAAATGGACTTTGAGCAGATCCTTGACTAGTAATTCTGGTGCCTAGGACAGGAGTAGACCTCCAGGGGAGACCTCCAGGAAGAGGCTTAGGACCAAGGGAAATAAAGCCCCATGGGATACCTTGAGAAAGGGAATAACAAGATAGGTGCTGGAACTGCTCACCTGCAGTGCATCTGTGACAATGGGTAAAAGGGAAGGAGAGAAGGGCTTGCCATTTGGTGGCTTCTCATTTTAACAATTTTTTTTCCTTGAAGAGGATTGGAGTTAGTTTAGTTTTGTTTTCCTCTCTGTTGAAGATGCAAAGATTTCATCTACACCATATAAATTCCAGTGTACTACTTGGCAGTTTTGACAAAGTCAGAGCAGGGCTATTGTGAGAATCAAATGAAATAATATAGAGACTTGTAACTGTAAGTTGCTATCATAAATGTACATTCAAGATTAAATCAATTTTGGTGTTATAGAGAGTATCCATGCTTTATAGAGGACCATAGAGTCTAGAAGTAGGAGAGACCTCAGCTATCATTGGCTAGCTACCTGTGCAACCTTAGCCAAATCACACCCACTCTAAATTCCAGTTTCTTTATATGTAAAATAAGGTTGTAAGACTAGATGATCTCTTAGGTCCTTTCTAGCTCTAAACCTATAATGAACGCCAATCCTCTCATTTTATAAATGGAGAAACTGAGACATCATTAAGTGACTTGCCCAGTATTATCCAGGTGGTAACTGAAGCTGAGATTTGAACCTGAGTCATCTGACTTAGACAATCAAGCTCTCTTTCTGTTTTACCACACTGACTCATTAAAGTAACAGACCTTTAAGATCCCTTTCAATCATGAGATTCTATGATGTATGCTTTTCAATGAATTACTAAATGAGTGGCCTGAAAAAAAAAAAAATATATATATATATATATATATGTAGCTGAGGTATTAGCTTGGTAAAATTTGAGATATTCGACTTCCTCTTGTGTGCAAAGTAGCAGACCAACCATCTACCAGAGGTTCCAAGGTCCATGACCATAGCTTGCTGGCATATTGATGATGAAATGCATTTTGATATCACGGTAACTGAATGGTGTAGGCAAAGGGAATACCTGGTTCTGAAGATTTCATACTTCTCTTTTGCTCCAGGAACAATACATTTTTATCCATCAGTGTGTACAATTGATGTGGATGAAGAAAAAGAGACAGTTCTGCATCAGTGATGTGATATATGAGAATGTCAGCAAGTCCTAGTTAAGGAGACTGAGCAGTAAGTATTGAAGAGTGTATTATAGGTGTTGTGCTATAGAACCGGCTGATGAATACTTCTGATTAATGGGGGGATGGTAATTCTGCTTTGCAGACAGTCATCGTGCCACCTTCAGCTGTGAACATGGGTAGAAATATCCGGACCCGGTTAATGGGGCGCTACGGGGCGGGGGGTGGGGGGGCTGGGAGGGAGGAGACTGTATAGGCAAGGAACAGAAAGGCAGTAAGAATAAATTTGGGGGCAATAATAATAATAAATGATATGGCATTAATATATTGTTCAGTTGTGTCTGACTCTTCATGACCCCATGAGGTTTCTTTTGGCAAAGATATTGGAGTGGTTTGTCATTTCCTTCTCCAGTGGATTAAGGCAAACAAGGTTCGACAACTTGTCCAGGATCACACGTCTAGCCAGGGTCTGAGGCCACATTTGAACTCAGGTCTCCCTGTCCCCAGACGCAGCACTCTGTGCACTGCAACTAGCTGCCTAGCATTTATACAGCATGTTATATGTGCTATTTAGATAACACTTTGCAAAGTGCTTTACATGTTAACTTATTTGATCCTTACAATAACCCTGTGAGGTAGGTGCTATTTTTATTATCATAACAATACTAATGAGGTTTAGTGAGTTGCTCAGTGTCCTACAACTGGTAAGTGCCTGAGGTAGAACTGCCCTCCTCACTTCAGGCCCAGCAGTCTACGTATTGTACCACCTAGCTGCAGTGATGGGAAAGTGATGAAAAGGAATATGGTAGTGCTCTTGAAGGTGGTAGAGGGCAATGGGGAAAAGGAGCAAGTACACAGACTGACTATGACCTCACGCATGCATTATTTCTATTTCTTCCCAGATCATCAAGGGTCTCATAACTGGTCTTATGAGGTCTAAGTAGTGGAGTGGTAAGGAGAGATAGGTAGCACATGTCTCAAGATGACATTGCTGAATGATCTTTGAGTTGTGCTCTCAATGTTTCTGTTGCTATAATCTTAGGTTTCTACTTCCCAGCTACAGCTAGACATGGTTTTGTGTGCGTGTTTGTATGTGTGTGTATGTGTGTGTGTGTGTATTAGAAGGAGCCATGTTGCTTTCGCTAGTGAGCAAAGTAATGGTTTATCATTGGCTGAAAGAGATAGTGACTTAGGCAGGGACCTGATCAGTGGAAGAATGAAGCAAGATAGATAAGAAAAATTCGTGTGAGATAAGATTATAGAAGTGAAACCCATAAGAGTAGGCCAAATTCAGAGCTAAGACTTGGGTTCGAGTCCTCCCACTGACACATACTGACTCTGGCATGTCATTTATATCTCTCAGTGCTCTAGGCAATTCTCTAAGACTATAATTGCAGAAAAGATACTAACTTTCATTAGTGGAATGAGTTTCCTCAGCTAGGAATTCACTAAACCAATGAAATCACAGGTCTAGGTTGTATCCTCAGTCCTTTAGGCAAAAATGAAGAGTTAATGATAGACCAGGCAAAGTACCTTTTATAGACAATCCCAGCAAAGAAAACAAATAATATACTTGCTACAATATAAACTGCTTTTATAATAGTGTCCCAATGTATTGGAATACCTTGGTATGTCATGAAAACACACTAAATGTTTTTCAGTCTCCCTTAGTTGCTTTATCACCCTCACAACTCCCTTTTCCAATTTTTAAGCATAACGGTAAAAGTAAGTGATGGAAATGGAAAGAACAGAGAGATAACATATGTGAGAAAGGGGATGGAAGGAACTGAAGCATGCAAAACACATGGATGAGAAGTGACTAGACAGGGTTCAAATGAATGAATAAGTGAATGAATAAATGAATGAAAAGCATTTATTAAGCTATGCTAACTGCTTGCTGGTAATACAAATAAGAGAAAGATAGTCCTTGCTCTCAAAGAGTTAACATTATGATTGAAAGATACAAAGATATGGTGACAAGGTGGCTAGCAGCTGCTGTGGGTGTGTGAGACCAATAACGAAAGCACAAAGGAAGGCTGCCAGCACAGATTCTTTGCTTTTCTTTTCTTTTTTTTCCTTTTTGGCAGGGCAGTTGGGGTTAAGTGACTTGCCCAAGGTCTCACAGCTAGTGCATGTGTCAAGTGTCTGAGGCCAGATTTGAACTCGGGTCCTCCTGACCCCAGGGCCGGTGCTCTACTCACTGAGCCACCTAACTGCCCCTGATCTGCTTTTCTAAGGAAAGCAACTTAAAGGACTTAACAATCTCACTTTATTTAAATATACATATATCATTAACTTAGTTCAGGGGGAAAAAGTCAGCACTCTGAACTTCAGAGGAAATATAAACAGAAATTATATAAACAGAGCAAATAACACAAACCAGTAGACAGGCTTCTAGCTGTCTGTCCGACATCTGGGTTTTCAAGGCTGGGTGCAGAGCTCCTTCGGCTACCCAGAGTCTCATCACCAAAACTCTTCCATTGAGTGTGCCCCGGAAGGCAAAATGCCAATCTTAGGGCTCTTATACCATATCCAGGGCCATGAGGGCTCAGAGCTGTAACAACAATGTTGCTAGCAGCTACTGTGGCTGTGTAAGACCAACAAAAAGAGCACACAGAAAGGGCTGCTAACAAAGGTTCTTTGATCTGCTTTTCTAAGGAAAGCAACTTTAAGGGGTTAACAATCTCAGTTTAATTAAACACACGTATCATTCACTTAGTTCAGGGGGAAAAGATCAGCCCCCTGAACTACAGGGCAAATACAAACAGAAATTATAAGCATACATTACAAACAGAGCAAATAACACAAACCAGTCTATCCATAGCAATACTTAGTTACCAGAGAAGCACAAACATCTGGGTTATCAAAGCTGGGGGTGGAGGGGCTATTTCAATGGCTTGCCCAGAGCCTTGTCATCATTTCAATGTGTGTACCCCTAGAAGCAAAACACCAACCTCAGAGCTCTTATACCCTGTTCAGGACTCTGAGGCCTGGGGCCAACTTAGCATTTAGGGTGTGGGAAATCACTAGCACTAGTGTGTGGGGAAGTTCCTCAAGCACCAGCACCACATCTTATACAAATCAATGACTCTCCGCTGCCCCAGTGCTGAGAAGCATTCCAAGAGAAAAGATCCCACTTTACCTGCCCCATTCAAACAAAGAAACAAAGGGGAGACTCATTAAAGTCACTTGGTTGCCTTAGCATCCCAAAAGAGAAGAACTACAAAAAATCCTACCCTGATTACCATTACAAGAGCCTACTTAGCAAAAAGGTGTGGGGCCTGGGGCCTCATACCTAGTTAGTGAAAGGTTGTGGGCCTGCCTCTAATCAGTCCTCTCTTTATTGGCCCCACCTAAAGCACACAGGCACATTTTAGACCGCCCTGATCTAGGATATAGACTGCAAAGAGCAGGGATTCTTTCATTTGTCTTTGTATCCCCTGTACCTAGCGTGGTGACTGAGATATAATATTGTGATTCTGTATGTATCACACACCCAACAGTATGCATGACAGATACTTGATACTCGCTGTGACACAATCTCCTATCCAAGGAGGTTTAACCACATCCAAACTCTTTATAATGCAGTCTCTGTAAGAAATGAGGAAATAAATTATATCAAAGAGATATGGAAAGGTTGTATGAACTGATACAGACTGAATGAGCAGAACCTAAAGAACAATTTCTATTATAACATACAATGTAACTATAGAGGGAATAGCATTAGTAGCTGGGGGAACCAGGAAAGGTCTTCTCCAAAAGGTGGCACTTGACTAGAATCTTGAAGGAAGCCAGAAATTCCAAAAAGCGGAGGTGAGGAAGAGAGAGCAAGGCATAAATAGGGAATGGCTAGGAGTAAAGAGATGGATACATCAGGTGGACAGTCATGTGCGAGGAATAACAAGGAGGATTTTATGGCTTGACCTTATAGCATATAGAAAGGAGCAAATGTAAGAAGAATGAAAAGATTGGAAAGGGCCAGGCTGTAAAAAGCTTTAAATTCCAAACAGAGGAGCTCCTATTTGAGCCTAGAAGTTAAAAAAAAAAGAGCCATTGGAGTTAATTGAGTCAAAGGGTGACCTGGTCACTGTAGGAATCTCATCTCAAACCTAGCATGTCCAAAACCAGAACTCATTATCTTTTCCCAAACAAACGAACAACCAAAAAACTCTCCCCTCCTCCTAAATTTCACATCACTTTCAAGGGCACCACCACCCTCCTAGGCACACAGACTTGCACCCTTGGTTTGATCCTTGACTTCTCACTCAAACTCACCCCACATATTCAACCTTTTGTCAAGTCTTGTCATTTTTACGTCCATAGCCTATCTATCTCCTATATCTTCTTTCTATTCACAAAACAACCAAACACCATGATTCAGGCTCTAGTTACCACTCACCCAACAATTCAATGGGCTTTTAATGGGTCTTCCTGCCTCAAGTTCTTCCCCATTCAAATCCATCCTCCATTCAGCTAATAAAATGATTTTCCTAAAGTTCAGGGCTGACCACATCTCTCTCTCTCTCTCTCTCTCTCTCTCTCTCTCTCTCTCTCTCTCTCTCTCTCTCTCACACACACACACACACACACACACACACACACACACACACACACACACACACACACACCCCTACTCAGCATATTGCAATGGTTCCCTATTACCTCTGGGATCAGATATAAAATCTTCTGACACTTAGAGTCCTTTCTAACTTGGCTGCTTCCTGCCTTTTCAGTCTTCTTACATACTTTACTTCCCCCTGTGTACTCTTACATTCCAGCTTCACTGACCTACCTGTTATACCTCTCCCTATTCTGCACTTTTTCACTAACTGTCCTCCCTGCCTTAAAAGATCTCCCTCTTCACATCTGCCTCCTGGCTCTTCTGGTTTCCCTTAAGACAGCTCAGATCCAACCTTCTGCCGTAGGCTTTTTCTGTCCTCCCCCCTCCTTACAATCTCTAACTTTCCTCTGTGGCTATGTGGAGAGAAGGAGAAGTGTATGAGAGAGGATGTGCAGTTAGAAATGACAAGATTTAGCAGCTTCTTGACTACATAGGCTGAGATCAAGAAGTCAAGTGTAACACTTACTTATGAAAACTTGGGTCACTGGAAGTTGACCCCAGACAGTAAATGAAAACTTGATTTCATTGATCCTTTAAGAGAGGCAAATACCATACAACTAATTCTTCCATTAAAAAAAAAACTAGGAGCATAGATAACAAAATTTCATTCTATAAATACAACAAATTTTTAAAAATACATTTCAGTTCTAGATTATGTCTGGTTAATGAATAAGGTCAATATGGGAAGGAAGGAGAGGGATGAAAAGGTGGAGAACTTGGACGAAGGAAGAGAAAGGTGAGAGAGAAGTACAAACAGTAAGAGAGGGAGAGTCTTTCGGAAAGAGAATCTGGAGGCTTGGGAATGTTGCCTCTAGCTGAAAAAATAAAATAAATTAGTGACAGGGTCAGGAAGAAACTAGGAACTTCTGAGTGTGCTGCTTTGTCATCCAAACCTATTCACTGAGGGCACAGGACTTTTTTCCAAATGCAGAATGCTTACTGTTTTTTTTCCTTCATTCACAGGAGAGAACATGAAGGACACCCACCTTCCTTTGCTTCAGGATTATTGGGGGCAGGAAGAACCTACTAGCCATTTTGCCAAGGAAGGTCCCTGCTTTGCAGTATGTGGCCAATAAAGAAGATATATTTTATCTTGTAGAAACACTGGGAAGACTTAGCCTTAAAGAGCCTACAGTGTCTTTTGGACTGTTTATTTCTGGACATTTAAAATATTGGACCAAATTCAACCAAACATAATAAAGGATAAGATGCTCTACAGAGGACAGAAAATACGCCACTCCTGAAGAGTTTGGTTTATCTTTTGCTGGTTGGACTTAGTTTAAAGCAAGTACAATATATACATATATATATATATATATTTTTGGTGACTATCTCAGAAAGAAAAGTTGCTTTCACTATGTGTCACTAGTCTATTATTAGCATCTAATAACTCTTCATTATTAAAGAGAGAGGCATGAACATACATAAAGTCATTGCAATTCTGCACAAAGAAATAGGAATACTGATGTTATTGTTTACCCTAGCATTAAGGTACTGTACCAGGTTAAGGGTGGAGAGGATGGGGCAAGGAAGCAGGGATGCTGTACCAGTGGATTTTTTTTTCCTGTTCCAAATATAAAAGCTGTAATACAGCTCTGATGTAGAATAGAAAAGAAAATATTGTCTTAATTGTTCTAGTTGTTGATGGGGGTTTTTCTTTATAAATAACAGTAGGATGTTTCATCCTTGACCCTTTGGGACTTATATCACCGTCTAGGTTTCTTTTCAGTGAATCTGGTCTGGGTTCAGAAAAGTTTACAGTCTGATTATCTTTAGGCTCTGTTGCTATAGTGTTTAGCTGTCCAAGCAATTTTTGGTGCTTGAAGACCTATCATTCCTTTTTTGTTAAATGGCATACAGGTGAGGTGAGGCTCTCTCATTTGGAAAATGTGTGCCATAAGGACACTCTTTCACCCATCTGAAGGGCTAGGAATTCATGAAGTTATGAAAAGGAGAGATTTACCTGGCTATATTCTGGAGATGCTGACAAGTAGTCAGCATGGATCCCAGCAGGAGTTATCATTTACTCTTGGGTTGTCAATCGCATTTATTATTGGTGTAATTAGCAACATTTTATGATTTGAGCATTGTGTAATGACATTATGTAACTGTGTATTGTGACAAGAATGCTGTCAAAATGGGCATTGATGGCATTGAAAAGCCTGTTTCTTTGTGTTGCTGCAATACTCATTTGTGTAAGAGGTGATGGTACTGAGAGTACAAGGAAAAACATTGAGAATTGAAAGTCAACATTCACCAACTGCTCATTGCAACAACATTGCTGTTGTTGAGAAAGTGGAAGGTTTCTCCTTAGATGCTTTGCACTTCTTAATCTATTGGTTAAGTACATCTTCCCTAGAAGCTTCTCCAGAGATCTCTACAGCTTCTTGCAGGTCAGTGTATATGGGATAGTTAGATATTTTTGGCAACCTTAGCAATTATGAAGCTTGTCAAGAAAATAGCATTGATACCAAGGCCCCACTGCTGAGAGGGTTTAGCCAGAAAACTTGGCAGTTTCCCATGAGGCATAGAACTTGTATTTCAGTTCTTACTTTGACAAGTCTATGGCCAAAGATTCATTCTCCTTGGATAAGTCGATATGACATGAGTTATAACTCAAGAGAGGATACTCTTTAAGTACCTGCCCCTCCCCTTTCTTTTTCCCCTCTGCTGTTTGTCACTCTTGTTAAGTCTGACACAACTGCTTCATCACTTCAAAAATTCAACACTGCACAAGGGGAAAAAAAACAGCCATAGTATGATATTCATAGGCTTTCACAGATGAGTCAGGCCACTGATGAAAACTACAGCCGAGGAGTTCTATGGTTAAGAATAGAATTTTTTTTTCAAAATTGTCACCCTGAAGCTAGCAACAGTTTTTTAAAATGTAATAGCATTTTACTCTGGACAGTCTCTGGAAATCAAGAACTTCATAAACATCTCATTAGTCTCTTTAAGACCTCTACAAGGAAGGGACTGAGTATCACTTTACATAGATGAGCAGGCTAAGGAACATGGAAATTTGATTAGTCTCCACCTCCCCCCCACCATAAACAAAAAGGTTAACAAAGCAAGGCAAATGATAGAATCATGGAATCTCAAAGCAGGAATTAACCAAAAGACCATCTAGTTCACCATTTACCTGAAAAAGAATTAATTCTACAACAGGTTGGTAAGTGGTCATTCAGCCCCTGCCTAAAAACCTCTAGTTAGTGAGTTCCACTACCTCCCAAGGCAAGTCAACCCACTCTACCCTCTGGACAATTCCAATTAAAATATTTTCCCCAAACTGAAGAAAAATAGCTTCTCTGAACATTAATAATAATAGTAGCTGGCATTTATATCGCACTTTAAATATTCCTAAGCACTTAGCAAACATTGTCCCATTTGATCCTCCTAATAACTCTATGAAGAAGATACTACGGGTATTATTCTCCCCATTTTATAGATTAAAAAAAAAAACCACTGAGGTTCAAAGAAGTTAAACGCCTTTCCCTCAGTCACACAGCCAGTAAATGTCAGAGGCAGAATTTAAATCCAGTTCTGCCTAATGTCAAGTTCACAGCTCTATCCACTAAGCTCTGAGTTTTGTCTTGGAAGCCAAGCTGAATAAATCTCTTTCCTCTTACACAGGGCAGCTCTTCAAAAACTTGAAGACAGATATATTCCATCTAAGCCTTCTCTTCTCCAGGCTCAAGATCCCCAGATCCTTGTATAGCATGACATCAAAGCCTTTCACAATCCTCATCTCCGTAAAATGTGGTACCCAGAACTGAACATAGTACTCCAGATGTGATTTGACAAAGGGAGAATACAGCAGAGACATCGCCTCCCTGGACACCATGCTTCTCTTTATGTAGCTTAATATCACATCTGGTTGCTATATCATGCTGTTGAGCTTGTAGCCACTAAAGCCCCCAAATCTTTTATTCAGAACATCTGCAATCCAGCTATACCTCCCTTGTTGTGTTTCGAGAAATTGATATACTATGCCCAAGTGTAAAGAATGAAAGAAGGAGGTGGGGAGAGAGAAAAGGAGGAGCAGAAAGAGAAAAAGAATTTGAGCTTCAGCAGGAGATGGATTTAAGGAGGAGGAGGAATAGGAGCCAAGACATTGAGCCAAACCGAGATACTCAATTCTCAACTCTTGGAATATGGGCATAAAGATAGAAATCATCTGTTATCATATTCCTTCTAAGAACTAAATACTGGAGAATTCAATACTCAGAAGGAATATAATTTCTTCCTTCTGACAACTATGCTCCCTAAGACAATTTTGACAACCTTGGAAAAGAATATAAAGATGACTCAAAGAGCTCCAGACATGCTACACTTCATACCAGATCATTTTAGGAAGGGTTCAGGAAATATTGTACCTAATGGTTGTGATTTAAAACCAAAAATCATTCTGTTAGCTTACAGATCATCTAGTCATCATCATATCATGCAATGGAAAGAACACTGGAGCATGTTTTAGGGAACTTGAATCCTAACTCTGGCAAAGAAGCTTGTGACCTTGGGCAAGTCACTAAACCTCTCTGAGCCTCGGTTTCCTAATTTTTTACATGGGAACATTAATGCCTTTTCTACCTACCTCACAGAGTCATTGTGAGGATTAAATAATACAAATGTAAAAGTGCTTTGAAAAATGCTATAAAAATTTCGTAAGGAAAAAAGTGACTACACTATTTCTATCCTTTGAGCCAGAGATCTATTTCTGAACATATACTTCAAGGGATAGAGGGTAGAGGATGAGCTTCAGAGCTGCCAAAACCTGGACACGAGTTCTGCCTCTGACATATTAGCTGTGTGACCCTGGACAAGTCACTTAAATTCTCCATGCTCTAGGCAACTTTCTAAGACCTTAAGTTGCAGAGAAGGTGCCAATTTGCATTGGTAAAAGGGGGCTTCCTTATCTAGGAGTTCCCTATACCAGTAAAGTCACAGATCTTGCCCCTATCCCTATACTCCAAGGTTGTCAAAGATAAGAAAGGTCCCATGTGCACCAAAATATTAACAGTGGATCTTTTTCTTTTGGAAAAGACCTAAAAACAAAGAACCCAACAATTGAAAATGGCTAAATTACATTTTAGTCTATGAATAGAATGGAATATGATTGTGCCATAAAAAAATGAGTGTGAAGAATTCAAAGAAACATGGGAAGATTTGTATGAACTGCTACAGAGTGAAGTGAGCAGAACCAGGAAAGCAAAATACACAATGACTACCATAATTAAAAAAAAAACAACATAAAAACGAACACTGTAATTACAAAAGCCAGTCTTGGCCCTGGGGGAAAAATAAGAAAACATACCTCCCTCCTTTCCTTGGAGAGGGGTGAGAATATGGGGATGGAATGTTACCTACACTGTCAGATATGGTCAATGTGTCAGTTGGTTTTGCTTCATGCTTTTAAAAAATTTGTTAAAAGGGAAGGTTCACAGGGGAGGGCAGAGGGGAAGGGCATATTTGAAAATGACTGTGATGTAAAAACAAAAGGCATCAATAAACAAAAAAAAGAAGAAAAGTGCCACCAAAATGTAAGTTATTATTATTGTTATTATTATTTGGCTAGGCCTATGATTATAATTAATAACTGCAGATAGCTCATTGAATCTCTCCCAAAAAAAATTCACTGACTATAGGAGAGGTTTGGGTTTCTGGCTTTTAGGAAATCTTCATTGGCTGGGTCTGGATATGAGAATTGGTCTGAGAATTCCTTCTTCAGCCACCTTGACCATCAATCAAGGACCTTGGAGAAAAAGGGAACACTTAC
>CM053623.1:156312177-156356473 GCA_028646595.1 Phalanger gymnotis | reverse complement strand
CCTCAATGACCAGAGACCATTGGTTCCCCAGCTGGCCCCTCCTAAGTCACCAATCCACACCCACACAGGTTTCACACCTGACAGGGCCCTGGGCCTGGGGCTTAGCACTTAACAGCTGAAAGTACTTCCACTCAAAAGAAACAAAAGCCATGCTAATGAGACAATTTTGCTTAACAACACAGTGCCGGGATACAAAGAAAGTCAAAAGATAGTCCTGGCCTCAAGGAGCTCACAATGTAAGGGGAGAAGTTGTTGTTGTTCAATCATCGTGATCTTATAGGATGATGAGATTATGGAAATGATTATATCAAGAAGCATGATAATAATGATACAGAATCCCCGAACTCATACAATGAGGCCAAAGCAGCCCTTAAAGAAAAAATCATATTTCTAAACAGTTAAAATGACCACAGAGGAAAATAAGAGCTGAATGAACTGGACATTCCACTTAAAAAAAAACACCTAGAAAATTAACAAATAAATATATATATATGTGTGTGTATATATGTATATGTAAATAGAAACTTTAACAATGAAGAGATAAAGTTGAAAACAAAATTATTGAAATTATAAATAAAGCTAAGGGTTAAGTTTTTTCAAAATTAAACAATTAGCATAAATATTGAATAATAAAGACAATTAACGTTATCAATGGACCTGTACGTTACTTTTAACTGACATCACCTTCTATTAATCTACCATATTACCAACCTTCTAAATGACAAAGTTCACAGAGATAATTTGTCAACTCTTATTTCATTTGAATAAAGTGACATTCACTAGTTTATATTAATAGGGGATTAAGGAGGTCACATTAGAAAGTAAACCATAGTAATCATTGTTTGGTGTTATATTTCAGCCCTAGAGAAAGCCCAAACCAAGCTGCATTTTGAACAAATTTCTTCTATTTTTTTTAAACTTATTAGTTGCCTTCTTTGGGGGAAAAAAAAACCAAAGATGATATTTAATAAGAATGACATCATCTGTATTCGTCCAGTATTTTGTGTTTTGAAAGCATTTTCACATCTGTTATCTATAAATGGAATATAACCTCTCTGAGGGTAGGGATAGCTTTAAAGTTGTGCCTTGGAATCTCCAGGACAGGGAATATTTGACACATTATGCATTTTATTAATTCTGATTAAACTGAATTGAATCTAAATTGGTATTACTTCATAAGTGACACTGTAAATATATAAATGAAACTTTTACAATTTATCATGGTTAGAGGGCTGATGAAATTTTAAATTTTAAATAAAGAAGTGTAGTCTGGTTCAAAGAAAAGGAATGCCTAGATTTAAACTTTATCTATGACCTTACCATGGACTTGCATACCATTGTGCTCAAGTCACCAAGATATCATTAAATATCTTATGTATCTGTAGCTGCCAGTACGTAGCTCAGTGATCTGCATTCTTGGTGCTTATTAAAAGTTTGCCCAATTTATTGAACTGAATCCCTGTCCTTTGATTTTCTCACCAGTTAAAAATAATGATCTGCCTTTGAACCACTTGATGAGAATACTGAATGAATGAAGAATTTCTAGCATTATTCTTATTAGACCATTTTTACCCGTAATACCAGGTCACCTGTCCTCTCTAGCCTGCGCTGCTGACTCATCTCCACAGGGCTTTGTCTATCGAACCATGGAAACCTCTTCACCTTGGGAGCTCCCTCCACCCCTGGACTACTTCTCACATTGGAAGTACACTCAGCCTCTCAGGCCTCACCTTTTCCTTGGTTGTTTCCTCCTGGAACCTTCCATTTGAGAAGAGAGAACCATGACAAAGATATCGTCATTCCTTTCCAGGTTGCACTGCTCGCTCTTCTCCATAAGATTTTCTCTACTTCCCTTCTACCTTCCCAGCTCCTGCCACTTTTCAGCTCTCTTTCATGGGCTTTTCCATTAGAATGTAAGCTTATTGAAGGCAAGGACTATCTTTCTTTCTACTTGTATTTGCATTTCCAGCATTTAATACAGTGCCTGGTACATAGTAGGCACTTAAATTCTTATTAACTGATTAACTTAGCTTAGTACAACTACCGCCATAGGTACAGTCTCCAAGGTCCAGAACACCAAGCCCTTGTGTTAATACCAAGACAACAAGGTCATGCCGAGATTGTGAAATGAGACTTGGAAGTGAGACTCTAAACATTCTACTCACCTTCATTCATCAACATAGATCTCCTATGTACTGATTCTCTACCAGGACCCATTCCCCAATTGTGAGCCAAGTCCTACCTCGTTTTACTCTATTAATCCCTGGAGTCAAGACATAACCCGCTTTGAAAAGGAAGGAAGAACAATGATCTTTGCTCCACATCACCACTTCCCTTCACCACTAGTAGTCTTTCTTCCTTTGATATCCAGCCTACAAATTTGTCACCCAATCCAGATTCTTGTGGCTCTTATCTACTAACTCCTAGGACATCCTACTTCCATTCTCAATGAGTTCACAGCCTCCTTCTTCTACTTTCATACTTGGAGTTTCAGAGTATATTGTTGATGTCTTCTTCAATACTCTAAGCTCCTGATCTCTTAATCTACCAAACTGCCATAATCAAATCCTCCATTCCACCTCACCTGTACACATGGATAGATATACCCTTTATCTTATCACTCACAAATATTACACTTTCATGTTCAAGAACTCCAATATTCCTATATCTATTGATAATTTCCTTCATTCTATCTCTTTTTGTGCCTTCCACTTCTTAAACTTATCCATTATCCTCACCACGACGTCCAGTCGTTCCACCCCTTAATACTGTCCCATGCCATTAGCCCTGTTCTGTCCAAACTTTCCTTCTTTTCTACTCTCAACCTATTAGTGAACCAGTTCAGTTCTACACTCTCCCCTACTCTGAAATCCCTTGCTCGCTTGTCCAATTGCAGTTCATACCTTGTGATACTCCAAACCCCAACAGCCACCTCCTTACTTTAGGTTGATTCTCTTTCTGCCTTTGTTGATCCTCACTCATCTGAGTGAGAGTCTTCTTAATATACAAAGCTGTTTGTCCCACCCTATTTTACCCACTCTATTACCTTTGAATAAGATGTATATACCATTCCAGAGCCACATTCCAATCATGGCTCTCATCCCACCAGGCCTTAGTGATACCTACGAGACTAAATTTGGTTCTTTGAATTTGGATCTCTAGTTTGCTTGTTATCCATAGTGGCTCCCTATTACCTTTAGGTGGAACATAATCTCCTTGAGGGCAGAGACAGCTTTAAAGTTCTGCCTTAGAATCCCCAGGACGGGGAATATTTGACATATGCTATGCATTTTATTAATGCAGATTAAATTGAATTGAATCTAAATTGGTATTACTTCACATTTATATGTATGTATGCATGTATGTATATTACCTCTAGGTAATATAAATTCCCATTTGTCATTTACAATTCTTTACAACCTGGACCCTTCCTAGCATTCTAGTTTTTTTGTATATTATTACTCCCCCTATGCATTTTATGATCCTAACACACTGGCCTGGTTGATGTTCATCCCATATCACATGCCAGCTCTCATCTCTGTACCTTTGTATTTATTTTCCTCTCTACCTCCTTCTCTTTGAATTTGTTTTCCTTCAAGATTCAGCTCAAATGCCATCTTCTACAGGCAGCCCTTTCTAATCTCTCCAGCTGCCTTGTGTCCATTCTATACATCTTGTGTGTATGTATGTATGTGTGTGTATATATACATATATGTACACACATACATACATACATGCGTATATATGTCTGTGTGTGTGTACATATATATATATACACACACACACACACACACATACACATACACATACCTATTTGTGTACATGACTTCTCTCCTATTAGAATAAATCACTTTAGGGCAGGGACTGTTGAGTTTTTATTTACATCTCCAGTGATTAGCACATTGTTAAGTGCTTAATATGTGTTCACTTAATAGTCAATTGATTTGGTGTTTGGTGCAGTGGATAGAGTTCTGGGTCTGGAGTCAGGAAGACCTGAGCTTAAATCTGACCTGGGACAATTACTAGCTATGTGACCCCTGGGCAAATCACTTAACCTATTTTCATCAGTTTCCTCATCTGCAAAATGGGGTTAATAATATTATCTGTCTCCCAGTGTTGTTAGGATCAATTGAGGTAATAATTGGAAAGTGCTTAGTATAGTGCCTGGCACTGGTGTTATATAAATATGTTAGATTATTAACGTATTTCCCCATGTATAAGATGCACCCTTTTCCGAAAAATTTGGGATCTAAAAACTGGGTGCGTCTTATACAGAGGTTGTAGATTTTTTTTACTTGCATTTCCTGCTTTTTTGTGCTTGTTTTTGAGCTCATTGTGGTAGATTTTTTTTTACTTGCATTTCCCGTTTTTTCACTCTTGTTTTCTTTGTGCTCATTGTTTCACATTTGTCACTGGTATATTAGGTTGCGTTTTGCCTCGTTCTGCCCAGAAATGACTCAGAAAAGATTTTCATACAGTGCCGAATTCAAGTTAAAAGTGATCCAGTTTTCAAATGTGAATGGAAATTATGCTGCTGAATGTAAGTTTGGTCCTCCTCCAACTGAGAAAACAATCGGAGATTGGTTATGGGAAGAAGAAACCCTGTTGAAAACGCCATGGCAGAAGAAGGCCATGAGAGGCAAGTCAGCAAAATGGCCTGATTTAGGGAGGGAATTGAAGATATGGATTGAAGAGCAAAGGGCAATTGGAATTCCTGTATCCACAAAGACGGTTCAGCATGAGGCAAGAAGAATCGCTGATCAAAAAGAAGTTACTGATTTCAAAGGAGGACACAATTGATGGTTCAGGTTCATGAAACAGAATGGACTAAGCATGTGTACACACATCAGACTTGCCCAAAAGATGCCTGTAAGCTATGAGCAGATGAATAAAACTTGAATTCAAAAACTTTATGTAATACATTTTGTTTCAAATTTTGGGCCCCTAAATTAAGGTGCATTTTATACATGGGGAAATATGGTATTATTATTTTATTTGTGTATGTACTTTGGGATCATGGGTTTCATTTCCTTTATTAGAATTTGGCTTCTGAGAATTTCTGGGCATCTTTACTTCTGTACTTATGCGGAAATATTTATTTCTCTCCTTCATTTGATAAGATTTCTGAGATCATAGAGAAACACCTTGCCATCCCTTGTAAGATGCATGCCACTGCTGACCAGCAACCAGTGTTACTATATTTTAAGCTATGATATAGAAATCTAAATGCTGTTCTCATAGAATGTCTTAGTCAATTGTTCTCTTGCTATTTTTCTGTATTACATATGCTGCTAACCACATAGGGTATTTTGGTCCTCACAGATAATCTTTTAATTTGTATTCAAGTTTTCAATGATTTCCAAACAAGAATTCATTCAAAAAAGGTTGGAGGGGAAAAAGGAACTAATATGGTTTATCTTGACTCAAACCAGCTGTATTATCCTAACCTCTCACCAACTCTCTGCCCCCTCAGAACGAGGAGAGCAGAAAACAATGAGAAAGGTAAGAATGCCATTCCTACTGATGATGAAAGGTGTTCTAGAGTTGAGGCAAACTTCTTCGTGATCTTTGGATCTCATATGCAGGAGGTTCTTCAATCCTAGGGTTGATGCAGTCAGCATAATTTAATTCACAAACAACACAATTGAGATGCCCTTAAATTCTGTAAAGAATTTCTCTTCCATTTTATCTCTGTGATAGAAATCCTCCATGACAGTGGCATACATGACTCTTTTATGCCTTTCTTGACATTAATATTCAGAGGATAATCAAGTAAACAAGAAAAATATAGTGGGTGGCACACAGTAGGTGCTTGAGTGAACAGTATCTCTTATTTCGCTATCATATTCCTTTATGTGGACAGCCTATAGAGAAGAGATCCTTAACATGGGATCTGTAAATTTGCTTTTTTGGGTATGTCTTGATAACTACATTTCAGTATAAATAATTTTCTTTGTAAAAATATTTATTTTATGCATTTGGAAACATTACTCTGGAAAAATTCAATAGACTTCAGCAGACAGTCAGTTGCCATGACACAAAAAAAGGCTAAGAACTCCTGCTATTGTTTGTCTAACAATACATGTATTTTGGATAGATACAAGAGATGGGCCCTAAAATTGAATAGGAGGAAGAGAGCTGATCAAATTTCATTTGCGAAAATGTACAGTGCTTTCAATGACCCCAAGATAATTCAGATAATAAAACTCATTTTTAACATCAATATTTCTCTAATGATTGATATTATATGGTTACAAAAAGTAGAATATTGTAGAGCCTGATGTAAGAGCAAGCAAAGTTGGACTTTTTATTTTTTTTTCTTTTGGAGTTCTTCTCAGCACTAAGGCAATCAAGGGCCTTTGATTGAGTCTTGCCTTTGTAGGAAGGCCCTTACCCTTTTGCTACTCAGGTCACAAGAAGTATGAAGCCCTCCAGAGGTGTGAAGCCTTTGGGCCCTGAAAAAGGGTATTTATACTGAGGGTAGTGCTTAAGCTAGAACTCTCAGAACTGAGGGAGAGGTTTTGCTTTGAGGACTCACTGGAAGAGTGTAGTGTGATTTGACCAGATGAGACTCTTGGTAGCTGTTAAGAGCCCCCCTGGTTTTGAAAAACCCAGGTGTTGGTGCTTCTCTTTCTGGTAATTATGTATGTATAGCTTTGGTCAGACAGCTAGAAGTCTCTCTGTTTATTTGTGTTATTTCCTCTGTTTATATTTTCTCTATAATTTCTGTTTGTATTTGCTCTGAAGTTCAGGGTGCTGACTTTTACTCCTAAACTAAGTGAATGATATATGTATGTTTAATTAAAGTGAGATTGTAAGCCCCTCAAAGTTGCTTTCCTTAGAAGAGCAGATCAAAGAACCTGTGCTAGCAGCCCTCCTATGGGCTGGTGTTACTGGTTTTACACAGCCATAGTAGCAGCAAGTAGCACTGTGTTTACACCACAGAAATTAAAACTGTGGACAAATAGCAATGAAGGTATATATGGTGGACATAATTAGACTGCAACATGATAGACATGATCAATTTTTTACACAAAATGATATTAGAGCTATGATGATCAGAAAAAAAGGTAGGTCCCCCAGGTAATTTCAGGATATGATAAGAGGTGGCTGGCTTAGGTGCCGCAACATTGGTATGCAGGCGGTGTCTTAGATTGAGAGGAAGGCCCTCAGCATGTTTGTCGAATCTCTTGTGGATGACGGAAGGACGGACGTGGACAATGGTGGCACGAGAGAGTTGTGGATGGATTGCCATCGGCGACGCTGGAAGAAGTACTTGCATCAGAGCTCCATGGTAGCGGAGGATTCTGGAGCCATGTTTATTTACCAGAACTAAAATGAAATGAACTTTATAAAATAAAAAATCGCTGTACTCCAAATCATTCTATTCTACCTTACTCCTATGAATAGTGCAATATTCATTCCTAGGTTATAAATTATAAGCTGCTTGAGGGGAAGAATTGCATTTTAGTCATTTTTATACCCCCAAAGTCCTATGTAATACTTTGTATACGAAAAATACTTTAAAATCTTATTTATTATTCAATAAGCATTATTACCTTCTGAGAGCAACACACTGTAGTAAGAACTAGGGATACAAAGGGAAAAATGAAAGACATTTCACTTGAAATACTTGCAGTTTAATAGAGGGCAAAGACATTGGCACAAAAAACTATGCTAGAAAGAAGAGTGAAATAAGTGCAGAGAAGAGGTCCAAAGGGCTCTGGGAAATTTGAGGATAGATGATAATTTAACCCCTGAGAGGTAGGAGGAACAGAGAAGAAAGGGTTTAAGGGAATGTAGCACCTGAGTTGAACCATGAAGGAAGGGAATAAAAGATCACCACCACTACCCCACTCTCCAGTAACAAAGACACAAGTAATTAACATACAACAAATATTGTTTATTGCAGACTTTTAGCTGACATGTGAAGAAGGCACTATGAAAATTAATGAAACTAGATAATCTCTCTAAATGGATTTATGTTAAAATATACAACATTCTTACATAGCCTCTGTTTATATATGTGGAACAATAAAACATGTAGTGACAAAAATCATTGTTTCCAAAAATAACATTTAATGGGGACTGGGGACATTTACTGGATTTCTTTTCCTTCTCTCTTTTTCTAAAATTAAAACATACATAAATTAAATACTTTCTTTCAGAAAGAAAAGTTGACACAAATCAATACCTATAATGGCCCAAATTTCATTCTTACTATTTTCTCTCAAATAAAAAAAATGGAGGATTTCACTTTAGGAAAAATATTGTGATACACATCAAAACATTTTCTGGATATTTCTTTAACAGTGTAGTTTTTTGTTGCATGTGTATATTTGTGTGCTTGTGTGTGTAAGTGAGTGCGTGTGTCTACATTTTCCCCTTGTGCTTCTTCATATAGCATGATTTGTAATCAATGAAACAGAAACTAAATAAAAAACAGGCTATACAGATTGTGTTCTCAACAGAGCCGTGACAAACACAGCGCCTCGCAAAACATATCTATTTATCAGAGGCCTTGTAGCACTTTTCAGTTAGTTCCAATGTTTCATCTTTTCAGAGATTGGCATTAAGAGCTTTAAATAAATCCACATATCCTGACACAGAACATGTGAGAGTAGAGACCTGAGCGAGGTGAGGCCCAAACCAAAGCAAGCAGACACTGAATTGCAGACACCATCATGACAGACCAAAGTTAAATGATTTGAATTAAGAGCCATGTACAAATTACTACTGTCCCCGCTCTGTCGTTTGTTACAAATCCAAAGCTATGAAAAGCTGCTTCAACTTGGAGAGGAAAATGAAAAAATTAATTGAACAATACAGCTCTCATGTTGCTGGATGAAGTATTTTTGCACTTAAAAAAAAATCAGTTTCAAGCTCTTTAGTTTTATATATGTATATACATATATAAAACAGGCCCAATGGCACATCCAGCTGCTGACTCAGGTTTTCATTGTTCCTCTACGGCAAAAAAAAAAAAAAAAAGACATGTACCAAAAAAAAACATCAATGTGACATTTCCTTCATGGCTTCCTAAAACAAAGCTTGTTGGAATAATGCCAAGAACACTGGAGTTAAAAATGATTAGTGACTGTTTCCTTCATCAAAGGATTCCACTCCTGAATCACTGGCAGCTGCGCTAATTTTTTCTTGCCGTCTTCTCATAATTTCTTGAAGCTCGGAGCTCCCGTTGTTATCCTATAAAACAAAACAAGTTCACAAACCATGGTTACTGGACTGTGTGGGATGAAAATCTGTAATGAAATCACTCTCATAAGGACTCATGTGCTTTTCATCTAATAACAAGATACTGTGGAAGGAGAACTGGATTTTGAATCTGAAGACCTAGGTTTGAGTTTTAACTGATCATTACTCATGGGTTGTCATTTCTCTGGGCTCAGTTTCCTCATCTGTAAACTGAGGGGGGATCAGACTAAGGTTTGTATGCTACCTTCTGACTTTCAAAATTTTATTGTCATCACTTATGAACATTCCCTTTTGGGAATGGGTTGGCCTACCCATTAACTCTATTCCTTGGGCATGACTATAGGAACTTTTTTAACAGAGTTATCTATTTCATTATTTCCCTTATCTGCAAATATGCTATGTCTTTCACTATCTACCACAACAGAATTTACTGAAGATAAACGAGGCTCTGTGTAGACATGAAGTGCTATGAACACCCTGTAAGAAGGAGGTGATAAAATTATAAACATCAATAAAGCACAGCAGAATATCAAAAATACCTGTTGGGATCAATGAATAGACATATTTTCATTTAGGAGAATTTTCTGCCAGAGGCATGGATTGCTGCCAGAAAATCACCCATTTCCAACCCCTTTATTCTGTGCACTTCTCTCCACTGTGGTCATTTAAGCCTCTCTGAAAGGTAGATCTACTCAGGCAACATTAGTTTATTGCTTTCTGTTTGTGAAGGGTACACAGATAAAGAGGAAAAGAAAGGAGAGCTGATTACTCTTCAGTTTCATCAGTAGGCTGACATGTAGGTGTGGAGGAGTGTGTAGGTGGTATTTACAGATCTTAGGGTGTGAACTTTGAAATTTCTACTCTTCCCCTTGAATAAATAACTTACATATCCACAATAAAACCAGAATACTGGATGCTGCTTTAATATTCACACAACTTTGAAAAAAAAAACTAATTCAGGAAGGTTCTAATCAGTTTTTGCAATCAGCAAATGGAAATTGGTCCTTATGAAACCAATAAGGTATCTGAGGATCCAAGTTAAAGAACAAACCCTAAACTGATTCTTAATTGTACTTTGGAAAATAAAAATTTCTCTTGATTAAGAATGGTTGTAGAGTTGTATATATTCTGCTTTGCTCTTCTGCTTTGGGCTGGCTAGCTTCTCAATTTGTATAAGGTGCATTTAGGGATAACCTAGTAACAATTTCAAACCATTCCAAAGAATCCATCCTTTCTGATGTATTATATTCATACAAAGTTACAGGGCCTCTGAAATCTAGTAATAGAAAATGTACCACTTATATAGCCCATTTCAAGGATCTGGTTTGATTTAAGGTCCTGTACCCATTAAATTTGAGAAGCAGTTTGGTATAGAAGATAGAAGGCAGGCCTCAGATTCATGAAGACACTTAACGAACTAGCTACATGACCCAAAGCGGGCCATCTAGGCTCTAAGTACCTCAAGGACTGTGACTCTAAGATTACTTTGCAGAGCAGGTTTGAATTCTGTATTGGTAGGAGTTTCCTTATCAGCAGTTCCCTCTATCAAGAATATCACAGGTCTGGTACACGTGTACACACACGTACACAAACACACCAGCTTTTGGGACAGTCTCTTATTGGGCAATCACACCCTAACTAGAATGGACCATAAAGATCTTCTAGGCCGACCTCTTCATTTTACAAATGTGCAACGTTAGGCCCCCAAAGGGTAACTGATTTACCCAAGGGTAACACAAGGAGTAAGCAAGCACAGCCTATCTTCAAATCTGAGTTCTTTGTCTCTAAATCTAGAACTCTTCCTATTGTACCTTCCTGCCTTGGGGTGCTTCTGGCCTAGGAAATTGTACTCTCTGGCTTTCACAGTGCCACGAAAAGAGAAAACATCAAAATCACTACACAAGGATACATATTTCCCAAGCGCCCCCCCCCACACACACTTGATGCATCCTTCCTGGCTTATTTTAGATACATAAACTAGCCTAAAATATACTTGGTCAGAAGATGACAACATGTTTTAGTTTTCTTTATTAAATGCCTATTCTTTTGGAATTTTGCCCTTTGCAAAGGATTTTATAAATGGCTTTGTTTTTTTTAAAACTATCTTTGATATCAAAACATGCTAGAAGATAGAAGAGGAGGGGGAAGGAGGGGAAAGGAGGGGGGGGAAGGGAAGGGAAGGGAAGGGAGAAAAGAAAGAAAGAAAGAAAGAAAGAAAGAAAGAAAGAAAGAAAGAAAGAAAGAAAGAAAGAAAGAAAGAAAGAAAGAAAGAAAGAAAGAAAGAAAGAAAGAAAAGAAAAGAAAGAAAGAAAGAAAGAAAGAAAGAAAGAAAGAAAGAAAGAAAGAAAGAAAGAAAGAAAAAGAAAGAAAGAAAGAAAGGCAGGAAGATTCTCTTTAAGACATTAATGATGCACTCAGCAGGATGGGATTTAAAGACTGATTGATAAAATGGTCTAGATGACCTCTTATAGTCCTTCCTAGCCCTTTGATATTACAGTAAAACACAGTATAATTAGGTAAGTATCTTAGTTCCCTGATATGGAACAAGCAGACAGAAAAGCAGGAAAGTTTTAAAGCTTAAGTCAAAGCATGGATCCCTAATCCCTGTCCCTAATGCCCTGGAGATAAGGCTTAGGTTGCAAATACCACCTGATGCTTAGGAGGTTTTTGTACTTCTAAGGAGTTAGATGTGGTTTCATGAATCTTATGGAGTTCATAGCTGGGAGCTACAGGAGATTATTGGAAAGCTCACCCATGGCTCTGGGGGTCCTAGCCAGGCACTGAGTATCTAAAAGACTTAATGCTTTTGCCTCTTATTCTTCACTTAGGTTGTCTTTATCTTTCTATCTAGAACCTATTAGGAGCTATGGACTAAAATTCAGAGAGAATGGAAAGAAACTGGGGCAGGTAATTATGACACTTAAATCCAAATAACGTTATATGTAATTTAGTATTGAGTGGTCTTTATTCTCTAAAGTATGCATTTGAATCGTTAAAACTATGATTTATACAAAAAATAATTTCACAGACTTAAACGAGAAAAGGTCCACTAAAAGGCAGTGAGGTCTCATGCTACATAAGCAGTAAGATGGGATGACTCTGTTGACTGGTTCCTAGCTCTGTAGAGGCTTCTTGTGAAATGCAATGGCTATCAAGGATTTAAGGATTTTAATCAAAAGCATCAATTTCACAAAAGCAGACACAATTAAGTTGTGAAGGACAAAGACATTATTCATGAGTGTTAGAGCTATCAATCTGAAGACAATATTATTCATTACTACTGAAACATACCAGTTTATGTTGACAGAGTCTTACCTCTAATGCAGCTTTCTGTACAGTAATTTGGCTAAAGACCCTAGCTCCTTCAGGGCAAACACTCCTCAGTTCATCTTTATTGAGGGAGAAAAGTTGTGCACCAGTCAGCACGCCAAGGCTATTGACAGTCCTAAAAAAGACAAAAAGACAAAATATCCTTGATAAGCAAAATTCATCAAACCTAGAAAAAGGGTGTGTGTGTGTGAGAAATTTATCTTTTCAATAAATGACATTTCAATAAATGACAAATGGCAGGGGGTGGGGAGGGCATTTCACTAACTAGAAATGTCTCTTAACTATCAATCCCACAGCAGTTAAAAGTACAATTCAAAATGATGGCTGTGAGACATTACAAGGTGTTTTAGTGCCTTAGAAATCATTTCCCTCCTTCTTGCCATCCCAATGAATGCTATTATATTCTAAATCTTTAAAATCTGGTGATCAGTGTACTGTGTATAAAGTAATGTCCTATGACCCAGAACTAGATAGCAGGAAATTTATAGTTTGTCTCAGTGACTCAGGGAATATGTTTCCCCCTCCAAATCTACTGGGATTCTGGGGTTTGCCATACAACAAGGAAATAAACCAAAAATAAATCAAAGTTTATTTTTTAAGAAAAGCTTTTAGCTCACAGATGAGATCATGGAACCACAGGGTTACTAAGGCAGATGTGATCTAATGTTGTGTCAAGTAACCCTTGGAGAGAGCTTGATTCTATCTGCCTGAGCAATGGTACCAGTCAGTACAGAACACTTGTATGAGTGTTCTTAGAGGGTCCATCTGCTGATTCAGCTTTCTCTGTACAAGGGGAAGGAATGATGTAGGGGCTCCACTGCTGCTGTCAGTTTATTCTAAGGAGCACAGAAAAGAACAGATATTCCACGAATAGGAAGAATGTTTCAAGGCCAGAGGTGGATAACCTGTGGTCTCAAGGCCACATGTGGCCTCCCAGGACTTCAAGTGCAGTCCTTTGACTGAATCCAAACTCTACAGAAAAAGTCTCCTGTAAAAACTTGGACTCAGTCAAAAGGCCACACCCAAGGACCTAGAAGGCCACATGTGGCCCTGATGACACAGGTTTCCCATCCCTGGTCAAGGGCATTGACTATTTTTGCTTCTTTCAAATATTTTCATAGTTACCAATTGCTAAAAATAGTTATTTTCTATGGAGAAAATATATACTACCTTCTAAAACCATTATTTAGCGTCATGTTGGTGTTTTGGGGGAAAAGAATATAGTTTATCTTCTAGAACCTTTATTTAACATCACTCACAACAACTTAATGTTTTGAGGAGAAAGGGGAGCACCACATTTAAAACTTTTAAAAGGCAATGGTTACAGAGTCAGACTTACACTGGGTTGAATCCCTTTGATTGTAACCACATCTTCACATCCTCTGGTGTAGAATCATAAGTGATATTGACAACGGGCACATTCTGTCGTGGCACATGGAATTTTTTCTGGGCAGCACTCCGGCCAATTGTCAATCTGTGAATAAGCTCATCTTGTACTTCTTCCATCTGAGATTTCCTTCCTACAAATTAAAATTTTGCACCTTTAATCTCTTAGATTACAGTGTTCAGATTATTAGAAATGGAAGTGACCATAGAGATCATATTATAATAGGACGAGGATCCTATCATTACAGATCAAGGCCTAGAAAGGATCTGAAAGGCTATTTAATCTAATCCCTTCATTTTACAGACAAGGAAATTGAAGCCCATAGAGGTTGTTAAGAACGTTACAACTTACCCAAGGTCACACTTCGCAAGGATCAGGGAGGGAATTTTAATCCATGTCTACTAAGTCCTGAGATAGTGCCCTTTCCACTCAACTACCCTGTCTACTCTTCAGTTTGCAGAGGCTGTATCTTGCCCAAGATTACAGAGTTAGTAGTGATGAAGTCAGGGCTGGTCTCCTGAATTCTTATTTTAGTAACCTTTAAACAGCTTTGAGTAATTTACATACTGTTTTTCCTACTTTTTGTTGCAATGGGAATTGGATGAGAGCAGAGGGAGGATAAGAAAAAAAACAAAGTGTTCACTGACACAGTTGGATTCCTCCCCCTTTAAGCTCCCCTCAAAACAACTAAAACATTTGCATCTTCTGGGAAGATATGCCAGTTAGGATTTTTTTACAGTACCTAAGATAAATCAACTTGAATTGCTATACCCCTCCCAAATGTCTACATTTTGTAGAATCACATCTTGTTTAAAATTTACCTGAAACATGAATTTTACAAGTGATAAGAAAGGCAGCATATTCCATTTTTTTTAGGCAGATCTAATCACAATGCAGCTTTTCCTTATTTAAGCTGAATCTCCCACCCTAAAACTTCCACACTCTGGGAACATTTTAAGTACACTTATTAATTATTGGATGCTAATATTTCTTTCTACTAACTTGAGATTAGGGAAGGACATCATGGTCAATTGCTCATTAAGTCGATCCTGGTTTTGTTTATATGATAAAGTTCATATAAGGGTTAGTAGATGCTTTCCTAATTTCTTCCTGTTGTGTTTTGACATGAGCAGAGTAGTATGAACGGTGAGCAACAATGGGGAGGGTCTTGACTCCTGATAGCTATCATCAAAAATATGCAGTGATCTATATCCACCTTGACAGCAAAATCTGTTTCTAAAATGTAGATGAAATCCAAAAATTGATTCAAAGAAACTACATAAAAGCAACCTAAAAGAGGAAATAATTATAAACATGCTTGGTTTACAAAAAGAAAATCACATGCATAAAGTCCATCTGCTTGTATGACCTCATCAGTGTGATAAATCTAAAATTCTCAAAGTACTACAAAAGAAAACCATTACATAAATTTAAGATGCTGTTACATTATTTGTAAATGAAACTAAGCATATGGGTAATTTTCAGCAGGTTTGTTTATATTTTATATGCCAATAAGGAAATATCATCCTTCCACTTAATGAAAAGCAGACAAACATGGTGAGTCATTTAGTGTCAGGAGGTTTCCTAGTTCATCATAATATTCCAACCATGCTTTTTCCCCATTGGATGATTCTCCCTCTCTGCATAACTTGACATAGTACATACTGTTCCAAGCTATAAACTGTTCTAAATGGAGACTGGGTTCTGGTGAACTTTGATCTAAGTAGAACTAGAGTTCCATAATGTCAAAGATCACCACGTTCAGAGAAAATAAATGAAACTCTATGGACTTAATTTTTAAAAAATCATGGGATTGTGTTTTTCTAAGAGGAAAACTTTCCTCAGGGTATACTAGCAGAAATATTCTTTTGGAATTTCTCATTTAAAAACATGTAGTTGGTTTTTGTTTGTTTCTTTAAATAGCAAAAATTGAAAACACATGTAGCACATATATACAAAAAAAAATCCCTTAAATCCAGCTTTCCAGGCCTCTTTCAATTTCAGTGAATGTGACTCCTTGTTTAAGAAAAACCACTCTTCCATAAGCTTCCTACTATACAAAATAGTAATTTACAAGAATTAAGATCTGAGGTTCTTGAATAGGATATTTCCTAAGAAAGTGAATATATAAACATAGATCAATTATTTTATATTTTTTTAGTTTAAAATGAATTAAGATGGGCCTAAAGGAAGCAGGTTGGCATAGAGGAATGAGCATAGGCATTGGAAGGAGGAAACCTGAGTTCAACAGCTAGCTATGCTTTTTGCTACCATGCGACACCATTCTTCCACGTCTGTAAGAAGTAACCTTTGTACTATTCTGTAAATATGAACTATTGTTATATTATTCTCAAGAGACTCCCTAACCCCATAAGAGATTATATAGAGAGGAGAGGTATAGGATAGAACTTTGGGGAATACGCATACTTAATAGGAGCGAGATGCATGACTGAGGAGTAATCAGAGAATGACCAGGAGAATGAGAGAAGATCACTGCTGAAACCAAAGGAGGAGAGAGTAACCAGAGAGAGGAGGGATCAACAGCCTCAAAAGCCATTGGGAGGACTGAGAACAAAAAGCAACACCATACATGGATTTACCAGTTAACGGATAATCCAGTCCATCCACTGTAGTGCTTATTATTTGTCAAGTGCTGCAGATACAAATAGAAAGGCAGGACCCTACTCTCAAGGAGCAAACAATATAATTCTGATACTGATGGAAGGTTTCAGATACAAACCAGAAGACAAAGTCCCATGATCTTTGTTTGTAATCTTGGAGACTGAAGATAAGAGCAAGTGATGATCGACATGGCAAGATTTTGTAGAAGAAGGGAACGGCACAAGGAGTAGATTTAGCAATGATGGGGACAACGACGGGGGCCGAGGCATCCTCTAAGAATCGGGCAAGGGGCAGGGGATGAGTGAAGATACAAAAGTTGATGGATCTAAGGTGTGTGAAGGAGGAAATAAACATTTACATAGCACCTACTACATGCCAGGTACTGTGCTTTAGAAATGTGATCTCACTGGATCCTCACAACAACCCTGCAAAGTAGGTACTATTATTATTTTATAGTTGAAGAAATTGAGATAAATAGATGTCTTGCCCATGGTTGCACAGTTAGTAAGCATCTGAGGCCAGATTTGAATTCAGGTCAGAAAGGCTCTGGGCTCTGCACTCCATCCACTGTACCAACCAGCTGCCTCTAATGTGAAAAAAGTTGATGAGGAAGTTTATGATGAATATACTCATTATTTTCAGTAAAGTAGGAAGGTGAACTGAGGTCTTAAAAGAGGAATGAATGAATGAACAAAGCATTTATTTAGTGCTTGCTATACACAAAGAACTTTGTTAAGTGCTATGGATAAGGAAGAGAAGTAAGATTTTGCTTGCAAGGAGCTCATGTATAATACTAACACATGGAAGGTTTCAACTGAAAATCAGATGGAAAAGTCTCATGGTCTTTAAGGTAGAGTGGCAAAACAGATATTGATGTCATTTTCACTGATAAGATCCTATCCATTTCTGAAGTTGAACTCTTTGACAGTGCCAAGGACTGTGGTGACAAAAACTTTGCTTTCTCAGGCTTCAGTGAACTGTGGTTGTCTATACCCCCCACCAGAACAGTTACCAGATTGCATTTCCACACAGGTTGCTTCCCAGGATGTTGTCTGAGGGGTACTGGGATGGAAACGATGTTCTTCCCAAGATCCTTGAGTTCTTGGGTTCTGGATTCTGGGCTGTGTCCATCCAAGTCTGAGGGAAGGTGGCAGTGGTTGACTTGCATAGTACATGCTGTCTTCTGTCTCTCCCTCAAGGTACCTTGCTGCTACAGCTAGGCTGGCTTGCTTACTCTGTGTGTGGCTGTTGGTTGACAATTGGTAGAGATGGTCATCCCTTTTTCCATAGGAGATGCTTCCCTAGATGGTGGCAGGACCAGTGGTCCAACCCTCTCAGGGCACCTGTGCCCATCTGCTTGTTCATAGCAGTTGGTCAGCAATTGTTGCTAATAGAGAAGGGGAAAATGAGGCCCCTCTCCACAATGATTTCTTTCCTCAATAATGGCCATGGGGCAAAGCTGGAAACAGGTCTTGTGGTTTGTGGGGAATTGCTCTTCTTGGAAGACAGTTGGTACAGTTTCTGTGTAGAGCATGATACTGGTCAAATGAAGACAAATTAAGTAAGTAATTAAGTAAGTAATAACGAATTAAGTAATGCAGTGAGAACTCATTTAGCACTAGGTGACTAATTTGAACTGGACCCAATTTGGATGATTTTGTTGACTTCCTCTAGTAGTATCCAGTGGTTAAAGAGTAGAACAAAGAACAAAAATGGTGGAGATAACCCAAGGTTGAGGACTAACAGGCTGTGAACAGCAGGGAGACCAGGGGGCAAGGGATTCAACAAATGGTGCCTTATTGAACTGGTTAGCTCTACAATTAAAATGTAAAGAAAGGGAAGAAAGTGAGAACTGAACAAATGAGAAATACTAGAAGAATGAGGAAGTACTGAGGGACCAGAGGTTACAGTGAGGGCATAAAGCAAATGGAATGTGAGAGTGGGAGAAGTTGCGGGATACAAAGTTGTGCTCTGAGGGCAAAATTTCAGTTAAATTTTCAAGGTAAAATGGTTGTTATGATAGAGGGTTTAAGGTATCATCAGTCTTGGGAGTGAGTAAGGCAGAAGAAAAACTATGGTCACAGGATATGAGGTTGATGATATAGGAGGCTAAGGTATCCAAAAAATTATCAACATAAATACTGTAGTCTCCAAGGATGGCAGCAGGAGTTGAAGTATAGAGCAAAATTACGAACTCATCATGGAATAAGGGAGTATTAACTAGAGATTGACAACTGACAGCAACTAGGATCAGGCTAATACGGTCAAATGGAATGAACTTCAAAAACGGGAGATGCCAATGAGTGATGGTCTGATGTGGACAGTGGGAAGTTCCTGAGAGGTGGTGTAGACAGCACCAGAGAGGGAAGGAAGGGGAAAAAAAAGGTTTCTACAAGAGGAACATTTACTTATATGAACATGGACAAGCCATTTAATCTTTTTGAGATTCAGTTTCCTCATTTAAAATTTTAATTAAAAAATATACCATCCCTGCCATTTCTACATACACTTGGTCTAGTCCAGCTGGTTTTCTCTTTTTGTTCTCTTTGTCATTAACACCTCCTGTAAAAGCATATCCATGTGATGTTAGGATCCAAATATGGTAGCTCTACTGTCCTTGATATGGAAGAGATCGTAATGTAAATCTCTGCAAATACTTTCTATCTTTCATTTGCTTGGTTTCCTTTCAATTTTATACTTAAATGATGCCATAATATCTTTATTTAGTTGGGTTTGTCATCAATCTTTCTTTAGATTGCTTTTTTCTTGCCACTGGCTCTATTTTATGAGACATGAATGCTTTCACCAATATTTTCCATATTTAAAAATGTAATTGATATCTTTTGCTTTTATATTACATTCATTTCCAAGTGGATGGCTGTCACTACCCTATCCTAAGAACCACCTCTTGTTACAAAGAATAGAAAGAACTGAAGCAAAGTGAGCAGAACTAGGGGAACAATGTATACAATGACAACCTTACTGAGAAAAAAAAAACATTTTGAAAGACTTTGGAACACCAATTGGTGCAAAACAAGGGTTCAAAAGGATGAAGATAAAATACACTACTCATTTAGTAACAGGCAGGTGCTTAATGAAAAATTTGAGAAAGAG
Organism: Phalanger gymnotis; assembly: GCA_028646595.1. Classification (NCBI taxonomy): domain Eukaryota; kingdom Metazoa; phylum Chordata; class Mammalia; order Diprotodontia; family Phalangeridae; genus Phalanger; species Phalanger gymnotis. Next base: position 156,336,807 of record CM053623.1, on the reverse strand, counting down.
ACCCATCTTGAGACATGACTAATGTAGGAAGTTGTTTTGCTGAATTATGCCGTTATGTATTGAGGAATTTTTTTCTTTAAAACAAAATTTGCTCAATTTTGGTGGGTAGTAGAAAAGACAAATTAATTTTCAAAAACTTATTAGTTGAAAATAAAAATAGTAAAATATTTTGAAACAGAAAGGAAAGAAGGAAAAAAAGCAGTGCATCAAAATTAATATCAAACTACTCTGCCAGTATATGCAAATTTCCCTAGCCTGGGTCCCCCACTTCTTCCCCACCAGGTTTTACAAATAAATTTATATTCCATATCCATACTGTCCTTAGTTCCACAACTCTCCACTTAGCAAATAAATCAAATGTTTACTGAAGCAGTTTTTAGGATTTTTTTTTGGAGGGGGATCTATTTGTCACAGTAAGAGATTTATATTGGTGAAACTTCAGTATAAAATTATTATAGTCGGTTCTGATATCCTACTGCCCATCCAATCCCCAATTTTCAGTATTAATAACTTTATTAAATAAATCAGGTTTGGAGTTGTTTTAATAATACTCTATATCACCCCCTTTTTTTCATTTTCATTCCATCTTCTGGCTTTGAATTAATTCTTAGTTTTTAAAAGTTGATGGTACAACTATCTACTTTTAGCTGACTCAGGAAGTACTCATATCAATACTTGGTCATTTCCTCTTTGTTAAAGAATAATCCATGAAATATTTTGGGATGATATCCAATGTTTGCCATATTCAATCCTTTCCGATTCTTTTTTCATAAAAAAGTGTTCATAACGTATGGGCAGGAAGTTTCGTGTATTAAGCAAATCTTTGGTCTTTCTTATTCCTTCTGAATCATATTTTTCACTGCTTTCACTTATTGTAACCTTTGCATTGAAGTTAGCACATATCAAAGTATACGATCATTTAATTTGAAGGTTTTATTGAGTTATTTGGAGGATTTCTCTACAACTGCAACAGATGTTAACATGTAAGTGTTCTCCTCTTCCTCCACCCGGTATTTTTTGAAAGGGAGAAGAAATCTAAGAACAGCTTGAGTGGATGGTAGGGTCAACTGAAGGTTTGTTAGGATAGAGACATTAGGGATACTTGCAGGCTGCAGGAAACATATTTATGTTAAAAATGCTTCACTTGTAATAAAATTGGGAATGCATTTAATTCATTGAATAAACAGTGGACATTTCCTGCCACATTTAGAAACTTACGATCTTCAGGAAGTTGTTTATGTTTCTGGCTGTCTCGGGTGATACTGCCTCTACTGTCACTGGAGTTGCTGTTCTGGCGAGTTATATTTGCTGGTACCTTTGACACATTAATAGGAGCTGGTGCAGATGGCGGAAGAGGGACAGGGGCTGATGCTGGTACCGGAGGAGGTGGAGAAGGTGCTGAAGGAGTATCAGTGGGTCTGGGACCATAGTCCATCCTTTGTTTCTAAATAGAGGCAAATAATTATTAGTTTACCACCAAAGGCTGAAGTAAAAGCAAGCTTTAAAAAAGAAAAAACAACAGTAAATCTTTATGTAGCTATATATAGCTAACATTTATACAGCGCTTATAGTGTGCTAGATACTGTGCTAAGCACTTTACAATTACTATGTCATTTGATCCTCACAATAACCCTAGGAGGTAGATGCTATTATTATCTACATTTACAGTTGGGGAAACTGAGGCAGAGGTTAAGTGACTTGCCCAGGGTCACACAGCTAGCGTCTAAAGTCAGAGTTGAACTCAGGTCATTCTGACTCCAGGTCCACCACTTTCTCCACTGTACCAACTAGGTGCCCCATAGAATTCCTTCAAAAACAAATCATTGGATATAGTATTTTTAATATCTTTGCAACTACAGACACTATTTCCAAAATGCCACAGGTTTTACCTTGATAAAGGTTCTATCTTTAAGGACTTTATCTATAGCACAATGTTAAAGCCCAAATTAGTATCACATTATTAAGTTTCTAATAGATATAAAAATTTCAAGAATATCAGAAGGCCCTTACACAACAGTTTACTCACATTGATCCAACCTAGATTAAACATAAGCTGGTCAATGTATTAGTTACTCTAATGGTCATTCAACAGTCAATACCCTTGTAGCAGTAAAATATCATTACACTGCAGATTTTTCATTTTAAACAATGACGTGCTATAGATGAAGATATAAATTCAGATATTTGAACGACTTCACACATTCTCCCCTATGACATAAGAGGGTAATATTGCTTTCAGGAGATCATTCTTTAAAATAAAAATATCACAATGCTACTTATGGTGGGCTATCATTTTTCAAGTGATCTCCCTTTCTATTATTACTTTATGTTGTTATCCCAAATGAGACATTCTCTTTATTAAAAAGGCAGTATTTTGGAAAGTCAAGTTAAATTTATAATAGTCTTTATCTTCATGCTTGTGATTGTAGCTTATAAGTAGAAATATTAGTGTGAAAATTTGTGTATGAAAATTTAGATGGATTTGGTATAAGTGCAATGTTTAGATTAGTTTAAGCCAAAACACCAGTCTAAAGCTATTACAGTGACTGGAAAAATGTAGAAATCATTTCAATTAAGTGACAAATGTACTGTGTACATTTATATATTCCAAATTTTCAAAAGCTACCTTCTTCAGTATTCTAAGATACCTCACATTACTGAAACATCAGAGATAAATTTCAGGGTAAGTATAGGTACCATGAGATGTAAAAGGAAATTCCAGTTGATACTCTTTAAAAATTTGACCACTCTACCAGAAGAATATTTGCTTTCAATACTGTACTGGCACAAATATAAGACAAAATTGAATATTTTAACAAGCGATAAGAGACTTGAAAATGCCCATAAACCACTGTTTCATTTAAATTTGACCCAGAAAATGACCACATTAACCTTTAGTAACATTTTCTTCACAGTTGCACTTTGGAATCCTCTTTTAGGAATGAACCTTTTCATTTTATACTCTGAAAGTCGCCACTCATAAGCCTAAGGGTAAAGAAAAGGTGGGGCAGGTAGATGGTGCAGTGGATAGAGGCCCTGGAGTCAGGAGAACCTGAGTTCAAATCAAACCTCAGACCAGACATTTGACACTTACTAGCTATGTGACCCTAGGCAAGTCAGTTAACCTCAATTCCTTTGCCAAAAAAGAAAAGTTAAAAAGTGAGGAAGAACAGAATAGTCAGAGAATGGAAATCAAAAGGGAAAACAATATGTACATTACTCATGTTTACGCTATTCTTTATAAACAAGAACATTCAAACTCAAGACATGCTAAAATTGAAATAAGGGGCAACACCATAGCTCTACTAAAAACAAATAATTCTATATTTGTGTCAATAGGTAAAGCAATAAAAATACAGAATTGTAAATGTAAATGTTACAATAATCAATTGTTTGTAAACAAAAAATCCAAAGGATATAAGATATCCCTTTAACATGAAAATCTAATGCACATTAGCCAGCATTTACTTTTTACCTACTCTTTACCCTTTTCTCTCTCCCTTTTCTGTCTCTTTCCCTTTTTCTTCATCTCCCTTTCTCTTATTTTCCCCTTGTTATAGATGTGAAGAGCCCTTAGCCTCAATGAATTCCATTTCTGTAAAGCAGTGGTGTCAAACTCAAATGGAAATGGGCCTCGGGAATCTGTACTGGGCCACATAATGTCTTAACTTTAAAATGTAATATTTTAAATATTTATACATTTTAACATTTAAAATGTAATATATTTTATTACATTTTTGTTTATTTTATCCAATATTTACAAATTACAATTTAATCTGGTTCAGGATCACTTGGGAGTACTGTGGGTTGCAAGCTTTGACACCTGTGCCATACAATATATCAGGTGCCTAGAATATTTTTGTCTCAAGAGTAATGAAAGTTGGGAAGAAAATAAAATCCTCCATAAGAACACCATCTTACCGTCATTTCTATTCAAACATTTGTTGTTATTGTTCAGTTATTATAGTCACATCTGACTCTATGACCCCATTTGGAGTTTTCTTGGCAAAGATACTGGAGTGGTTTGCCATTTCCTTCTCCAGCTCATTTTGCAGATGAAGAAACTGAGGCAAACAGGATTAAGTGACTTGCCCAGGGTTACACAGTTTATCCGTCTGAGGCTAGATTTGAATTCAGGTCCTCTTGACTCCAGGCCTGTACTCTATCCTCTGTGCCACCTAGTTGCCCCTTTCTCCAAACATACTACCCATAAAAATGTTCCAAGCTGTTACAGTAATCTTTCATTTTACGGGCAGAATTCTTAGGAAAATGAAGAAAATCTGGTGTAATAGACTGCTCCATTTGTAGCTCACCCAACTGCTAGCAAAGTGCTCTGTACTTAGTACTGCTTAAGAACTAAACCGAATCTAACTTTTTATCACTGATTATGGTGTAATCTTGAGTATCCTTTAATAAGTCAAAATACAACTCAAATAATAGTGAAGCTTGCTAAGAATGCAAACCAAGACCCAGATAGAGCGCTGATTAAGAAGAAAAACTGCATGGTGAGAGTAAATTGTGTAAGTAAAAACAGTGAAGCCACAAATTAAAACTACATTGTAAAATTTAAACCTACTATGAATTATAAGCTCTTGTCCTAAAAATCTGGAAGAGCTGAAGACTGCTACAAAAACTATAGTTGGCACATATCAAATGATGAAAAGCTGGAGGATGAATCCAACTACATCACTTAAAAACAAACCATCATGAAGGGAACATGCATTACCTCAGACAGCTCTCCAAGTAATTGCTATTAGGAAAATGAAGCAAATCGTACACATGAGATGAGAAAATCGAGACAATGGGGAAAAGAAAATAATGCTATCATTGTGAAAACAAAAAGTGTCACTTTGTGGGGTTTTATTTGTTTGTTTTGGTTAATGAAACTATGTATTCCTTGTCTTATAACCAAAGGAATTAATACTGGAAGCTTTTCTGATCCGTCCCCATTACTATTACCATGGCAAATTGAAACAAACATGAAAAGGGCTCTGTTTTGTTATTAAAGCACTATTAGCTTAGTTTTTGGGGTTTAAGCTATTGAATAATAAAATGGGCTTCCATCTTATTCTTCCTTTCCTCTAACTTAGGAGTAAAAAAATACATACTTTGTTAGAGAAAGACTAATTTTAGTTCTTATTATCCTGCTTTTAAGGATTAAAGTTGATTACATTTTTTAGGTCCCGTAAAGCTCATTGGCATAGCCAACAGCTTGTATCTTCATTGCAGAAAAGCCAGGGGCAATGACTTCCAAACAGAAAACTTGACTATCTGGGACTGCATACTGGTGATGGAATTTGGAAACTTGTCAACCCTCTAAATTACAATCATTCAACTAACAAAATAATTATACGGACACCATTTCCATGTCTGAAACTGAAGTGCTATTGCGACTTAATATGTGTAGTAGGAAAATGGTTCAGGAAAGAACAACTAATATTCAAAGATCTTTCCACAGAGAGAATGTTATAAAATTATAGAATGGGTCAGAAAAAAGAAAGGAATGGTGCACAGTGAAAGAGGGAAAGTGGCTGCCCCAGCAAGTAAAGGAGAGGGAGTCTGATGCGGTAGAGTACTGACATCACCAGGCAGCTTTGACAACTAACAACCCATGAATATTACAACTAATTGTTGCTACCTTTTCCCCTCCTCCAATTATTTTGCATTTACTTATCTACGCACTGTAGTACTTCTCAACAGAATAAAAGCTCCTTTGGACCAAGGGCTACCTTGATGTTTGCCTCTTTATTCATAGTGCTTTGCATTTGTATCACTTTCAATAAACTGAACATCATCCTCTGCCATGAAGACAGAGAATACTCAGTCTATATTCCATGAGCATAAGAAGAAAAGGCCATCTCACTTCCTCTGTCCCCACCCCATCTGCACCTTCAAATATCCATCACAACACTGAGCTGATGCTTAAAATTTCTAAGAAGAAAAACAATACAGAGACAAGCCTTTTCCCCCACAATTAGAGGAAAGGCTTAAAATGAAAAGACATGGGAAATGGTACCACAATGACATACCAATTCATATTAAAATGTAATTGAAATGTGACATCAGATCGTTCTCTAAGAAAAAAGCTTATATGAGGCAGGAGAATAAAAGTGCTCGAGAATAATATTTAACGTGAAAGTGTCATAGAGAGGGACAAAGAAAAGGAACTGATACATAATTTTATCTGGAGTAAAACCTTGAGTGAATGTAAGCTTTTTCTTTTGAGTAAAGTTTGCTAAAGACAAGGCCTCTTATTTAAAAGTAATTTCTTATAGAATTATAAAGAATTGGTTCATATCAATTTTTCTATTGGTTTCTATTGGTTCTTATCTATTTCTTCTTGATGTGAAATGCACTGGTTGAATAGATGGAACTCATTTAACCCACACATTTTCAAAGGTAAAAATCACCTTACTTAACCAATTTCATATTATGCTCTAATTAAGCCATCTCTATTCCTGAAAAAATGAGGCCTACATTCAAAGAATTCCAGATGTGGTCATACCATCTCATGTAATAGGAGTTTGAAACTGAAGTTTAAAAGGAGAAATTAGAGTTTGAAAAGTAGCTTGCAAGGAGAAATTGAGTTACTTAGTAATGAAGTGAATTGCCCACAGTCGGAGAATTAGCTTATGGCAGAGTCACTTCTGTCTCCAATTCAAATACCTTTTCCAGCAATATCATTCTGTCAGACAAAGCACCGTGGTGATCACCTATCGCCTCTCACTCTCAAACTGTCACTGCCTTTGTCAATATTACTCTTTCTCTAAATTTTTTGGAGGTATCCGGAGTAAGCCCAAGGCCAGCCTTCTATCCCTATGGAGTAAGTGGTCATATGATGTGATTTCACAGAAACTAAGAAATGGAAGGGACTCAGAAGAGCAAGCTATTACAACCCTATCCATAACTTGTACTCCATACAACACTGTTGTCAAGTGGCCATTCAGTGGCCATTGCTTAGAAGACCTCCAGTAAACTTCTAAAGTAATTCATTCCAAATATGGAAGACTCAAATTGTTGTTTCTTATATCAAATCTAAATCTACTTCTCTTTTAACTTTTATCTATATTTCTACTGTTGGTTTCTGGAACCAAACTGAATGATATAATCCCTCTTCCATATTAGACCATTTCAAATACTTAAGCATATAAGAATGTTATACACACACACACACACACATATATATGTATATATATATATACATATATATATATCAGTAACTAATCAATAGACTATTGACTATAGGTTTTTGTTTTGTTTTGTTTTTTAGCTACACATTTTTCAATATAGGTTCCCCAAGCCTTTCTCTAGAGAGCAATTACTTTTCCTGGGAGCTTTGAGATCATGGACTCCTAGAATTTCAGAGCTGAAAAGGCCCTTTGAAATGTTCTAGTCAAATCTCTTACTTCATAGAGGAGAAAACTGGGGAAAGGTGACTTGCCCAAATATATCCCCATGCTTGCCTGATAGGAATATTAGCATCTGACAGATTTAGAAGGAAATGGTGGCAGCCAACATGGAGGTCTACTGGCTTAAAGCTTCATTTGTTGTTGTTCAGTTGTTTCAGTTGCATCTGACTCTTTCTGAACCCATTTGGGATTTTCCTGGCAAAGTAATTTGCCATTTTTTTTCTCTAGCTCATTTTCTACAAATGAGCAAACTGAGGCAAACAGGGTTTAGTGGCTTGCTCATGGTCACACTAGTTTGAAGTCAGATTTGAACTCATGAAGATGAGTCTTTCTCACTCTAAGCCTAGCATTCTAAACGTTGTATCATCTAGCTTCCCCAAAAGCTGCTCTGTGTACCAGTAAATTCAGATCCACCGGTTGAGGAGTCTAGCTTCAGTGGTTTAAATGCATAAAATACATAGGGTTACAAAGGAAAACAGTTTTATTTAAATAAATTTGTCAAAAATTTGAAAAAAAACCAACAAACAAATCCACGGACCCCAGGTTAAGAGCCAAAGTATATGATAGTCCTGACAGTCACTATTTTTGATATGTATCAGTAACTATAACACTATTATAATCCATTTACCAAAATAATATGCTAAACCTTAGTTTATATTTAGAATTATTCTATTCATTTTCAATTTTTATTTATGATTTAAGCTCACTGGGAGCAGTGAGTCTATCTTTTAGAAAAGCCTTTGTATACTTAGTTAAGTTGAATAATTTATGCTGAAGTGTGTAGAAAATAATGATTTTATTTAGTTTCATAATAGGGTAGGTAGAGAATGGGAGAAAGGACATGGACTATGTTCAGGTGGGCCTAGGTTCGTCTCTAATGTTTACTCCTGTCACCTGTGTGACTTTGGGAAGGTCATTTACCCTTCTTTCCTTTCAGTTGTAGATTTATGTTATCACTTCTAAGGGAAATAAGGGTGGCAAGATGATTTATGTAACTGCTTACTATCATACACTGCCGCTTATAGTATTGGAATTAAAGCAGTCTGTGAAATTCACAAGACAAAAATTTCAGTGCTGCCTCAATTTCAAGAAAACCGTTCCAAAACATAACCTAAGCAGAGTAAAACCAGCACGATCACACAAGTCTCTAACATAAATGGAGACCCCTTGAGCTCCAAAAGATACTATCAAAGAAAGTGAGAAAGTCAGAGAAAGAGACAGAGAGACAGAGACTGAGAGAATGAATAAACCTAATCTTACAACAAAGCAATTACTTTTTAAAAGGTCTAATCCTAAAACAAATAAAAAACAACAGCTCCAACACACTTTTTTATCCATCACTACATGCACAATTGCAAACATAACTGTGCATAGCTAAGTCAAATCCTGTTGAAAAATGTAAAAAGAAATAACTAGGAATGGGCAAATCTCAAAGGAAACATACAGTTATCTTCAGAAAAGAAGGACAAAGTTTTCAAATTTTAAAAATCTCTTAGTTTTATCACAGTTGCTTGTGAGAAACTCCAGATAAAAGCTGTAGTTTGAGGTACCGTTCTGCTTAGAGGAAGGAAATGTATTTGTTGTCTAGCAAATGTCATCCAGTCATTTGTATGAATATTTCTGGATCACTATAAGCAGAAATACCTTCTCAATAGAAAAGTTGTCTTATGATACTAGCTAGAACACAGAAGTATAGGGTCAAACCAGATTGAAAAGCAAAATGAGAAGATTTGTGGATCTTGAAAAGTAGAAATCTGGATTTAGAGGCAGAAGGGACCATTTAAAAAATCATCTTGTCTAGTATTCACTTTAAAAAAAAGATAAGGGAAAGAAGCAGATTTGGAATATGAATTTATGATCTCTGACTAATCAATCTGTCTTATGTCTGCCTGGCATATAGATGTTTAAATATTTGTTGACATATTTATTGGAGGATACTACTTTGTCAGAGTTTGCCCAACCCTAGATGTCACACACCAAAGAAGGAAAAAACCCTCTAACAGACAGCTATGACTATATCTATCTAGCTACACCAGATAGACATACTTATCACTACAAATGGAAGCCCTTGGCCTGTGCATGCCTATATGCATGCTCACACACACATGCACAAACACAAACACAAGGATCCACTTAGTCTTTTCTGTGCAGTGCTTCTTGTTATAAATCACAAGGTTAAACAAATAAAAAACAAGCCAACTCAGTCAAAAGTGTAGACATAAGTTCAGCTGAAGCAGAAATACTCAGTTACTGGTTAGGCAATAAGTAAACATGATCTTATAGATAAGCCAAGAAGCTACGGCATCCAGAAGGTGAAATAAGATTTAGGTCACAGCAATAACGTCTTGAAGGCAAACAATTGGAAACTTACTTCATTAATTATTGCTGTCTTTTTTTTAAAGAAAACTATTTCTAAACCTAAGATAGAAAGTTAAATTCAAAGTCCTATAAGAAATGAAATATTTTTTAGGTAAGGTAAATAATCTCATACCTTAAATAATTCAAACTCCTTCTTTGGCATTAATAGCTAAGTACAAATGATGAACATAAAATTAAATACTTAACATATCATGCACATAGTTTGGACAAATATAAATACATTTCAATACCAGTTTTCCTTGATTAATTTTTGACCTACCCATCAAAATATACATATTTTATATGTCAATTCAATCTTATATGGAATTCCATCTTATATATCGTATATGGCCAATTCCATGAATCATGGTGAAATCTCTAGTCACTCCAAACAAATGAAAAAGTGTATCACTCTTCTAAGCTTAATATCATCAACAAATTAGCCAAAAGCATGCAGATAAAGTAAGATGTTAAAAGAACTTCACCACAACTTCAGGTTTGGAAGAAAAATTACCTTCAAGCCTGAAATTGTGAATAAGACAAATCTACTTCCTGACACATCCAATTTACTTTCTACACACATTCATGCCATTATCCTTGGGCATAATGTGAATCTGTTGCCAAGTTTCAGAGAGTTAAAAAAACAGTTCTGTCTAGGCAATTTGGCAAGAGAGTCATATTAGTCTTAAGGACCACATGTGGGGTGCCATTGTACTCCTGGTATAACTAAATCAAAAGCCCCACAGTTCAAAAGTCCCAGGAGTGAGGAATGTGGGTTGAAGCTGCAGGGACAGTATGGAGCCCAAGGTCAGTAACAGTCTACAGTTATTGTAGAGAGGACTCTGGTGTGATTTGATAAGATGAATACCTATCCATTTTATCTATATTAATTTTATGTACATGTTGCATTTTAATTTTTAAAATGGAAAGCAAAGAAGCTTCTCAGTCAGACTGGCCACATATCTTTGGTAGTCAGTGAAGGTTAGAGCTAAGCAAAGTTTTTAGAAAAACCAGTTGCAGGGCATATAGGATCTGAGTATTAGGATTCTTGAACTGTGAATCTCTCTGGCCTCAGTTTCCTTTTCTGTAAAACGAGGTTTGGCCTTAATAAGGCTTCTAACCTCTGTTTCTATTTTCTTATAAAGTTAGGTAGGCTCCTCTTAGCCCTACCTCCTAAACCCAAACAAGAAGGAATGTGGTAAGGGCAAGCTTGAGATAAAAGGCTAGGAGCATTAATTCTCTAAAATATGTGGCAAAACAGCTTTCAGGCAAACAGCTATTTCTTTATTACCAAAGCATGAAGCAATGGGTATGTTTCTTAATTGAAACGTGTATGTAGCTGTGTGTGTATTTATGTGCTATGCATAAATCTTTCACTTCCTCTTCTTGCTATAAGAGATGCTCTGGAATCAATTTCAATGACTAAGAGTCAAAAATGTGAGTAAGTCTTGCCTTTCTTTTTTGGACTAGATTTATGATTTCATTGTTGTATGTTGCTCATGGCGAGGACCTTCCTCCTCCAATGAAGAATGGTTACATTCTCTGCCACTTGCAGTCTTAGAGCGTTGTTTGGGAAACTGAGAGAGTAAACCACTTTCCCAGTATCACGCAGCCAAGCAGTGACAAAGAAGAGAATTAAATCTAGGTTGCTCTAACTCTGTATCTACTCCACCATCATGATCAATTTGTAGTTTGCCCACACTCAAAACAGTAAAAATTAGGTTAAGAAATGAATGGTACCTGTATAGTATGAGTATAAGGTGGATCAGCACGCCCTAATCCAGGCTCTTGGGGTCTCACAATATCTAAAATGTTATTTGGCACAAAACCAGAGTCTCCACTTCCACTGCGAACTTTCCACCATTGTTTTCTATCATCGAGAATCTGTCAAAAAAATTAAGAAATCACTTTAATATTAACACTAATCTATGACTACAATCTCATTTCCTTGTAGTATTATAGAATATTAATCGAAGACTTTTCATTTCTTAAACCATGATAGAAGCCATTCTCTAACCTGCAAATTGGCAAAGATGGCAAAAAAAAAATGCCAGTAGTTAAATGTTGGAAGAGTTGTGAAATGATAGGTGCATTAATACATAGTCGACGGAGCTGTGAAATGCTACAATTGTTTTGGAAAGCAATTTATAATTATGCAAAGTAACTAAAGTGTCTACATCCTTTGAATCAGAGACTCCACTACTGGGCATATATTCCAAGGAAACCATTGATAAGAAAAAAGTTGCCATATGCACTAAAATATTTCTAGCAGTGCATTTTGTGATATCAAAGAATTAGAAACTTAGTAGATGCCCATCAATTGGGAAATAACTAAAACTGTGGTTGCATGGATGCAATGGAATATAACTGCTTTTAAAAATTATGTGTGTTGTGAATATAGAGAAGGATGGAAAAATCTACATGAACTGATACAGAGTAAAGTAAGCAGAACCAAGGAAACAATATGTAGAATGACTATAACGACAATGTAAATGCAAAAAATAACCACATGCAAAAATGAAGTGAACACAACAAAATTATAAAGATCAAGCCGGACTCAAATGAGATATGAGAGAACAACCCAACCCACTGCTTTATCGATGTGGGAGGTCATAGTGTTACACATTGTTGATGTTTTTGGACTTTTTCAATGCATTGATCAGTTGTGCTGATTTTTTCCTTGTCTTTGTCTTTAAAAATTACTATTTGTTATAGGGAATGATTCATGGAGGAGACAAGGAAATATATCAGGGATGACTGTGATGATATTAAAAATAGAAGACATTAATCAAAAACTTTTTTAAAAAAAGATTTATTTTTCATTATTTATCTTGCAATTTCCTTTCCATCATTCTCAGTTGCAAAGTGAGAATTTCCATTACTACTCCAGCATGTGTAAGAGTTAATACAGTCAATCTATATAACACTATTGCATCTAGAGACAATAGGACTAATCCATCTTTTCTTTTAATCATACACTCTTCTGGTGACATTTGTTTTACTCTTATTTTTAAAAGTTCTTCATTGGTCACACACTGCAACTGATACATTTACACTGTGTTTAAAAGGTTTGCAAAGGACTTTACATATAGTATTTCATTTGAGGGACAACCAGGTGGCATAGAGGATAGAGGGCTAGGCCTGGAGTCAGAAAGACCTGAGTTCAAATCCAGCCTCAGACACTTAGCTGTGTGGCCCTGGGCAAGTCACTTAACTCTGTTTGCTTCAGTTTCCTCATCTGTAAAATGAGCTAAAGAAGTAAATGGCAAACCACTCCAGTATCTTTACCTAGAAAACCCCTTGGAAGGGGTCACTAAGAGTCGGATATGACTGAAAAACAACTAAACAACAAAATCTCATTTGATCTTCAGACCTCTGTAAGACAGGTACTTACAACACCATTTTAAATACATGGGAACTGGAATTTAGAAATCTTAAGCGATTTGTCCACGGCCATACAGTTAGTAAATATCCAATGTGGCATTTGAATCCAGATCTTCTTGAGTCCAAATTGAAAACCATAGTGTACCTGAAATGTTACCAGTGGCTCAGGTGGGACACCTAATATCAAATGAAATATAGCAGGAAAAATTCTATAAATGACAACTAAAAAGGTCAGCACATATGGCAAAGGCAAATCAAATTCTAGGATATAAAAAATAAGGGGATGTGCATTCTATCATTATTAAAGAGATGAAGTAAGACATTTATTTAGCAGGCGATGATTTTATGGAACTCAATAATAATTCATAATAATACCATTAATAATTATGTATTATTGGATATTATCATTATAGCTAACATATACATAGCATTTACTATGTGCCAGGCAGTGTGTTAAGCAGTTCATAAGTATTATCTCATTTGATTCTCACAAAAAATAAAACCTCTCTATGAAAGGAAGAAATATCCTCAGCAATAAAATGGGAATAATATTATTTTTTGCAAGCAGCTCACAATTTTGCTGTGAAGGTTAACAAGATATGTTAGTCAAGTGCTTTGCTAATTTGAAAGTGCTATACAAATATGAAGCATCACTTCTAGAAAGATGGAAGAATGAGAGGTCAAGCTTATCTCCTCAATATTCCCTTTTAAATGGGTAGACAAAAGAGTTTTTAAAAATTATCAGAAACCTTAAAATTGTTTGTAGAGAAAATAATCGAAGTCCTCTCTTCTCCCCCAAAAAGTTATAATGCAATGAAAAATATTATGGGTAAGAGAAATTTACAACAAAAATTCTAGAATGAAAATAAAATGAAATAACACCAGTAGTAGGATCATAAACGCTATTATTTTCTCAAAACAAAATACAATGGAAAATTAAAGGAATATTAACATAAGATAAAGTAAAAAACTAAGACTTAAGAATATAAAGAAAAGACAATGATGAAATGCCACACCTTAGAGGTATTCGTGAAACTGTAAATAAAGGAATAATTTCAATGAAAATATAATTGTTTTATTGAAGAAAAATAACAGAAAGGACAGGGAGCTGAAGAACCAGGCCAGAAAATTATTCAACTGAAAAAAAATATTTGAAATCTGTTCAAAGAAAAGAATCTAAAGGACAGAAAGAGATCAGAAAATTTAAGAATTATCTGGCTTCCCAAAAGCCTTATTTGTGAGAAGAAAAGAATTTAAACATCATATTTCTAGAAATCACTTATTTCCAAGAAATATCCAAGAAGAAAGAATGATTGCAAATTAACAGATTTCACAGCCAGCTAACACAGATGAATCTGAAATTCAACTTACCCAAACATATTTTAAAACTACCAAGTTTCAAGACTATGTTTACAAGATAACAGTTTACAAATAGCCAAGAAGAAAGGATCATAGGATCATACTTGTAGAATTGAAGGAACCTTGGTAACATTTAGTCTACCTTCCCCCTGCCCCCACCATTTTAAGATAAGTGGGGTACGAGGGAGGGTAAGCGAATTATCCAGGGTCATATAAATCAAACCTAGGTCCCGACTCTAAATCTAGTGCCCCTTCCACTGTGTCTCCTCACAAATAAATTCAAATTAAACAAGATTTTCCTACAAAAATGCAAAATGATAGAACCTAGAAATCATCTTGAAACTTAAGAGATATAGGAGTACATTCCCAAATTAGTTTCCTGAAAAGGAAATTTTTCTCTCTGTCTCTCTCTCAAAAGCTAGCAGAAAAAAAAAAAAAAACCCAGAAATGATAATTAATGAAGATATTGGTGAAACAGAAAATTCCTTTAAGAGTATTTCTCTGGTAAAATTTCTGATAAAAATTTCCATCATCTTTATCTCATGTTTATTAAGCATTCACTTTTTAATGTTCCATAATGCAAATTGTTCAAAGGCATTAAACGCATATAAACTATTCTTTTTAGAGCTTAATAATCTAACATCAATGATGATTAACTCCCAAACTATCAAATAAAAATATGCAAAAGAGTAGACAACTATGCAAAGGTGAAATAATGTAATAATAAAAGTAATATAAGAAAACTAAAAGGTATTCCGTATTTGAATTAAGAGTTGTGAAAGATGAAATAAAAGGCTTGCAGAAGAGGTGGCATTTTAATCAGTTAACGGAAAGGAAAAAACGCACTGGATGAGATGATGGGGAAGAGTGCTCCACGTGAGAAACAGTGCCCTGTCAGAGGATCTGATTTAGGAGATGGACTAGATGGCCTTTCAAGTCTCTTTCAGAAATGATCTTATGAATCAGTTCAAGATGGTAAATAAATAAAAAAACAAAAACAAACAAAAAATAAATCCGTATTGGTCAGAAGTCTGAACACTAAAATATACAGTTAGTTTGAACTAAGTCAAAGTTTGAATAAATCTATCACAATGAGCATTATTACAGTGATTAGGTGAATGGTCTTTGTAGAGTCATTTTAGTTCCTCTTTCTCTGGTTGTGCTAGCTCACCATCACAATGAAAACAATTCACTTAATGGGAAGAAGGAATAAACTTTTACACTACTACTAGGCATGCACTGTGCTAAGTGTCTTACAAATATTGTCTCATCTCACTATCTCAGTTAAAATTACTCCTTTATTGAGGGATTTTTTTTTGTCTACACTATGCTAAATAAACATTTTGTTCTATTTCGTCATTGAACTGATCAGTTATTTGGGTTAATTGACCAAGTACAGCATAGTTTTGCTATGTCTTAGATATAACCTTTGCTACAAATCACATTAGAAATTTAAATAATAAAACTTAAATAAATGACATTTATACTTTAAAATAAAACTTCTACATAGATATATCTTATCTTCAAAGCCAGCATTAAGAAAAATGAAGCCACGGTCTTAGAGAATCAACATATAGTTGCCTAACAAAAATAGTGCTTTGGAATAAATAAAATCAGGGATGGATCTTGATCCTATGGTGGGGGAGGGGAGGGAAAGAGTGGAATCACTTGGATTCATGTGTTAGAAAAAAATAATTTATATTCTAGAATTTACAAAGCTTCTTGCTGTATCCATAAAAAGGAAATATGACCAAATGGGAGTGATATCAACAGAAACAGAAACATGAGATATGTGCTGTCAATCAAGTCCTCAGCCTCACTAAGGGAGTAGGGTTGTAAGCTCTGTGCTTGACACCTCTGTTGTATAATATGAATACAATTAAATAGTATTCCACCATCAGAAATGATAAAGATTAGGAATACAGAGATCGGTAGGAAATAGGATTTGATTAATACTTTGCAAGGCACATTTGCTTACTAGAATATTTTTGTATATATAGGATGTCCCAAAAGTCTTAGAGCATTTTTAGGCTATTAAAGTTTTAAAAAGCCATTAAATCTTAAAACTGCACCAAGACTTTTGGGACATTCATATAAAAGTTCAAGAAATTCCACATTGGGTCTGAATGGACATCCAAACAGACCAGCATTCTTTCTCTGATGATGCTGCTGACATATAGAAAACTATATTGAGTGGGAAGATTTATATGAAGTGAGGCAGAGTAAAGAAATCAGAACCACAGAAACAAAATAAATGCTAATTACAAATATGCAAATACTAGTAGCAGCAATGAAGAAGCCTATTCACGTTTAGACGAGAAGGATATGAGACTCACACATATAAAAAGAGAAACATACACTGTTGCGAATGCCTCTTCCTCCTGGATATTCTCTCCTCTTGGTGTCTATAATTGGTTCTCTTTCTAAGCTTCCTTTGTTGGATTACCAGCCTTTTCCTATTAATCCTCTGCCATTCCCCCAATTATGTCGGGGCATTATTCAAGGCCCTTTTTTTTCTCTATATACTTGGCCATCTCTTTGTTTCCAGTGGGAACAAATACTACTTTTATGCTGATTTCCAAATCTATGCATCTAGCCCTAACAATTGCCTAATTATCTCCTGGACCAGCCTGCTATTTGAATGGGCCACCTTAAATTCAATATATCGAAAATAAAAGCCATTGCATTCTCTCTCAAAAATCATACTCCTCCTAACTTCTTTATATCTATTCAGGACACCACCAATCATCCACATTCATGAAAGTGGAGTCTCCTTTGATTATTTGACTTCAACAATATCTTTGGCCTCCCTCCCCTTCTTTCGATTCACTCAGCCTTTGTTCAAGTCATCATTATCTCTCATCTAGCCAACAGGAAAAGAATCTTGATTGGTCTGTGCTTCCATTACCTCCTCTCTCCAATCACCCCTCCATGCTGCTGCGAAATTGATATTCCTAAAATAGACCCAGGTCACTTCACTGCTCAAGTACCAGAGGTTCCTTATTGCCTTCTAAGATAACACACAAAATCCTCAGCCTGGCATTCAAAGCCCTCTCCCAATACAGCTCCAACTTACTTTTCTTGTCTTATTCCAGAATACTCCCTTTCACAATTTCTGTTATGATCAAAATGACCTGCTAGCTGTTCCCTGTACATTTTATTCCACTGTTTATTTCTGTTTATTTGCTATGAGGTGGTTCTTCTTGTCTGGAATGATGCCTTTCCTCACCTTGACTTCCTAGAACCACCAACTTCCATAGCTCAGGTGCAACCACTTACAAGAGACCTTTCCAATCCCCCTAGTTATTAGTATTGGCTTGGCTTCTTCTTGAAATTACTTTGTATCCATGCTTCGTATATACTTTATATTTACTTCTCTGTAATACATGTTTTTATTTCTCCCAGTAGAATATAAATTCCTTGGCAGCAGAAGCTGTTTCATTTCTGCCTTTTTAGTCCTAGCACGTAGCACAGGCAATTAATAAATGCTTGCTGAATTGGATAGACACAAAAAGTGGAGGGAAAAGAGAAATAACGGAGTTAACTTTTTATTAGAGATGAATTTCAAATAGCTCCTGGGAGATCTTGTCAGATCTGTTCATCCTATATGTTCACACTTAGCAGCAGAACAAAGATAACTGACTCCTCAAATCAATAAAAGACTGGAGAAGGCACAACATACATCGACAATTTTATCGAACTGGAGTTCAACAAATAAGATAAAGAGTTTAATTAACCATATACTTAAAGTGGTAAACCAGCTTTGAACTTTGCTCTTATATCCTCAGTATGACAAGATAATTAAAAAAAAACACCCATAAGTACTTATCTCACAAGGTTGTTGCAAGGTTCTGACAAGTATGTAAAAGTGACTTTCAAACTTCAAAGTACTATGTAAATGTCAGTTATCATTGTTACCATTATTCTAATTATCATTTACAGTAGAAGGAGTTGAAGATACCATTACCTCTAATATGTCATCCTTCATTACAGAAAGCTCACTGCTATTCCTGGCCACAAAGTCATACTTGGATTTGGCATATTTCTTGGGAGGAGCTTTGAGTAGGTCATAATTCCTGAAACGAAAAAAAAAAATTACTGCTGGATGTTAAAAAAAAAAGGTCCATCAAAAGGGAAATATCTTGGGGAATTCCCAATTGAATACAAGATTTCTTAAGGCTAAATGCTACAACTAATCTAGGTTGAAACTCATGCTTTTCTTACCTTCTTTAGCTCTGGTTTTTAGCATATAGGTAAATGTTCGTTAGCATATTTAACAAAGAATGGATAACACAAAAGAAACTGAAAACCAAATCAATCACATTTTCTGCTCAATGCTTGCTACCAATTGAAAGATGTTAAAGCTAATTTCTAATAGATTGTTTTAAATTGTCTGTGGATTCCACTTATTCAAGCTATGCCACCAAGCTATCCCCAAGGTCTATGAAAAGAGTCATATATAAGGTAAACAAGAGGCCAATCCAACTTGCTGGGTCATGAATGTGACACTGAGTAGGGAAATATGTTGAAATAGGGAAAGTATTGCTTTTTCTTTTTTTTATTTTATTTTTAATTAATTAATTTATTTGTTATTGCTTTTTTTCAACTAAGTGGAGTGAGATCTTGTACTAAGATTGCCTTTCATCACTTCAAAGCAGCTAGAAATGTGCAAAATATCTCCTCCCCACCTCCTATTCCCATAGGGACAAAAAGAGGGGAAAGGAAAGAAATTACACCATGGATGGGGGAAAAAAGCAGAGCTACTAGAGTAAATAGAAAGCAGGATGTCTAAAACAATAAAGAAAATACTATGAGAGTAAGATGTTATCAGAAGAAAACTCCAAAAGAAAAGGAAACTACAGCTAGAACTCAAGAAAAGAGAACAGAATGGCTCCCCAAAATCCCTAAGAGTGTTTGGAAGGCCTAAAAAAATGAGGATGAGATAAAGAGAGAAAACATATAGCGCTCAATAAAAAAAAATTAAAGGTAAGATTCTATGGCAGAACAGAATTTGGACATAATGAAAAACAAGCTTGGAGGAAAAAACTAAAAAATTCCATAATACAGGAAACATTAAAGTAAAACTAAAAGACAATAAGATGTGACAAATATGTGAGAGCTCTAGAATTAAAAACTTTAGATTTGGAATCTGGGTTTCAGAGAGATAATCTAAGAATCAGCCTAATCTCTAAAACTATAAATTATAGAGATGAAACCTACCTACATTGAGGGAATTTTCTGATTGGCAAGTTCCCTATATCCATGACATCATAGACCTATTCCCTATCTATTAAATTACCAACATGATAGTTTAAAAATTTTTAAATTTTAAGTGATTTTTGAAAAATAACAACCAAATTTCATTTAATTCAATAAAAGATCAAGGTAATAAGTCAAAACATTTTGTCAAATTAGGATTATTATTACTACTAACAGCTGACATTTAGTTACAATTCGTTTTTAGATTGCTTGATCAGGAGGGTGTAGACACAGTTTTCTCAGATTCTAGCAAAGCATTTGACAAAGTCTTTCAGGCTATTATTGTGAAAAGATGACTAGAAGGAGAGTAAATGATAACAGAGTCAGGATGAGTTAAAGTGGGTTGAATGGGTTGAACCAAATTTTAATAATTTTATGTTAACTTGGAGAGAGGATTCTGATGGAGTATCCCAGAGGTGTGCTCTGGGTCATCTGCTGTTTAATATCATTAGGAATGACAGAGATAAATGCAGAGAATGGCAGAGATGGAATGCTTATCAAATATGCAGGTAGCACGAAACTAAAATGATGGATGACAAAGTCAAGATTAAAAAAGTTCTTGATAGACAAGGACATTGGGCCAAATTCACAAAGAAGACATGTAACAGGGTAAATAGAGAGTCTTCCATTTGTAGGCAATTTTAGCAAAAATCCATTTCAAAAATACAAGATGGAGCAGACATAGCCAGATAGCAGCTTATCTGAAAAAGATCTGGGGGTTTCAGTGGTCTACCAGTTCTACACAAGTTAACAATAAGGTAGCACAGTATATAGAGCATTGGACCTGAAGTCAGGAAGATCTGAGTTCAAATCCCACCTCAGACATTAATTATGTGATCCTGGGCAAGTCATTTAACCTCTCTCTGCCTAAATTTCCTTATCTGTAAAAATGGAATTAATAATAGCATCTATTTCTCAGGGTTGTGAGGGTCAAATGACGTAATACCACCAAAGCATTTTACAAATTTTAAACTGCTACGTAAATGCTAGCTATTACTATTATCAGAGTTTCAGAGAAGTTACTTAACATACTTAAGGTTACACAGCTGCATAGTCGACCACTTTGATCAAAGTTGGGCAGAGAAGATGGGTTAAACAAAATAGCATTATTTCCCATATTTCATTTATACGTGCTTCCTTCTCTAGTCCCTCCATTGCTCTCATCTCTCCTCCTTTATAGCACCCTTCCCCCACCCTGGAATCTAATTATTATAGTTAACTATATGTAACATTGTAAACAAAGGGTGAGATGAATGTTAGACGTTCTCTGGAAGTTTTCTGATGGTGAGTGGAAAACAAAAACTTCTGTAGCAGCATTCTTCAAGGCTAAGTTCAGCCTTCAACCTGCCTTGGAGAAATAATTAAAAGTTCTGTAGAGTCATATCACCAGCTGTATTAACACAGGCCATATCTGTCAACTAGAAAATAACAATCAGAAATATGTTTAGTTCTATCCTGGACTTCATATAAAATCCATAATGTATCAGAACACGTAATTTCAATTTCTCATTTGGAACAAGAATAATAAGCTTGATATTTATGTTCAATGTGAAAGTCAAGGAAATTGAATCAGCAGTTTAAAAACAACTCCAGAATTATTCCCCAGATTCTAAATAATTATTCAAATGTCAAGGTGCAAACTGAGAGAAAGTAAATTCACTGAGCAGTGAGTAGATTTTGTACCGTATCTGCACTTCACTCTTGATACATAATTAAAATCCTATGGCATTATAACAATTGTGATCAAGATGCTAAATGTCTCTTTGAACTTTAAACAAGAGAAGATCTTTCAGAGATCTTTGAATTTCTAATGCTGGGGGATGGTTATGAGAGTTACTTGATCAACTCAATGGGTATATAAGGAGGGAATTCTATATTTGGGGCTTTGAGAGAACTTTTGCAATAAAGAATGCGATTATGTTCATTGGTACTGGTCGAGAAGACTAAAGACGGCTGGGAGGGCGTGGGGTTGATCAAGAAGGTTCCTTGAAGTAGCGAGGCTTTGTTTCAACCTTTTGATTCCATCTCCCTATGGAAGGTATAAACATGCTCTCTTAGCACTTTCCCAAAGACAGAACTCAAAGATAATTAATGAAATGATTGGCTTGGACTCCTGTGGAACAGATCACTGTGGAAGGGGCCAATTCTTCCTCCTGAACTATAAAAGAGACTCTCTATTACCTGCTTGGGACTTTTTTGTCCTTTGGGAATTTTTTTCTCTTCTGAAGGACAAAGGACAGTAAAACAGAGCTAGGAGTGGTTTTGGAGATTAGAAGTAGGGAGTCTGTTCTTCCCATGAGTTGCTGCTACTGGCTGCCTTGGCACAGATACAAATGGAAGTAGTATGTGCTCTTGGCCACCTGGGCCAAGAGGAGAATTCCTAGGACTTGCTTCTGGCCCTCTAGCCTCAGAGCGGCAGTGGTATATTTTCTCTGCCAAGAGATATCTGCTGTAGGGAAGGGAACCCTCTGGTATAAGTAGTTCCTGAAACGCAGATTTCTGGAAGTGTCTGATGTTCCTGAAACCTAACCTTTTGGAGAGAGGAAGGTTTCTGGGCAATTTAATCTCCAAATTCAATCTTTAGTAAGAAAATGCTTATTTCCTGGGCAGCAGAGGTGGGGAAGGAGAAATCACTTCTTTGTCAAACCTGAGTTAAAAAGTTAGGGGTTCCAGGTTTTCACTGAGAAAAGAGGGGTTCTTGAGAAATGGCAGCCTCTTAGAGAGAGAGAAGATTGGGCACATGGCCCCCAGATCTGGAAGAATTGAAAGCAGATTTAAGCAATAATATGGGGTGTGGAGTGGGAAGGGAGACTTGAACTGTATCATCCATCATTACCATAATTTATTTGAACAGTATAGACAAGATAGTTGAGGGGTTACCTCTCTAGCCACATTTAAGTTCATTTCCTTGATGATGAGGACATCTTTTAGGGGACTACCCTAAAGGCATAGAGACTACCTTCCTGTATGGGTTCCTGGAGGAGAAAGTGAGAATTTCAAAAGTCCAAAGTCTGTTTCCCTTCTGAGGGCATAGTGCCATAAAGCTAGATGCCTATTTGGGTTTTCTTTTTCTTTTTGGGGGGTGGGTTGGTGGGCTCACCAAAATGTTAAAAGATTACTCCTATAGCAAGCTTTAGTTTATTTCCTTTCCCAGCAGAATCTACATTTCTGGGGGGTGTTATGAAAGTGTTTTGGGGGGTATGGCCACCAAGAGAATATATAAAAAGAAGACAACCCAGGACCAAGACCTTGTGTAGAGGCATGGTTAGCAGAATATGATATGGATGATGTATCAGCAAAGGTATCTGAAAACAAATGGTCAGATATTTTGAGGAGAACCAAGGAAGAAGATTGTTATGAAAACTTGGTACGGATAGTGTTTCCAAGAAAAGAGGGTGGTTAACAGTGTCAAATACTACAGATAGATCAAGGATGAAGACTAAGAAAAGACCATCAGAAATGGGGATTAAGAAGTCATTGGTTACTTTGGAGAATATAGTTCTAGTTAACTGACAAAATCAGAAGCCAGACTGCAAAGTATTAAGAAGTGAATAAGAGGAGAAAACAGAGGCAAAATGTATAGGCAGCTCTTTTTTCCTGATTAATCATCTCAATCTTACCTCTACCATGTAATCCTTGACTCAAAAAACCCAAAACGAAACAACAACACCCCCTAAAACACACACACACACACACACACACACACACAGAATGACAAATGCAACTTCTTAAAATTAAAATGCTTCTCAAACTTTCCCTCTTATACCAGTAGAGAATAAACCTTAAAGTTGAAAACTGGGCCACTATTAACTTCTATCTTACATATAAACAAATACATTTTTGTAAGATACCAAAAATTAATAAAATTTCCAACAAATTAATTGTAAAATTCTTAGTTATTATATAGGTTCTGAAAGAATTTGCAATGTGTTGCATATTAAATTTGTAGGGGGGTAAAAACCCTGAAGAACATTTTATCCTAAATTTACTATACAAAGCAGAAACATCGTGAGATAAGTGAGCTGAAAAGGTAGGAGGGTAAAAGCACCTTTGACTGAAATCCAAGGTTTAGGTAGAGATTTACAAGGGAGAAGCTTTACTATGGCCTCTCTAATTATATCTCTTTTTTTAACCTCTAAGTGAGTACAAATTACCTAACAATCAAGGTCCTTCTTATCTATCCCACTATTCTACTTGACTACCTTCCCTTGTTTTTCTTTCCTTCCCAAAATAGCAGGTAGATAGGTGCTATCAGTCAGAATCAATTCCTTTCTTCTCCTTCCTATTTTCCCTCCCTGTCTCTGCTGGAAAATGTTTAACAAGGTCAATATATGTGAAAACAGATAAAGACTTATTTGGAATAGTAAAACTTTCAAGGCAAAACAATTATGTGTAGATAAAACTGTAATTATAAATATTTCTATCCTAATTCCAGCAGCAAAGTCCTATTTTTTCAACTTGAGAAAACAAAATGTACTGGAGTGACTTAATATTTTGAATTTTACTTAACTTGTTGCTTCTAATAGAGACCTACAGTTTAATAAAAGGGAAACTCATCAAAGGACAGATACACTAAGTAAAAAGAATGTAATTAAGTGATTCCCACCCTCCTTCACCCCAAACTGTCCATGCCAGTTCTTCAAAGGAATGATCAACCCTTAAATAGTGAGCAACAGGGGGCGGAACCAAGATGGAGGCTGGGAAGCAGTGACTGGCGTGAGCTCCCCACCAAGTCCCTCCAAAAACTTATTAAAAAAATGGCTCTGAACCAATTCTAGAACTGCAGAACCCACAAAGTGGCAGAGGGAAGCAGGGCTCCAGCCCAGGACAGCCTGGATGGTCTCGGGGTAAGGTCTGTCCC
>CM053623.1:156261879-156311677 GCA_028646595.1 Phalanger gymnotis | reverse complement strand
AAAAAAAAAGATAGAAACAAGAATACTTTTTTGACAATTATCTCTTAAGACTTTAGGGACTTTTATCACGTATTAGACCACGAATTAAAAAGGAAAAATGCATTCTGGAAAGCCTCCAGATAGAAAATAAACTTTAGTGGTATTTTGCATATACAAATTATTTGGGACAAATACTCATCTTTGGTCATGTGTGTGCTTCTACTGACACTAAGCCAAGATTGATAGTTTAACATGCTTCAGTGGTCTGCGAACTTGCTTGATTAAAACCCCATTCAAAAATCTATGCGAGGGCCAGCTAGGTGGCACAGTGAGTAGATTACCGGCCCTGGAGTCAGGAGGACCTTAGTTCAAATCCAGCTTCAGACACTTGACACATTTATTAGCTGTGTGACCTTGGGCAAGTCACTTAACTCCAATTGCCCTGCCTTCCTCCCTATAATTAATGCTAGGCTTGAAAGGATAGATTAGTTGTCAAAGGTACACAGCTCAAATGTTATAATTGTGATTTGATGGTAAAGATCTAAAGAATATGTGTCCGAATCTCATAAATTCCATGGTAAAACATAAAAACCAATTTATTTTAGCCAATGGAGCATATACTGCATATTAAAAGCTTTTTTTAAAGATGTAAAAAGCTGTGAGGTTTATATTTATTATTTATTTGTTCCACTAATTTATTATATTTTATTTATTTTACTTTCTTCCAGTTAATTGGCATACCACTGTAACTCACTATATTTTAGACTTAAACCTGTCCTGCTGACTGTATAAGGTCACCTGTGGTTTCAGTGGTGACCAAGGAGTATCAAGCATTTATATAAGCAAATTAAAATGTGCAAAGTACCTCATACGTTATTTCATTTGATCCTCACAAGAACACTGTGATAGATGTTATTATTATCTATATTTTACAGATGACAAAACTGAGGCTGAGACAGGAAAGTGATTTGTCCATGCAAATCCATGACTAACATATCTAATACATGTATTAATCAGTTCTTCCTGAATCCAAGTTTCATACTCTATTCCCTGCACTACCTTGCTGTTTATGAGAGCCGGGGAGAAGCTAGAATCTCAGGTTTAACAAAAAGAGCTGAAAATGGAGGGAAAAAAAGAGAGGCTATGCCTCTATTCCTAGCACATGTAGGATGGGAGGCACATTTTCTCTCACAGATTTCATTAGCTCACAGAAAGATGAAGACAAATAGGGTTGGCAAAAATGTTAAGTCCCAGAAGCTTATGTGTCATATGCTTCTCAAACTCAATATGTCTAAAACATTATTCATTATATCTCTTCCCCAAAACCTTCCCCACTACTGTTTGGGGCATCACTATCTATTCATCCAGGCTCATAACCCCAGTGCCACCCTCGACTCTTGTCTTGCTTACAAATCCAATCTGTTGCTAAATCTTATCATTTCAACCTTCAATGACATCTCTTGCATATTTGTCCTCCTCTCTACCCACACAGCCACCACCCTAGTTCAGATGCTCATTATCTCACATCGGAGGGTAGGTCCTGATTAGGGCAAATGATGAATTGTGGTCATATTCCCCCCTCCTCCAATTTCACAATACATATTTCTATTGAACTGGAACCAATTACTATATTTTACATAATTATAACTTCAAATACTGCAAATTAGAATACAAAAGACTACTTTCTAGGATTCATTATTTGCACTAATTAGGTCCTTGCTTTATTGTAACAGCCTCCTGGTTTTCCCTTTGCCTCAACTCTTTCCCTTCTCCGGTCCACCCTCCACTCATTTCCCAACATGATCTGTGCTTTAAGCATAGATCTGACCATGTTAACTCCCTGCCCTGCCCCGCCCTGTTCAGTAAACTCCAGTGGGTCCATGTTACCTCTAGGATCAAATATAAATTCCTCTGCCAGCTGTTGAAGCCTTTCACAACCCATACCTTTCCTACTTTTCCAATCATCTTACAACTTTACTCCCTCCCACATACTTTATGATCCAGCAACTCTGTCCTTGCAATTCTAAAAACACAACTCTCATCTCCTTGCTTGCTCTGCTAGTCAAAATCAAGACTTCATCATTACTCCCTTGCACGGCTACCTCCCCTGCCCCTCCCTGGCCCTGTCCCACTTTTCAGCTCCTTTTTGTCTGTTGTCTTTCTCTTTTAGAATGTAAACTCCTTGAAGGCAAGCACTGTCTTTCTTTTTGCCTGTATTTGTATCTCCAGTATTCAGCACAGTGGCTGACACTAAATAAGCACTTAAAAAAAATACATGCTCCCTTGTCTTGTCTCCTGCCCATGTGCTTTTTTAACTGGTTGTGCTTCATGCCTAGAGTGATTTTCCTCCTCCTCTCCGCTTTCTGGATTCCCTGGTTTTCTTCAATATTCAGTTCAAATCTTACTTTCTACAACAGGCTTTTCCTGATCTCCTTCTATAGTAGTAATACATCCTGAATATATTTTGCTATTTGCAAGATTCCTTCCCCATCAGAATGTGAGCTCCTTGACAACAGGGACCTTGTTTCTGCCCTTCTTGGTAGTACTTGGTATATATGTTTGTCGATTAGCTACCAATTTCATAGTAGCATTTCTGGTGGCAATAGAAAACCAAAAACAAAGGAGTGGATCACTGAGGGAGTCATTAAACGAACTGTTTTATATGGAATACCATAGTACTATATGAAATATAAGATATTAGGAATTCATAGAACATCCAAAATTTGATGTCTAGTGATATAAGGACAGCATGAAAACACTATACACAAGTGATTACAATAATGTAAATGAAAACAACATGAAAAGGCACCCAAAGTTATTTGTTAAGTATAATGACCAACTTTGGTCCCAGAGAAAAGATAACAAATTAGATTCCCCTTGGAATATCCCTATGGGGCTGGAACATATTGTTGAACACATTGTTAAACACAGGAACTCTGTCAAGTGGTTATTTCTAATGAGTTTTCCTTATTACAAGGGAGGATTCAATGGGGTAGGAGTAGAGGATATACTAGGAAACTGCTGTGGTGCAAAAACCAAACGGGTCAACAATTAAAAGAATATAAAATAACAATATATTGTTAATATAGCATAAAAAATTAAGATAGTATAATCAGTAGTTAATTAAATTACTTGTAGTATGTATTTTTTAAAAAAGAAGCTATTAAGGAATCATTTTCTTGAGAAAGAGCAAGGAATAAAATGTTTTCCATTTGTTTTAGTATATGAGCTTTGGGCGATTTGCGGCAAGTCACTTACCATGTTTAATGGCGTATACAGAAAATGAACCAAATCTGCAGCACTAGGATTCTGGATATGAGACTTCAGTTTTGCCTGAAACAATAAATTAACAAATTTTTTCCCCAAATTCCATGCCATAGAGCAAAGAAGAGATACTCAATAAAGAAAGAAAGATGTAAGGCAGCATTAAGAAGAGTATATTGCATTGTCGAACTGACAAAGCCAACATTACCCTGAGGGGCAGATCAATCACCACTTTGACTGACATCACAGCAGCCAAAGTTTTGCCTTCTTCAATGACCAACATAAACAGATGCTGCAGACTTGACCTGTTCAATGATTGGGTCTTCTTTCCATACAATTTCCATAAGCTGGAGTCTGCTGCTACTAGGCTGTGACTATAGCCTTCCAAGACCATGGAGGAAGAAGCACCATTGTGAACCCTACCCAAGACAAGAGGCCTGGACACCAGGTTCTGGTGCTCAAGGGGAGGGCCTGTACTAGAGTGGAAGAAGTGTCAGAGGACAGAAAGGGGCATATTTGAGGGAATTTACAAAGCTAAAACCAGCAGACCTTGGTAATAGATTGGATGTCTAGGGGCAGGGGTGGGAAGCAGTGAAGAGTCAAGGATGACTCCTCCATTGTTAGCCTCTGGGTTTGGGAGGATAGTGTTCCCCTCTACCGTAATGGGGATGGTAGGAGTTGGGGCGGTCTTAGGGGGAGAAAAAATGAATTCTGTTTTGGACCTATTTAGTTTTACAGAGAAAACACAAGCCATCTCTTGTGAGCTTCCTCTTCCCCCTATGCCAAGTTGTAAAACCTCCCAACAATCTCTTCTTTGCTGTAGTTTCTGATGAAGAGTTGGCACTTCTTTTTGTCAAGGCTAACTCCTTTAATATTTATGCCCTTTACCAATGAGAACTAACCTTCTTCAATTCTCATACTCTCTGTCTCTCTGTCTCCCTCTCTCTTTCTCCCTCCCACTTCATCTCTCCCTCCCCCCTTCCCTCCCTTGAGGCTATAATTCTATTAATCTCCTCCCTTTCACAAAGTCCTAAAAAAAAAATCACTGTTTTTTCATTGTTTCCATTTCCTATCCTGTGATTAACTTCCCAGCCAAGCCCTTATAATTTGGCTTCTTACCTTATTACTCAACTGAAAGTACCTTCTCCAATTAAAGCATTTAAATTTCTCATAAGATAGCTTCATGTGAACTTTCAGTCTTATTTTATATTATTCATCTTCATGCATTCCATGCTCCAGTCAAATTGGACTACTCGCTTTCCAAACTCAAAATCCAATCCCCTGCTTCTGTGTCTTTAAAGGTTGCGCCAATACTGGAATGCATTCTCTTCTCACCCCTGTCTTCTAGATGCTGCAACTTCCTTTACAACTCAGCTCATGTGCCCCTCTCTTGAAAGTGTTCTTGTCCTCATTGACTAATTACGTATAAGTTTATTTGTTTGCATGTTTACACCCCCTGTAGGATGTTTTTGCATGTTTTATACCAATATCCTCCTTGAGGACAGGAATTGTTTTGTGTTCTGTCTTTGAATCCCAAGTACCTATTATAGTCCCCTGTACCTGAAATGTTAGACTGGATCTAATCAGCTTGGGATAAATAGTTCTTGCTGGCTAATCCCATTTCTTAAATTGAGTATAATCTTATATAAGAAGGCCAGCAAAATTAAAAAAGAGCACGTATTACATTTTTCAACCAAGTTATATAGATCAGGCTTCATCTCTATTTTGATCAAATATGTAAAACAAGACTATAAAAACATACAAGTTTCTTAGAACGTACTTTATTTAAGTTTTCTTTACCAAGTTAATGAATGTAGAATGTTCCTTTTTTCTCTTTTTTGTACTGTATACATAAATGTCTTTCCACTTACCAGGAGGTTAAATCCATGCTTAAATTTTTGGAAGCAGTCAAAAAATTCATCAGGAGGTGGTGGTTTTGCTCGGAGTGTTAACACACCCTCTAGAGAATTAAATATGGAGACAAATTTCAGAAATTAATGGGAAACACAACCCAGAAAGTCTTTTCCCTACACATATTTCATCTAAAACCCAGTTGCTATAGCTTCTCTCATGGTGTAACCAAGTGCTAGTTTGTCAAAAGTCCATGAAACAGATGTTCTCCTATTTGCAACATAGTATAATAGATGCAATGCTATTATTTTGCAAAAGAGGTTTATTTTATGTAAATAATTTGTTTCTTTTCCATAGTTGTACCAACATGGAATTTTGTAGTCTTTTATTTATTATGGGTAATTGCTTTAGCTATGTATTTATATGTTTAACTAATATTGAATTTTCAATATAATTTTTATTATTTTAATAATTTGGTATTTGACCCAAGCCTATTTGACCATTTACTTTTTTAATCTCTAATTAGGTTTTTGTCTATTTATTATATTTATCCTTATGGGGGACTATTTTCATTTATTTATTTATTTATTCATTTATAACAAGAAATGTCAAATTTTATTCAGATCATGCAATTCACCTATAAGAATGAAATGAACATGTCTCACTGTCTCATCTATTGGGTCAGAGTTTTTCACTGTCTAGGGGTTGACAGGAATTTGGCATTCCACTTACACCATCATTATACTATGAATGTGATCTGTTCCAAGCAGTTTGAATTCTGAGACCTCGAATAAACAATCTTTTAATGGAAGAGGTGATGTGGTACAATAAAAAGAGCACTGGGCTAGAAATCAGGAGAAATCCAGAGAGATCCTAACCTCAGCCCTAACTACTTCGTCAGACAATAGGAAAAACCAGTTCTTTCTGAACCTCAGTTTTCTCATCTGTACAGGAGCAATAACTATAGAATTATTTCTAAGGATCGTGAGAAAAGGCTTTATAAATATTAAAGGGCTATAGAAATAAACTGGCATTGTTATTTCTAGTAACATGACAGTAAACGATACAGAATTCTCACAATTTCAATGAATAGGTAATGAGAGAGAATGGATCACCATCCATCAGAAAACCTACAGACAATTCCAGCCTTAGGATTAATGAATATGAATATCACAGGGTTTTCGTCTTCTCTCTCCCCAGATACCATTTGATTAAAATGAATAACAAGGACATAATGTCTAATATGAAATTGGCAGCTAGGTGGTGTAGTGGATAGAGTGTCAAACTTAAGAGACAGAAAGTCTTGAATTCAAATCCTCCCTCAGATACTTACTAGCCCTTTGACCCTGAGCAAGTAACTTAATTTCTTTCAGCTTTAGGTTACTCGGGTAAAATGTGGATGACAATAGTATCTTCCTTCAGGATCAAATCAAATGAGAGATTCAATACTACATAAAATGCTCTGCAATCTTTAATACACAAATGTGAGTTACTAGCTATTAAATGTCCCCTGATAATGATAACAACTGAAATGCAAGTAAGATCCACCATCCCAGTGAACATATTTCCTTTCTAGCGAGGAGGGAAATACAGAAGTCCTATTACAAGCTTTTACTCTAGAGTTCTCTTTTCTTCCTCTGAATCTTGGAGAGAAAATTTCTAGTTCAGAAGAGTTAGAATTTCCTTTTCTATATTTTAAAAGGAAAAGAATGTCTCCCTTTATTTTCAAATTAAAATACTAGTAAATATTAAAGCATTTCTGATGATGAAAAGTTTACAGCTGTCTTTATTTTTCAAGACATGAGTGGTAGTATGTACCTGGGATGACTGAGTGTTCATCAAATAAACAACAGAGAGAGGACTGATTTTGATACACTGAGCTCTTCTCAGCAATGCAAAGACCTAAAACTTTACCAAAGGACTCATGATAAAAAATGCCATCTACATCCAGAGAAAGAACTGATGGAGTCAGAAGGCAGAGCAAAGCAGACTATTTTCTCTTTTCTTTTGTTTTGTTTCTCATGGTTTCTCCCATTCATTATAATCCTTCTATGCAATATGACTAATTTGAAAATGTGTTTAATAGGAATGTATGTGTAGAACCCATATCAGATTACATGTCCTCTTGGGGAGGGAAGGGGAGAAAATTTAAAACTTATGGAAGAGAATGTTAAAAACTAAAAATTAAGTAAATTAACAAATAAAAAAGAAAGTCACAGAAACTACCTAACACACAATATTAAATCAATGGTGGCAGTCATAGTTTAATGAGCCCCACAACACAGTATTAGTAAGGATGTGACTGCCACTAGTTCTGCTTGAAATCCCTATGTTATTCCCTCTATTTTTGTGTGTATTTGTGTTAAGGCACTAAAGACTATTTTCTAAATTGGGACATGAAAGGGATAACATATTAAAACCACTTTCATCTATAAAAAAATAAACAAAGAAAGAAGAATCAGGGAAAGTAACAGAAAGTGTAAGATAATTTTACCAAGTTCCTTAATCCTTAAATATATATTTTAATGATGACACAGGCTGCTCCCAAAAATTTTGGGAAGTTTACAAAGAATACATTATGACTTACAACCTCAGCTCTGGCATTTCTTTGCTTCTATGCACAGAAACTTTCTGTAAGATTCCAGTATACAGTACTTTTTCTTTTCTTTCTCTCTGCTTCAGCCCATCTCAGCTTTAATTTTCTGCTTTCTTTTTTATATTCCTGTCTTATTTCCTCTTTCAATCTTTCCAGGACTTACATGGAGGCTTTTTTCAGTGCTTCAGTTTGCTCCTGAATCCTCCTGGTCTGTTGATATATATGGTTTGTGTACCAAGAGCCCCTATTCTTCTTCACCAGTTGTTCAACTAAGGCCAGAAGCTGTTAGCTGAGGCTCCTGCTCACTTTCATTTGCTCAGAAGTTGAATCCACAGTACCTTCTGCCAAACTGGAATATCAGTCTTTCAAATCTTCATCCCTAGTTTCACTTAATATTGGTTCATATCAATACCTTCCAAATGATCCTTCTAGGTAAATAAAACGATCATGTCCTCCATAGCTTTGGAGCCAAAAATTCCCAAGATTTTCTTTACTGCATTTTGTTCCTCCTTGGTGTAACAATGAAGAGGATAACCGACAGCCTCAAAGCCACTAGTAAATTAGGGAGATGTCTATCCCAACCATGTGAAGACTTCACCCTGTGGAATGCGTGGACGGGAACAATTTGTTCTAATGGCCATGAAGATAGCTGAAACAGATTGGCCAAACATCAAAGATGCCATGGTTATCTACTGTATCCCAGGCTATCACCAGTCATCTTGACTTCTGTCTTGTCATTGGACATCAGTGACTCTGGGAGAAAGAGTGAGGCCGATGACTTTGCAATTCTGCCTCACAAACACAATTCTCTGTCACTCTGTGATGTCATTGGTCCTCTTCAAAAACAAAGGAGGAACAAGTGGGACCAAGATAATGGCATGAGCCCCAGGGGGGGACATGATGAGGCAGAGCTGATCTCCTTCAAAGTGTCCACATCAGGCACAAAAGTGCCAGGAAGATCTACAACTGCAATTTCTTTTTCATTCCACAACCTGCCTATTTTCAAATAAGTTTGGATCATCCACATTGCTGCTTAGGCCTGACTCAAATACTCCTTTTGCAAAGATGCTGTTCCCTGCTGCATTTTTCCCAGCTCTTGTTTTACCCACCAAGACAAGTCTCAGTTGCTTTTTCCTGGGGTCTTGGTTTCATGACCATGGCTTCTCCCTTAAACATGTTGTTAGGAATCTCTCTACAATATACTTTTGCCATTATCTGGTGCAACTTCTGGCCAATTTGAGCACTCTGGCTTGACCAAAATGAATAGCCTTCTTCCTCTTCCTCACAGAGCTGAACTTTGGTATCACTGTTGAAGTAGGGTATGTCTGGAACCTGGTCATGTATGAGGATTCTTTATTACATTAAAACCTGTAAAACTACTGTTTAAATTTTTCCCATTCTAAGTTTACTTTTAATTTCTTTACACCCTAGGGTGTGGTTACCACTTGTAAAAGTTCTGTGTTCATTTGAACAAAAAGAAAATTCTCAATCATTCCTAAAGACACTGTCAATATGAGTTTGGATGCAGCTTTTTCTATATTTAATCCAAGTCTGAAATTGTTTCATTTGTCATAAATAAGTGGTAGGGTGTAGACATTTCCAGATAGGATACTGTTTTTCTGTCTAAGCCCCTTGGCAATTGGTTTTTCCTTTAAAAAATTAGTTGCTATGCCATTGGTTATGTCTAACATAAAATCACAGGTCGAGGATGAGCAAACCTACTATTTCTTCATTTCTGATGGTATGTTTAAGTATGATATAGCTCCCTTTTTGTCTCTCATTGTCATATAACTTGAATGTATCCCTGTTGATTATCATGATCCGAATTCCTAATTTTCTGGAGTAGGTTGAAGCATACTAAATTTTATTCAAATTTTCCATTTCAAAACTGTAGTTGTCTTTCTATGTCACATGTTTCCTTTAGGCAACATACCACTGAAAGGTGTTTTCATATCTATTTTGTCTGGTTTTTCTTTTTATACAGGAATCAGTCTATTTGTATTCAAGTTATAAAATCTGTAAGTATTAAACTGGTTCTCCTCTTTTGTTTATTATTATTTTTATTTATTATTATTTATATTTATATTTATTATTATTATCATTTGTTTATTTACCATTTATTTGATGTTACTTTATTAAAATCCAATCTTAATTTTAACTTGCACACAAGTACATATATGCCGCAGTGGCTAGCTACATTTCAAATAAAAATTCCTGATGCTGATTTGGACCCAGCACCCTTAGCTACTCTCCTAATTAGAAAGTATGCAAGCACAAACACGCACTCTTTGCAGTATCTATCCCAATCCATTCCTATTCTGTCTAGGGGATCTCAAAGAAATCAATAAGCATTGACCTGAATGGCTTTTCCTAAGTTATGATACAACCTCAGAACTTGTTGCAATCTAGAATTCTTAATGAATTTTAAAAACTAAGTAAAATCCAACTTACCCCCTGGGCCTTTCTTTTTACTTTTCTTAGTCCTTTTCCTTTTAGAAAGCTCGGTAAATGCTTCAGCTGCTTTTTGAAGTTTGGTGATAAAAAATTCAATGTCATCCAAAATATGATTTAAGATTTGCTAAAACATGAGAAGTAAAATTTTTTTAAATTATCATTACCATACATATTACTAACCATTAAAGAAAAAGTAAGAAGTTCATAAAATTTTATTTATAGAAATTTAAGATTACCATGAATTCTAAGAAAGAGAACTGAATATGCCAGTGGCTGAAATCTGATACTATAATATTTCTAAAGTTTTTGTTTTCTGTTTCCAAATGCTCTCATGAAAAGCTTTTACAATAACTACTCAAATTATTAGACTTCCATCCAATTAACTCTAATTTAGCTACCATATCCTACATATATATATATTATATATATGTATATATGTAAGATTAAATCACTTGTTTTAACACTGACATGATTTCCCAGTAAGCATTACTATGAAAAGTATATATAGTTACTATTTCTTGGAATGAAGGAGATATACAATATTATAACAACTTGACATATGCCACTTGAACAAGATAATCAGCATTATAGAGTTTCTATGTGGAAAAAATGATTTAATAACACTAATATTTCAAAGGTTTGAGGGATATCATAAATCGATTTGGATGCCAGATAAAGTCCACTATTTTGCTTTTCTTCCAGGTATATACAGTAGGTTATAACATTTAATTAGAAAATTACAAAGTTTCTCTCTTTTTAACTAAGTTTGAGGATGTTTTCTACACATGT
This sequence comes from Phalanger gymnotis, assembly GCA_028646595.1. Lineage (NCBI taxonomy): Eukaryota > Metazoa > Chordata > Mammalia > Diprotodontia > Phalangeridae > Phalanger > Phalanger gymnotis. Next base: position 156,300,744 of record CM053623.1, on the reverse strand, counting down.
GAAACAGACAGAATATACTGCATTAATATCACATAGTGTTGCAACTTCACATGCTTGGATTGTGGTAAAAGACCTTCTAATACCAAACTGTACCATTAGAAACTATACTTTTATTTTTTAGGCATTCTGAAATTCTTTTTTTATAAGGAGTCCTATTAAAGCTCATACTAAAAGTAATCCCAAACTCATTCTGAAACTTGGTTCTAAACAAAATTACAATTTACAAAGGGAGGGAATAAGAGAAGCCAGATACTAACACCATCTATCTAAAATTTCTCACAAACTCCTATCATGTGAACCAATTAATATTTAATGCTCATTTAATGTTGCAAGATCTGGTCATAAAGATAAAGGACAAGAAGTGTAGTATAATACATAGGAGGCTGGCTTTGGAGTCAGGAAGACTTGAGTATGAGATTTGACTCTAAAACATATTTGATTGGTGGCCAAGGGCAAGTCCATTAACCTCTCAGTGCCCCAAGCTCATCTCTAAGACTAATAGTTACAGGTGAATTGTTAATCTGTATTGGTGGAAGAAGGTTCCACACAAGGAATTACCTATACCAATGAAACCACAGGGCCAGAACAACATGAATAAAGAACATCAACATAAAATAACTGCCTATAAGAGGAATGCACCCCTATTTACAAAATTATTATTTAAAAAAGATATTTCTTCTTTTAAATCATCTTCAAAACCAAAGTTTACTGTTTCTACTTACAACATCTCTGTCAATCCTAGCTGCCACCATCTCAGCTGTTTCTTCATGTTCATGATAATGCCTGGGCTTTTCAACTACTGGAGGAAAAATGGTAAAGAGCCTGAGTCAAGAGTCTTAGGAGGTACCCATTTGTGTAAATAAAAATGAAAACATGAGAGGAAGGAGACATTTGGAAATTGCAGAATTTCCATTAGACATATGTAGTTATCAGTCACTAGATATGTTCCAGTTCAAGGATCAGCACCCATTCTTTGTCTTCCCACTCACCCATCTCTCCTTTCTCTCTCTGCTTAATCTGTAGCTATACAACTAGGTGTCAGAGTTGATAGAGCTCTAGACGTGGAATCAGGAAGACTTGGGTATAAATCCTGCTTCAGACATTCACTGGCTGTGTGACCTTGGCAAGTCACTTAATCTCTGCCTCAGGCTCTTCGTATACAAAATGGGAATAATATTTACCTACTTCAGAGGGTTCCTGCGAGGATCAAAAAATATATGTAAAGTGTTTATACTTATTGGCGAGATGGGAACTGCCAACCACTAACACTAAAGGGAAAGAGTTCATGAAAGACTTCTGCAGAAGGACGCACCTGAGCTGAATCCTGAAAGAAGTTCCAAATTCTGAGAGAACTTAAAAGGGAGTGCATTCTAGGCAAGGCAGAGACAGCCTATGCAAAGATATGAAAGTCTGGGGAACTTCAACATGGTTTTCAGACATTCTGGCTGAAATGTGAGTATAGGAAGGGTATTTATGTGAAATAAATCTGGAAACGTAAGGTGAAGCCATATTGCAAAGGGTTTTAAATGCCAACTAAGAAGTCGGACTTCACCTACTCCTGAATTTCTTGAAAAGAAGAGTGACCTGGCCAGAACTGTGCTTTAGTAAGATCATTTTGGTATTGATGTAGAGAATGGATTAGAGAAGGGAGGGGCTGGAAATAGGGATTCCAAGTAGAAAATGGTTACAATGGTCCAGGTGAATTGTGATGACAGAGTGAACAAGGATGGTGAGAATGAGTGGAGAGAAGAGAGCAGATACAAGATATGTTGTGGGGATAGAATCAATGAAATTTGGAAACTGATTAAATGAGGAGGACACCAAAATTGTGAATCTGTGTTATGATGCTAGTCAAAAAGGAGAAATTTAAAGGAGGGGTGGAGTCAAGAGGAAGGTGAATTTTATTCTTACAAGTTTCTTTTTCCTCTACCCCCTCTCTGAGATAGTAAGCAATTAGATATTGGTTATACATGTGCAATGATGGAAAACATTTCCATATTAGTAATTTTGTAAAAGAAAACTCAAATAAAAGAAGAAAAAGAAAGTGAAAAATAAAAAAGTTTTGTTTGAGAAGTCAATGGGGCACCCTATTGAAGGTATTGGACAGCTGGTGATTAAAAAAAAAGTGGAGCTCTGTAGCAAACCAAGGACAGGATATCTAGATCTGGAAGCTATCTACTCACAGATAATGATTGAACCCTTATAAACTGATGACATCACTGAGAGAGGATATATACCTTCTAAGATGGCTTGAAAATTGTAGTGGTTGAGCATTTCTTGGATATTAATTTATCTGACCTTTATTATATGCACTTATATGAATTTTTCATGTGTCTTTACAAGTTTATTTTAAATTTCTAAAAAATGTAAAAGGGCTATTTTTTCTTTAAGAAAAACAAGACCACAAAAGCCCTCTGGAAAACACACACACACACACACACAAACACATACACACGAAAATATTCCAAGCAACTATTTAAACAGATTTTTAAAAATTGCCAAGTTTAAGGGAACATCAAGCATGCTTGCCAGAAATGTTCACAACTGCTGAAAATAGAAACTGTCAAAAAATTAAGAAGAGTAATTTTCATGTCTTATTTTATTTTTAAAAGCAGTTATACTAAAGAGCTACTATTTTCATCTATTTAGTTGTAGGGTTTAAATAAGCAACCTCTTAAAATATTTAGGCATCAGAAAGAAAATCCCAAAAAGTGAAACACAACTGAACATAAACTTTAGTTTTATGATACATAATAACACAGCAAATCACCTTGCATGGCAGCATTATTCAATTTGACAAACATGTCATGTTGTTTTATTTTAGTGTTGTACATTCCACTGAATAATAATTGAATAATATAATTAATAAGTAACATGGCACAGTGGAAAAAGGAATAAACTGGGAATCAGAAGACCTCAGTTTAGTCCCAACTCTACCATTTGCTAGCTTTGGCAAGTCCCTCAATCCTTTGGATCTTAACTGCCTCATCTGTCAAATGACAGAGCTGTTTTCTTTTTAAGGTCCTTTACAGCTCTAATGAATTCTAGTGATTCCAAACGCTCCCATAAGTATCGAATACTGTAATTTCCTTTTAATAACTAATGAAAGGTACTAAAGTGATAAAATATGTAAAGAAATCTAACACAAACTAGTGGGACCAAATGGTTACCCACCCCTAACTCTACTACCATCCCCACATCTTTCATCGAATCATGGTATTGATTTAGAGCTGGAAGGAAGGTGGAAGTAGTTCAAAACCTTAATTTTCCATCAAAGGAAATTTCCAGTGTAGTCAAAACTATTTTATTTATTCTGAAGTTACCATAGAAGCTATGATAATGATAAATGGAATAGAGTGTGAAGCAATTTCTCTGAAGATATTTTTGTATTCTAAAGTTTGCCTGTGGATAGCCGTCTAATGGTATCTTTTTCAGTGAAGTCAAAATCCTTCTTTTCATTGTACCATCAAATCTATCATTTGGTACACTGTAACAGAAAAAATATAAAATGCTGTTTGTATGAAAATGTAATGGAGAACAATTTATAGAGAATAAGGGACACTGGAGAGAGGGCCTGGAGTTAGGGAGACTACTCCTCCCGAATTCAAATCTGGCCTTAGACACTTACTAATTGTGTGACCCTGGGCAAGTTGGAAAAGGAAATGCAAACCACTCCAGTATCCTTGCCAAGAAAACCCCAAACTGGAACCAGTCTCAGCATTCGAAAGTTGAGGACTATCTATTAGCTATAACATTAATAGAATTCTATTAGCTAAGCACCAACCATTTGCATGTCTAGAGTCAATATTCAGTAAAAACAGTTCACAGAAATACTTACAGTCTCCTTGATCAGCTGCCCATGCTGACCAGGCAGCCACACGACTTCTAACATCCACCTGTGTAATGGTCCCTGGGGGAACAGGGGCAGGAGCTCTTGGTGGAGGAGGAATACTGCTGTCAGATTTTGCAATCATCCTAAAAAGGAGAACAAATAAACCCTTTATCATCTGTTTAGAGGACACAGCGATTCTCTGAACATCTGAGTATCATTTCCTCAACTTGAAAATTACTTTTGTTAGGCAGTTGCAGTTTTGCTTAGCTATTTTTCTTTGTTACAAGGAAGGACTGAGGGGAGGAAGGGGCAGCAGGATTTAAATATATCAGGAAATGACTATGGTATAAAAAACAAAATGTGTCAATAAAGCCAAAAAAAAAAAAGAAAGAAGAAAGGAGAAAATTAACTTTACCAAGGTCAAAATCTGTTTTTGTTTCAACTTAATGCAAGGAGTCTTAATCTTGGGTCCATGAATTTTTAAAAATATTTTGATAACTATTTCAATATAATTGGTTTCCTTTGTAATCTTACATACGTTGTTTCATGCAATTAAAAATATTACTCTGAGAAGGTATCCATAGGCTTCACCAGACTGACCAAGGGGGCCAAGGCAGAAAGGTTAAGTATCCTTGACATATGTGATACAACCATATGCTCCACCAAAAAAAATCTTAATTCAGGCCAGGAACAAGTCAATTCTTCACTTTATAATCATATGTATGTATGTATGTATATATATGTACATACATACTGACATATAAATGTATATAGTTAATAAAACATCATATCTCTGTTTCTCTTGCCTCAATACTCAAATGCATGTATACTCACGCAATCTTATCTGAGGTTACCATGCTTTCCTCTCAAGGTCCTCTATACATTTGAGCTACAGAGCTCCCTAGTATTAGAAGTTTTTAAGTAGAGAGCAGAAGTACTATCTGTTAGAGATATCATAGGAAAGATTATGAATTGGGCCAAGTATTGGGTCAGCAGTTTTAAAGTCTCTTCTAATTCTAAGATTCTGTGACTCTATGGTCTACAATATTCCAGATGATACCTGGAATATCACACTCAATTATGGAGAGAAGCTTGCCTAGAAAAAGCCAATTGGATGGTAAAAGTTCTGAAACTATGTGACATAAGAAAACTATGATCTGTAGAAGAAAAAACTTGATGGAGGAGAGGGGGCAAGGTTGTCTCAGTCAGCCAGCATTTATTAAAAGCATTTACTATGTAGCTAACTGTCTTTGATTATTTGAAGAGCTATCACCTGGAAGAAGAACTGGACTTACTGGGTAGAAATATCAAATGACCTACCTTGTGAGGCAGTGAATTCCCTGTCATTGATAATACTCAAATAGAAGGAAAAAGACCATTTGGCATGAATGTTAAGGGTACTCCTAAAGGGACTTCCTACAAAGGGTGGGAAGTTGTACTTGACAATTTTAAAGGTCCTTTCCAACTCTTAGATTCTATACTATAAACAAAAACCATATTAACAAATTTGGGGGACTAGAAGAGTCTATAATTTGTTAAAACATAACATGCTTTAATATGGAAATAAAGCTTCAAATCTGTAAGTTTTTAAAATTCAATTTTAGTCTCAAATTCTCTCCCTCCCCCAACCAATTAGAAGGCAAGAAAAATAAAACCGATTACAAATATGTATAGAAATGCAAAATAAACTTCTGGATTAGGCATGTTCCAAGAAAAAAAAAGCAAGAAAAAGAAATAGAAGAAAATATCCTTCAGCCTGTACTCTGAGTTCATCAGCTCTCTTTCTGCATGTTCCATGTTCTTTTGAAATTGTGGTTGGTCACTATATGGATCAGTTACTATGATAAACTTTACAATATTGCAGTTACTGTAAAAGTTGCTCACCTACTTCTGATCACTTCACTTTCTACCTGTTCATACAAGTCTTCTCAGATTTTTCTAAAACCACCTTCTTCATCATTTCTTACAGCATAATGCTATTCGATCACATTCATGAACTATAACTTTTTTAGCCATTCCTCAATTGATGGGCATCCCCTCAGTTTCCAATTCTTTGTTACCACAGAAAGATCTGCTATAAATATTTCTGTATGCATTGGCCCTTTTCCTAGTACACCTAGTAGCAGTATTGCAGGTCAAAGGATATATACAGTTTAATAGGAATTTGGGTGCATAGTTCCAAAATCCTTTCCAGGATTGTTAGACTAGTTCACATCAACAACGTGTATTAGTGTGCCTATTTTCTCACAACCACTCTTAGTCAATCTGATAAGTGTGAAGTAGCACTTCAAAGTTGTTTTAATTTGTATTTTTCTAATTATTAGTGATTTAAAGCATTTTCCATATGGCTATTGATAGCTCTGCTTTCTTCCTCTGAAAAGTACCTATTCATAGCCTTTGACCATTTATTAATTGGGGCATACCTCTTATTCTAGTAAATTAACTCAGTTCCCTTGTTACAAAAACTTTCCCCAGTTTATTCCTTATCTTCTAATTTTAGCTAACTCCGAAAGTTTTAAGTAGATATGTGTTAATCCCTACTAATACTTGATATTGCTTCTTATACTTACCTTAGTGTCTCAGGCCGCCTCTTCTGCTTTCCTCCTTTACTGTCACTAATTGCACTTTCAATATCTTCACCAATTAGATTCGCCTAAAATGGGAAAAGCGGAAGTTAGCTGGAAGACTTTTTGCTATTATGGTGAATGATGCTAACTGATTGTTCTAAAGCTTAGAATGAGGTAGTTTGGTATGATGAATAGAGTGCTGGACCAGGTCAGAAAGTCCTGGGATCAAATCAGGTACTTAATAGCTACATGCACGAAGAGTTATTACCACTCTACTACTAAGTCACAAAATAGTCTCACCCCAAAATGTCCCTTCCATAAACATGGACTATATTCTTGTACCATATCAAACTACTATCCTTGGACATTTGAATAATGATGGGATCTTTCTAAATATATGTTTTTGTTGTTGTTTCAATTTATTGTTCTTAAGGTGAATGACTATTAAAATGTTTCTCTCTCACCTGTTTTTTGGCCAGTGTTCATTACCAAAATCCCACCAAAGGATAGAATGCATTCTTTTACAATATTTATTTCATATAACTACATTTAAAAATAAATTGCAGTGAAATCCTGGAATCATAGAATATTGGAGCCAGAGGTATAATAGTTTATCTTGTTCATCCCCCTCCACATAATATGATTCTCAGGCAGACATAAACAATATAATAATTAATAATAATGTTAGCAACAGTAGTAGTTGTAGTAATAGTAACTAGCATTTATATAATTCTTTGCAAAGTACTTTACAAATATCTCATTTTTGCCTTATTTAGGGAATTCATACAAAGAGTAGGAGGTTAAAATCAATGATTTTAAAGGTCCCTTCCATCTCTAAGATTCCCTGAGCCTATAAACAAAAAAACGTATCAAGAGTCTGCAATTTTTCAACTTGAAGAGATGGGTAATTTGCCCAGGGTCACAGAGAGAGTATTTGAGGATGGGTTTGAATCAGGTTTTCCTAATTTTAGGTGTAACACTCTATCCACTGTACTAGGTTAACTCTACTAGAAGTTTCTAGAAACCCTGACTACCTGACAGGTTTCTGTATATATAACAGAAGTTATAACAGTGCTAATGGAGTTTTCTATGTGTTTTGGACCTGATAGGGGGCTCCAGTTAAATGCTAAGAGTAACAAAGCAAGTTTAAATTCCTCTTACCACATGATTCCTCAGAACTGGGGGAGTAGGGCAATAAGAACTTACTATTGTGTTTCTACGCATACACACATATATATATATATACACATATATGTATATGTATATACATGTATATGTGTATATATGTATACACATATAACAGAAGTGCTGCTACAGAGGTTTTTTAGAATTCCATGTGAGATCTAACATAATTCCTTCCTTCCTATTACACTCTCTGGAGCCTTTAAAATCTGTAATGACAAGGGTTGCTGACAGATTTATAAACTGACAATTTTGGCACCTGATACAAGCACCATAATATGTACTCGGAACAAGCAGTATGACCAATTGAGCTGGGTGGAGGGAGACCTTGTGACATAAGGTCCTATACACAAGAGGCAGAAACCAAAAGAGACAACAAGTAGAGACCAGGCACAGCCCAAAAGAAATGAGGTGTTACCTTTATAATTCAGTTATTATGGTCAACTAGGTGCTAAGCTCATTTCTTTCTACCTACTAAGGAAGTTCATATTGTATCAGGGCTTCTAAATTTTGGCATCCTCAAGTTCTCCCACCCTAATTATGATTCAGGTTGCTAAATATATACAGTGGAATGAGGAAGAAGAACATCTGCATGACTTATATGATAGACCAACCAAGTGGCTATGACAAGTCATTGTGCAGTGAATCAGGTAGTTTGACTATTACAAACCACATCATATCCTTTATCATCAGTACTAAAATCTGGCAACCCTGCTCAAAACCCTTTAGTATCCAGTCAACTGAATATTTTTCATATACATCTGATTTGACCTGTGGTGCCATTTCATCTCCTATGAGGCAGCCATAGTTAAATATAATCACTGTAATGCTTATTACTTTAACATATTCAATTACTGCAGAACTTAAATGTGTACCATCAGTCTCAAAAGGTACTAACTACATACCAGTCAATGGTATGTAGTTACAACAACAACATGTGAAAATTAGTTGAATGCCATAGGTCTCTTCAAATTGACTTCATAATAAACTATCTATGACTTCATTCATTTGAATGTCTAAAGAAAATTATACTCATGCAGTCAAATTGAATCTGTGGGGTCTCTAACTTTAGAGAATTTCAGTAGGAGAAAAGGTAAATGAATTTCTAGAAGACTGTGAAAAATAAATTAGTGTTTTGACCAAGGAGCAATCAGTACAAAACAGCACAATGATGGTATCAGAAAGAACGTCATTTTGGGAACTCAACTCATAAGACAAAGACGCTCAAGGTGAAAGACACCTTCTAACTTTCTAATCAATAAATTTTTATTGTCATTTGGAAATTATAGCATAGATGAGAATATGATCCCTCTGATGGTAGTCTATTTAGAGTAGGTAACTATGCTCACATATAACTTGAGGATTACAAATTCTAAGCAATGTAGTCATGCCATGTAATTAAGCAGTCAACTCTTCATTGATATCCTGGGAAATGTTCCAAGTGTTTCATTGCAATAGACTATGCTATTTGATTAGTGCTTAACAGAATTGAACTTCATGACTAATTTACAAAGCAGGACAGAAAAAAAAAAGAACCTATTTATTACAAATTTAGGATACTTGGAAAAATATTTAATATCTCCAGTGGATCTATATCCCATAAACTCATTTCCCCCCTCAAATATATTTTGTCTTCTTAAAAACAATAAACCTTTCTCTCTACCTCCATGCATATTCATATGCTGACATTTCTCTTCATTAACATTCTGGGATGTTTATTTTCTTAGAAAGTTCTAAATTCAGTTTGTGTTAAGAATATGATAAAAAAAAAAGATAAGATTTTTTTTTCCTGCAGAAACAGCAGAAAATTTGTTCAATTCTACCCCTTTGGAGAAAACCCATTAATTCTTCAATACTTTTTTACCTTAATCTCATCACACTGGAAAAGATGAAGATCTGGTTTGCTCTGAGCTGGTTCTTTGCATATTAAAGCAAGAAGTGAATCATAGTTGCATGAATTCATCATGGCTTGGCAGTGTTGAATTGTGTTTAAGGGGAAATTCTCCAGTTCATTCTATAGATGAAATGAAAACAAATAAACTTGTCACTAGGCATAATATTTCTGTAATCAATGAATTAAGCATTTATTAAGCACCTGCTAAGCACCAGGCACTGTTTTAAGTGCTGGTGATACAAATAGAAAAGTAACACATTCCTTGCCTTCAAGAAAGAAAAAGATCTAGAACTTAAAAGCAACCCAATCGCACAGTGGGATCCCCTCATTTTACAGACGATCTAACAGAGGCCCTGAGAATATAAGTGACTGGCCCAAGGTCACACAGATCGTAAGTGGCAGAGCCATGATTCAAACCCAGTCCTATGACTCCAAGTCTATCAGTGTTTCAGCTCTTTCCCTCCATCATGGCTTTCTATGCTGCCTATACCTCTCTAGAATATGTCTGCTTTAGAAATACACAACTCCATCGCTGTTGGTGCTCAGTCCTTTCAGTTGTCTCCGACTCTTCATGACCCTATTTGGGTTTGTTTTTTTTTTTTTGATAAAGATGCCGGAGTGGTTTGCCATTTCCTTCTCCAGCTCATTTTTACAGATGAGGAAACTGAGGCAAACAGGGTTAAGTGACTTGCCCAGGGTCACACAGCTAATTAATGTCCAGAGACTGATTTGAACTCAAGAAGACAAATCTTCCTGACTTCAGGTCCAGCACTCTATCCACTGCACCACTTAGCTGCCCCAAACAATTTCCTTAGTCATTTTAAATTGTATAAATTGTTTTTACTATGAACTCTGGCAAATAATGCTAAAAATTGGTTGGTAATATAGAAACAGCATAGAAAAAAAAGAGGTAGAAGGAAGCAGGGAAATGAAGAGACAGGAAAAGGATGTACATGGGAGCAATAGATTATAGTTTTAATTAACTGAGAGAATAATGAATTTGGGAATGCCTATGTCCTGAGGATATGGAACTGCTCATAATACAGAGAAAGGCCAGCTATAACAGAATCTTTCTCCAGGTTACACTGTTTCTCTCTGACCATATAATATTCTCTTTCTCATTCTCCTTTATTATCCTCCCTCCCTTTCCTCTTTTCTTCTTTCTCTCTCTCATCCTCCCCCTCTTTTTCTGTTTCTATCTCTTCTATCTGTTCTCTCTCTCTTTCTCTCTCCATCCCTCTATTTATCATTGTCTTCTTAATGAACATATACCAAATGTGACATCTTGTTCTCAGAATACTCAATCATTTGTACTATTTTGAGATTAATGATGGAACTGTGCCAATTTGGGGAAGAACTATAAATACACACTCCCACAATATTACTCTACTCAATGAAATCAAATAATACTGTCATTAAGACAAATCTATACTTTGCAAGATGAGAATGAATTTCTCTTTAAAGACACGGTTAAAAAAAACTGAGATTGTAGGAGCTCTTGATAATATTCACAAGTGGGAAGTACACAAAAACTTTAAAAAGCTGAACAAATAAGCCAGCTATTTCTTAAAGCTTTTTATCATTCTGTTAACAAGCAGAATATTACATTTACTAAGAAACAATTAAGATGCTATATCCTATGTATATTGGCATCTATTACAGATATATGCAATTATGTATAAAAGAGCTACATGGGAACTTGAGATTTTGTTTAAATATATGAAAATTCATTTTAAGTATCACTTGATAATAAACAATACTGATGATTATAATACCATAGTTATATGGTACATTGCATAAAATTAATTCAACTCAGAAATTTTTCTGATTCATACACTGGGACATGATAAAGAGTGATAGCTAGAATAGTCTTATTAAAGAAAAGCAAAAGGAAAAAAGAGTACCAATGAAAAAGTTTTTAAAAAATCAATAGAAGACAATCGAAAGAACTTCAGAAGGTACACAGACATTCAGGATAGTGATGAAATTACCTTGTTAAATCTTAATTATATAAAAAAAACCCTAAGATTTACATAGTGGCGCCAAAGCCCAAAATACATAGAGAAGCTTTGTTTCATACACTATCCATTTTTTGTTCTTCTTTGTAAATTAAAATGTTTACATTTGTTGAAATTTTAAAACTTCATAATAAAAAAAATTGTTAAAGCAAAACAAAAAAAAATCCGATATTAGAGTATACTATTTTATTACACAAGATTTCTTCATTTTCCATTTCAAAGAACAGGAAATAAAAGCTCTATCCCTATGTTAGCCTGTCAGTCAGTCAATAAACATTCAAATAAACCTACAAAATGCCAGGCACTGTACTAGGTGCTAGAGATAAAAAAGAAAGGCAAAAGATAGTTCATGCTCTCAGAGAGCTCACAATCTAATGGGAAACAGAAGATGTAAACAATGACCTACAATCAAGCTATATACAGGGCAAATAGGACAGAAAAAGTAGAGTGAAGATGCTAGAAATAAGAAAGATTAGGAAAGGCTTCTAGGAGAAGGTGGGATGTTATGTGAAACTTGAATGAAGCTAGAGCATTAAGAGGCAGAGATGAGGAAAGAGGGCATTCCTGGCATGAGGGACAAACAGGAACTTACCCTCAGTAATAATTTACTTTAAAAAAAAGTGGACATTTAAATCATTTCATTTGGCTAAAAACATTCCATTTTTATGAGTTCTCTTCCACTGTCTGAATTATTAAATCTTCCATTTATTGAATTATCTTTATCCCATTATAAATTTGACCCGATTGAATTTCCAGAAAATTTAGGATAATGACAAGGTCGTGATTTACAAAACTTACCTTTGTCTCCAAATCAATCAGACTCACAGCTTTGTCATCAACTTGGAGAATCATATCCTGAGTCCATACTTTGCCCTTGGCATCAAGCAATTTCAGCTTTCTTATTCCATCTTCTACTGTTATCATAGCCTCTTTCCGATCCATAACAAAAGTAGTCAGGTGCTGATGATCAGAATATAAATTAAAAAGGTACCAAATATAACATATTGTCATTTTCTAAACAAATTGATAAGTTAACTACAGTAGAGAAATATATAAAAATAACAGCATAGTTTTGACTCTAATGTTTTAATTCTTACTAATCTAGAATATTTTATAATGCTGTTTATCAAAGGGCAAACAATACTACCTATTTGTCGGGATAAGTATGTTACATTAGTGTTTTAATTAAGGGGAAATGATTCATCCTATTATATTTCTAACGCTATGCAATAATGTACCCCACCTTAAAGAAGATTTACCATATCAATATCACATTTGAATAAAAGGACAGAGCGAATTTCCTTTTTGAAGAATCAATATCTTGTCTTCCTTCAAACACACGTTTTTGGAGGTCTAGACTTACGATTTCATTGATTTGGGCAACTGGCAGTTTTGGAACCTTCCTACAACAATACAGATCAGTAACTTTTCTTAACTTACAGTTTTAAAGAGGAAGGGCACGTCATGGGGCACAGAGGAGAATCACTTACCCGTATTCATACAATCATTAGATGTTAAGGTCAGTACTTGAACCCTCATCTTTTTCTATTATGCCAGGGCTGCCTCTCTACAATTATTTAAATACCTTCACTACAGTTTAATTCAATTCAGTGACAATGATTTCCATCTGATAGCTTCAACGTTACGGATTACTATCATCTGGGATATATGAGAAGAGAAGTAACAGCTCCAATCAGTATCTGTGATAAAAGCACACTTCTAGTTTTTGAACAATCATCAGCAGTTACTTGCTCAGAAAAAGAAATTCTTCCAGTATTTAAGAGTGTGAGCCTAAAGATATTAACATTTGAGTTTATGTAGAAAAAAGTAAATAAACCCTATATCCTCTTTAAGCATTTTCTATTATAAACAAAGTGAATCTAAATAGGATTTAATTAATGACTCTTCCCCCCTTCAAAAAAGGTTTGAAAGAGACCAGTTAAATCACCAAATTACAAAGTAAAAGCATTTGACTAAACAGAACAAGCAGAGATGGTTTGGGAGGGGGAGGGTACATCTAAAAATACAACTACACCTAAAGAAACTACTATCGGTTCAATTTCAAAAGATATTCTGTAATGCAAAAATATAAAGAAGGTTATGTTGTGTGAAACAGAATGAGGCTGATGGTGACAGTGGATCTATCATTTGCATCCATTCTTCACTGAAATACACTGGACTGACCAGTTATTTTCATATGTCAAGAAAAAGGATAATATAGGTTGAAGGAAGGAAAACATCTTACTTCAACACGATACTGAGTTGTATCTGACATGCTGTTGATGCTATCTCTGGCATAATTCTTCCGTTGTTCTGAAAGAAATGAAAAAGACATTATTTATTCACTCCCACTCTATGGTTCATATCACAAGATCAACTCTAAAACAAGTATGCTTCACATATAAATACAATAGATGACAAGCCACCATTGTATTTGTGTAGCTGAAGACACGTGTTATTTACATAAAATCTTAGAGCTGCAAAAAGAGCAATTAATTGTACAGCATAAGATTAAGGGACCCATCACAAGTGTTCAGAATTCAACGGGTTAATGATATTTTAAAGGGTACCAAAAATAATTTAGTCTAAATAGACAGCTACAATTTCATAAACGGATATAGGCTGGTTCGACATTTCTTCTATCTTTATATTAAAATATCAATGATGTAGAGAAAATTGGAAAAATGTGTCATATATACTATGTTATGTGAATTAAGCAAAATTATCGCTATTTTTAAAAGCACAATAAAACATCACTTCCTAAGATCCAAAATATGGATTGGGTTAGAAAGGTTTAAAATGTGATTAAATTGCAGAATCTCATTAAATATTCAATATAGACACAGACTATTCAAAAGTAAGCTATTTAAGGGTAGTAAAAATAAGCTCAATTAAGAAAAATCCAGAAAACAAGAGAAGGGGAAATAATTGTTCTAAGCTACTCAAAAAGCAAATAGGCATCTCTCGTTCTCTGTTACATAATGCTGCAAAATCAAAAATGTCATTAAATGAATATAAAAATACTATGGGGATATTTAGTACTAGTTACTCATAAAGAACAAATGACCTAACGATTGGTAAATATATTCAATGGCCATATTACTCACGTTTAAATTGATTAATTTATCATATTCTTCCTAAATCTTCAAAACAATTTTTTCCAAATATAAGCTACAACATGATTATAGGCAAGAATACAGGAAGAATATCACATCCTTTTCTCAGTTGATAATAATGATCACGATGACGATAGGTGATAATGATATGATGATGATGATGACGGCTAACATTTATATAGCATCTACTTTCTGCCACGTACTGTACTAAATGCTTTACAAATTTTATCTCATGTGATCCTCACAACAACCCTGTGAGGTAGGTAGTTACTAACCCCATTTTACAGATGAGGAAACTGAGGCAAAGAGAGGTTAAGTGACTTGCCCAGGGTCATACAGCTAAGTAAGTGTCTGGTGCTGCATTTGAAGTCAGGTCTTCCCGACTCCAGGCCCCAGTGCTCTGTGCACTCTGCACCACCTATCTGCCCCTAAGATACGACACAATAGAACTTCTTTCTACCTTTTTTTTTTTAAGGTGAAATGAGACATTTGCAAAGCATCTTTTTAAACCCCAAAGTGCTATATAAATGCTGGCTGTGATAATTAGCAAAAGTAGTAAAAGAAGTTGAAAAGGTGTGTTGAAAATAAAAGTAAATAAATACAAAATGATAAAAGTGACACATATTCAGAGCAGTAATATTTAGAATGAAACATAAACCTAAGATGTTACTTCATTATTAAGAGTAGATGAAAGGGTCAGATTTGGAACTGTTAGGCATCTCAGAGGTTACTGGGGTCAACCCTCTCTTTCTACAGATGAGGAACTGAGGCCTAGGGCAACGAAAGGCCAAATTTGCCCCAAGTCACAGTTATGAGAGTGGTAGAGGCAGGATTTGAATTCAGATCTTTTGACTCCAACTCCAGCTCCAAATAACTATCAGCAATTGACTTAGACTTTGTAATTACTTTTTCAAAAACAGGAAAAAAATCCCTGCAATCTTTGCAAACTATAACGTACCTTTAGGATGAAACAGTGCTTATTATTTAAATTCCACAAATCTGAGGTTTTGTACACAGATATACTAATGAATGCCTTGAAAATGAATTATTTATTCTATTTTTGCTTTTGCAGCATATCAATTGCTTGTAAGATCAGACACACCACAAAGTTCAATGTTTGCTACCTTTCTTTTTTTGTTTGGATGATGATCTGAAGAAGTATAATCCATCTTGCCCTGATGAAACAAGGTGATTAAAAAGAAATGCCTGTTCAACTTCTAAAATTTATTATTTTTATTCCAAAACGTCACAGTACATTGTACAGTTAGGTCCCATAAACTGAACAAAGGATTACTTAGATTTGTTCTGATTTTAACATAGATTCCATTGTGAATAATGTTTCATAATAAAATTGCATTTTAAGGGAGAAATGTTACAATCCTCTTTTTGAAATATTGTCTTGTTATCCAGGAATTCTCTGATGTAACAACTATCTCATGATCAGTTGGGCAGCTATTCTGGGACTAGCACCCTGATGATGTATAAACACACTACAGCTAGTACCCTCAGCAATGTCACCCCAGAATATTCAACCATGTTGTCTGGATGCAGCAGCCTCACAGTGTTCTGCTCATTAAATATGTCTTATACACATGTGATCACCAAATACAATAAACAGGAGGTCAAGGATGGGGGCACATCTTGTTTTCACAGTTCCCATCATATTCTAAACGAGAAAAAATTTAGTTCTTTCTAATTGTTTCTACATGAAAACCAAGCTATACTAATTTTCCTACAAGTTTCATAGCTCAGTGAAATATATACTTCATAGAAAAAAATGAAAGATTAACTATTTGGAAAATAATCATATAATGATGTTGATGATTCACTGCCTAATATTCCAAGTGAAAATTTAATGAGGGCTTTTCCTAAGCTTACTTTCTCATTCTAGATAAAATGCTAATTTTAAGTCAAGAAGTCCTGGGTTTGAATCGTGCCTCCGACGCTTACTACAACAACATGTGTGAACATGGACAAATCACTTAACCCCTGGGTACATCAGGTTGCACATCTGTAAAATAAGGATAAAAATACCTATAGTGCCTATAGCACTAGGTTGTCATCAGACTCAAATGAGAATGTATATGCAAAGTGATTTGCAAATTTCAAAATACTATAGAAATGCTAATTATTGTTATCGTCATTGACATCCTTATTGTTGTCATTGGTACTATTTCTGTGATTTATCCACATATGAAATAGGAAGGCAGGATATGATGACAAAGTTTATAAAAATGGGCAAAAATGTTTACCCTATCATATTAATAACCTTTAAAAAATAGGTGCTATTTTTCCATTTATTCTGATTCTAGAAACAAGTGCAACTTAATCTTAATACACAAAGCAACATTTAAGGAGGTAATTTGAACTCCTGACAAGTCCTTGCAAAAAAGAAAAAAAAAAGTGAGGCAAGTATTTCTGTTTCAGAAGAACTATGCAAACACACATAGGGAAAGTTATAAATATCAATGATGCGCCTCTTCCGAGAATCAGAGCATTAGTGAAGCCTCAATGAAGCCTCTAAACACAAAACTCCAGTCCTTGAAGACCTCTTTTTCTTTCTCTGATATCTGTTAGTCTTTATTGATCCACAAACCCCTTTTTCAGCTGGTATGTCTCTTTCAAACTTTAAGAGTGAAGAGATCAAGGTTAAATGACTTACTAAAAGACAACTGAATCAATACAGTATGAAATTTCCAGATTCCTTGACTTATAATCAGGTTAGCATGTCTGTAATAACATGTCTGTAAAACTGCTGGAGCTGAATTAGGAGATCTTATACATCCCTATAGGCTCAGCCTGTGGCCTCTTTTTTCCTCTTTTAGGTTACATGGCATAACACATAATGGATACATTTACCTGACATTAGTTTCTGAGATCATGCAAATTCTGCGAAATGCAACAGGATTTAAGAACATTAAGAATAAAAGACATTGAATAAATCTAAGGAGGACAATAGTCAGTGGTGAAAAATTACCAATGTATATATAAAATGCTTTTGAAATGTAAATGGGCTAATTTACAAAGTTGGAAAAGAAGATTCTCTTACGCAAATTTGAAATTACTTTCAAACACACCATTCAGAAATAGGAACTTAAGTGGTTTTTTTTTAAAAAACTGACTCACAGTATTGGTTGATGTTCATTTGTTTTTCCAAATAGAGATGACATTATATCAATCACATTAATCCCCAAACACTCCAAAACTGCCTGCTTAAAGGAACTGATAGTAATGTCATCCATCACCAATCGCTTATTAGATATTTCAGACTGGATGTTCTAGAGACATCAATTCAACCTGTCCAAAACTGAAGCCCATTATTTTCCCCCCAAAACCCATTTCTCTAACAAATTTCACTATGCCTATCAAGGGTACCTATTCTTCCAGTTACTCTGGTTTAAAACTTCAGGTGGTAAACTAAACATTTGACTGCTTTCTAATACTCAAATCATGCATCATTATTTCTCAATTATTTCACAGGAAATATATATATGTATATACACACACACATATATATAACACAGAGATATATCTCAATCTGTTAAAATGAAAGCTCAACTATTTAAGCATTTAATAATCAAACATATAAAACATATCTCTAATGAAACTGTGGTGCAAAAAGAGTGGAGGATGTGGTCTTGGTTTTTAAAACATAAAGGAGTCTTGTACATTTGAGAGAAATGTTAGACAATGTACCAATTATATATTGAGGGTAGGCTAGACCTTAATGTGTAATAAGTATAGGTACCAGCTATAGTGATAGCAGAAAGCCAAAACTAAAAATAAGATATAGTAAGGTAGAAAAAAAAAGTAGAAGGTGGAAACGAGATATTTATTTGGAAGAAGTTATCTATTAGGGAAAGCCATATATTTAAGGAGGTACACTTCAGAAAAGTGTATTTAATGCATAGTATTATGTATAATGTGTATACTTTGTAAATACATGCCTATTATGTATTTACATTATATTCTACGTACATATGGAAGGTACACAGTACATGAATGTATAGATGTGAAGTAGCGAAGATGCCTATCAAATTTCAATTTGGTAGTCTGGTGCACATTACTCATGCCTTCTTTCTGTCCTCATTTTGTATACTGACCATTTTATATATTCCTGCTACCTTCATTAGAGGGAGAAGAAAAGAAGAAAAAAGTCAGACTCTTTCTATAGTGTTTAATTAGTGCTAGGGTTTTTTTTAACCATTTCCCAATAAAACTCCTTATCCTTAAGAAAACGCCATTGCAACTTAAAAGAAGAGTTAAAATTGTTAAGCAAAATGATGCATCCAAAAGATCTCTAGGCCCTTTCCGTGTCCAGGAGCCAGTAGGAAAGCAGCCTCTGCTGCCATGTTGGTGAATCTGTAGTGGATGGTCCTACATAATTGCTCCAGCTTCCTTATCAAGCATGACAAACAGGCCTATGGCACTGAGCCCAATAACCTCAAGGCCTGTAACTCATTTCATTAGAAAGGGCTCATCACAGTGGTATTGAAATGAAGAGAAAGACGAAGGAAACATGCCATCTCCTATAAGAGAACCATTATCAATAAAAATGTCTGAGCCACATTCAACAGTATCTGGAACATCATCTGCAAGAACAAGCCTGGCCCATGCTAGGCTACATCTAAGGTGCTAATGTCATGGAGGTGAAGAACTCTCGCGTGGTTACTTACCAAAGAATTGTCTTATCTGTCAACACAAGAAAAACCAAAGACAATGGTACAGATTGGCACAATTTATTATCGAAATGGGAGACTCTCAACAATAAGGAATTTTCTATTGCAAGCAAAATAGCAAACATCACAATCACTCCACTGACTGAAGACAAGGTGGAATTAGAATGTAACAGCATTACTTATATTCTCAAAAAGTACATCAAAAATATATTCAGGGGCTTGAGATATTGCACAAGAAACTTCATGACACTTTGGAAAACCTGACTAGGGCACAAGTGAAAATGGAAAAGCTAACATCAACCACCAATGAAATTTATAACCTAGAAAATTGCCATGATGGAAATGGAAATTATCAAATACTCCTTTTCCATACATGGCATACAATCTATTTCTATCAAGGAAATTTAAAAGATGGAAATATTCCATTGTTGAAGAGCTCACTCATGCTATGAACCAGAATCTCATCCTAAGCACTTATCTATGGGGTTGTACTAGTCCTATGGCTTTTTTATGAGACAAATGTCTCATAAAGACATATTTATGGAATAAAGCAAGTATCTCCATAACATAGTACAATAAAAAAGATGACTGCATATGAATCTGAAAATCTACTATGTATGACTTGCCATTACTTTCAAATATACAATAAAATTATCACGTAAATTTCTTTCTGTTTTCTTCTCCCCCCCCCCATTGATGGCTACCATTAGACACAAACAGATATATACATATACATATATATATATATACACACACACACACATATATATATATGTAAAATTACATACTTTTATTTATCAGTTCTTTCTCTGGAGATGGTGTCTTTCTTCATATGTCCTTTATAGTTAATTTGGATATGTATAATAGTCAAAATAACTTATTTGCTCAAAGTTGTTCTTAAAACAATATTGATATTACTGTATAAATGTTCTCCTTCTGTTCACTTCACTCTTTGTTATTTTGTGCAAGTCTTTCCATGTTTTTCTAAAATCACTGGGCTCATCATTTCTTATACCACAATAGTATTCCATCACAATCATACATCACAACCTGTTCAGCCATTCCCCAGTTGATGGGCATCCCTGTAACCTCTAGTCCTTGGCCACCACAAAGACAGCTGCCTCAAATATTTTAGAATTCATAGGTTCTTTTCCTTTTCCCCTCATTTACCTTTGGAAGTAGACCTAGTAGGTACTGCTGACTCAAAGGGCATTAGGTAGTTTAATATCTTTTTGAGCATAAGTCCAGATTGATCTCCAACATGGTTGGATCAGCTCACAACCAACAATGAATACAATAGTGGTCATGGACTCCAGAAGCATGGTTAACACCAATAAATGTCACAAGCCACTCACAGGGAATATAATCTTGTACTACTAACAGATGCAACTTTGTATCTGAGGGAAAAGCTGTGAGGACAATCTTAGTCTCCATCTAAGATGGGATCCTCCTGAATTAGTTTCCTTATTGTGTTCCTTTTGAAAAGAAACATTTCCCAACTGAGTTTGGTTATGAGGTTGAATTGATACTGCACAGTTGGAGTCTCAATCAAAATTGAGATGACCGTATTTGAAGGATAACAGCCCATATTTACCCTGCTTCTGGTTATTGTTTCCCTATTCTTTTTAGCCTTTGTTTGTTTAACCTTTTTGCTAGATTTGTGTCCTCCAGGCTTAAGTACTCTCCACTTTCAGATAACTGACTGCTTAAGCTAGACATCACCCTCTGTCCATGACTGTGATGTGTTATGCCTGGACCTGGTGTCAATTGCGTTCTGGATGCTAGCTTGCTAAAGAACTGACCTATCGACTAGGACTCTTGATCTCTTGGGGCAGGGTCAGCTCTACATCCAATTTCAGCAGGAAAAAGCTATGGAGGACAACACCTTTGTTCCTTACCACAAGATTTCAAGCCCCATTTGTTCAAGGAGGGAATGATGACATTCTGTATACCTATTTTGTGTTATCCCTGTTTTACTGTTATACTGTTATGGTGTCATTGACACCAGTTATACCAAAATTCCCATTGACCTATGTAATGGTCACGAAAGATCGAGGGGCTGAAGAGTGAGTCATGTGGCCACTCTGGTGATGAGATGTTATGTTATGTATTTTGTAAATGTGATGCTCATGATATATTTATTTTGTGGGGCTTTTGTTGTACTTAAGAAATGTTAACACCTATTCACATACAAGTTGCCTGTGTAATGGATGTGAAAGATCTTGGGGACTAATGTAATGTTAATGTGATTAAATATCTTCCCCACCCATTTAATAGTGCTCAGGTGGGGCTAGTTAAGAGAAGCTTGTTTAGGGGAGGCTTGTTTGTAGCAAGGCCCACACTCTTTTACTAAGTATAAGGCCCCAGATTCACACTCTTTTGCTAACTAGGTACAAAGCCCTAGGCCCACATCCTTTTGCTGATTGGATGTAAAGCCCTCAGGCCTTAAAAAGGATAAATATGCTCTGAGGGTAGCTGTTAAGCTCAGAGAGATGGAGAACTGGAAGAGACTGAGAAAAAGAGAAAGAACTGGAACGGCTAAGAGAGAGAGACACAGAGATGGAGAGACAAAGAGAGAGAACTGCAATGGCTTGGAGTACTGCATGGGCTCTCAGAACTGCAAGCTCTCAGAACTGCTGGAGGAGAGGACACAGGTAAACAGACACAACGCATGAGTGAGTGTTTACAGAAATACCCTAGCTGAGGGGAAGGTTACAGGATGGCTGGGCTCCTTGCTACCATATTGTGTTTTAATTTCCTTGCTGTTACATTGAAGAGGACTTACTGGTTTTGGGATACAATTGTTGCTATGTCAAACTGGAATTATTGGTTTTGGCATTTGATCCTCTAGTATCTGAATAAATGTTTTACTTCTGTCTTCTACATAGAGTCTCTTACATTTTGCGATTCCAAACTATTGTGTCGGTAAGGCAAAATGGGCTCCTTAGCACTTAGTTCAACAAGTGCCCTTGAAGAGTTTGGCTTTTCTTTGCTTTGAGTGATTCAGCTATTTCATTGAATCTTGTCTGTCTGTTGATGTTTGTAGTTTGCTTGTATTTTGCTCTGAAGTTCAGGGTGCTGGCTTTTTCCCCTGAACGAAGTGAATGATATTTGTGTGCTGGATTAAAGAAAGCTTGCCAACCTTGCTTAACTTTGCTCTCCTTATTAAGGCAGATTAGAAGAACCTGGGCTTTCTGGCTGTCCAGCAGCTTTCTGGGTGCTGGCTGTGGGTGGATCTTGCACCCCTACAGAAGCTGCTAGCCAGATTGTGGAAACAACTATAGAGGCACATTCATGGTCACCATTGATAATGTGAATCTTGCCTTATTGATACAGCTGCTTAAAAATAAACAGAGTAGCAATGCATTCAACAGTGGATACACATATGGATGTGCATTTATTTCTCAACCATTGTGAGCCAAGAGCCTAGAATTCTCAGCGCCTACTCATTGTCAGTATATTTCCAAAAGCCGACTTTTATGATTTGTTTAGAGTGCTGCAGTACTAATAGTACTGTCACTTAACCCAATGAAGAGCCGTAGGCGCAAGGGGAGCAGGTGGACAGGCCAAGAGCTATGAATAAGTCATGTGAGATGGTAAACTTGTATCTTCCCAATTTTAACATATATTCATGAGTATTCCATGCATCCTGATCTTGCACCAAAGACAGTTAAGTAAAAAATGATTTTAAGTAATACTAGCATAATTTATTGAGAAAGAAGAAGCGTCACATAATGGTCGCCCCACTTTTTGCAAAACAAAAAAAAAAGGCCATAAAATCTGTGATGATTATGCAGTGAAATACAGTATTAAAGGAAACAAAAATTCATATTAAGGTAAATAATTGATCTTGATTTCAGAATAGTGATGAAACATTTTTTTTCTCTCAGTAGAAAGTTGAGGGGTATTGGGTGTGGAATAGTATGTCAACAGTGTGTCAGTTTCATTTGCTTAACTTTTTATTACAAAGGGGAGGGGGAGGACAGAGATACATGTATTAGGTAATGCTGTAGAAGAAAAAAGCATCAATAATTTAAAAAAAATAAAAAGAACAAATATCATAAAGCTCTTCATATGGCTACCCCCCACTGAGTCAGTGCCATCCAGTGGAGCCAGAAATTGGTTGTGCTTAAGATGTGAACCTGCCCACCCAAGGGTACCACACCTAACTTTGGCTGATAAAGTCAAACTGCCCAACCTAATTTTTTTTTAAAAAAGGTATGACACCCTATTCAGCATTCCACCTACGTAGCCTACCTCTTTGAAAGGATGATTTTATATATATACATGTATATATATATATGTATATATGCACGTATGTATGTATGTATATATGTATGTGTATATATATAATATTTTATCATAAACCCTCTGGTATCATTACATCAATCTGAATTGAGTACCTTTTAGGATTCTTTTTCTTTAAATTACTGTGGTCTCTCTTGCCTTGATTGCTTCACAGTATCATTTCATACACATTTTTCCAAGTTTTGATGAATTCTACATATATGTTATATCATATGGCATAATGGCATTTTAATACATGAATATTGCTTCCTTTGCTCAGCTATTCCCTAATCAATGGTATTTAAATTTGCTTCCAGTTTTTCACCACTACAGAAAGTATTACTATGGATATTTTGGTATATGTGGGACCATTCCATCTATCTTTGGATTCTTGGGTTATATATTATATATAGGATCAATCTATATGCTGGGCAAAAGGGTATGAACATTTTAGTCACTTTTCTATCAAAATTCTAAATTATTTTCCAAAATGAATGGACCAGTTTACAGTTTAATCAACAGTATAAATGTGGTTATCTTCCAATATTTTGTTATATTAATTAATATAATGTGCCCTTCCAATATTTACTATTTTCATCTTTAATCACCTTTGCTAATTTATGGATATAAGGTAGAACCTCAGAGTTGTTTAAATATTCATTTATATAATTATTATTTGAAGGATTTTTCCCATGTGATTATCAATACTTTACATGTTTTCTTTAGAAAATTACCCAGTCATACCCTATTAGTAATATCTGTTTTTGAATGGCGGTTTATCAGTTCCTTATGTAAAATGGATGTGACAGTTAAATGGCACAGTGGATAGAGTATTGAACTTGGATTCAGAAAGACTCATCTTCCTGTGTTCAAATGTGTCATCAGATACTTACTAGCTGTATGACCCTGGGCAAATCACTTATTCCTGTTTACTTCAGTTTCTTCATCTGTAAAATGGAGAAGGAAGTGGCAAACCACTACAGTATCTTTGCCGAGAAAACAGTAAATGGGGTCACAAAGAGTCAGACATGACTGGAACAACTCAACAACATATATAATGAATATTAGACTTTTATGAGAGATATTTCATGCAAATAATTTTCTATTCAGGAGTTTTTCTTCTTAGAAGAAAAGTGTGAGCTGCATGTGTTTAATTTGTACAAAATCTTTTAAATTTTGTGCAGCCAAAATCATCTATATTTAATTTGTATAACTATTTCTATCTTTTATTTGGTTAAGAATTCTGAATTTATTAATACTTGTGAATAGTCTTTCCTTCTATCCTCCTGTAATTTTTCAGTAATATGATGCTCATTTATGTTTAGGATAAGTATCCATTTTGACTTTATTGTAATATATGCTTTAAGTTGCTGGTCTAAGCCTATTTTCTGGCAGAGTACTTTACATTTTTGCCAGCAGAACTTCTCACATATAGAGTGTTTTCTGCAGCAGAACTTACAAAATAGGGATTACTTTCTAATATTCGTCTTCTTGGGATAACTGAACAGTAGGCTACTCCAGGCAGTTATTTTTCTGGATCTTGCTTTTCTAATCTGTTTCACATTCAAAATTTCTTTTAAAAAAATGCCATCGCCTCATATGCTCCCTATTAATGTTGCTCTGATGTACAGTCCCTGGCTGTACATGTTTCTTCCACATGTATGTACCATGTGTTGGTCCTAGGCACATATTCAAACTCACTTTCTTAACTTTAAAATGGCCACAAAAATGAAAAGGCTAGAACAATGGTTAAAATAATAGCTGGGGAACCTATGGATCTCATTCCTATGTTTTCAGTTCCTCTGATAATATAGATTATTCATAGTGATAAGAATTGGCAATAAAAACAAGAATAATGACAGAGAAGAATTTCTTATAATTTGGATTTTCTGGATATAGTTACTGCCTTCAAAATTCCTAATTATAAATGGTCATGTTGTAAATACTAATTATAATATCATTTTTCTGAAAGTCACTTCTCCAGCAACTTCAGCTACGTACAACACAATTGAGAGTCTAAAAAGAAAAAAAGAAGTAAGACCTGTAATTAAAATAGATGCCACAAGGCTCATGTGTTTCAACCATAGGATATCTCCTCAATCACTAACTCAGATGTAATATTTGCTTTTCTTTTACATACAATTTTATGCAAAATTCATTATTTGGTTTCTTGCCAACACTAGAGGAATTTTAAAAGCTAGGGAATGTGGGAAATGGTGCTGTTAAAAGCAGACACATTGATTTTAAGGAAAAGGGAGTTGACTTTGAAGAAAGAAGGCACAATAACTATAATAATAAACAGACACAATAAACAACCACAGCACTTGGGGCCATTGAGTTTGAAGGCCAGAAATCCTATAAATTTCAATAGCTCCTGAGCCATCACAATATTATTGGGCCTATATTCGAGGAAGGTACATTCAAGTATCTTCATAGTACTTTGAACCTTTTTTATGATGTGTCACATTCTATTTTATATTAGTCATAAGAGTGCCTATCATTTCCTCTATTAAATTATAAATTCTTTAAAGACAGGAGCTGTGACCGGCTTCATCTTTATATACCCTGGGGCACCTATAACAAAGTACATTTCATTTAATATGTGATTAATGTATATTTAAATAAATTTCTGTTTATCAAGATAGCCTTAAGTCATCAAGAAAAGGTTATGTTTAGTATGATCTGTCTAAGACGGTAGAGAGCTGTTTAATGGATTTTAGAAGTATTTCTACTAGAGGTGGTTTTTCAGTTATAACTAGAAAAATTAGGTATTCTTATGTTAAGACAAGTTACGTCCAACAAATAAATTATACTTAGGCTAGATATGAGACATTCTGGACTGTAAAACTGCCTATTTCAGACTCAGATGTTATTTGACTAGAAAGCACCATTGGGAAAAAAGGACTTAATATAACATCTACTGGAATAGTCTATTTCTTTGAAGGCTCTGCTCTAATGACCAACAAATGGTAAGAAAAGGAGGCAAAAATTTATGGAAAATGCATGTATAATGAAGATATAAATTAAATTATAACTTCACTTTACTACAGCTATGCTCACAAGGAAAAAGTATGGTAGGTGTGGGAAATCCAATGATAAGTAATATGAAAAATAGGATTCACAGATTTACTAAGAATTTATTTTGAATTTTAATCTGGTTATAAATTTGCAAAATATTCTACCATTCTGAAAGAAAAAAAAAGTTCTATAGACTAGAAGTAATACTAGAAATCGGACACCTGCATTTAGCTAAAGAGCTAAATGAAAATCATCTAAGGAGAATATTATGGAATTGATCCATATGCTCTCTTTTATTATGACTTTGCTTACCATCTTAGCTAAAACCCTTATCAACTGTCACCTACACTCAAATGTCCTAACTGATCTATCTACCTGTCCCCCATTCCAATCTTTCCTGACACAGCTGCCAAATTGATTTTTTTCTTTGGCACATATCTGACCATGTCACTCCCCTATTCATCAACTCTACTGGCTCCCTATTGAATCTAGGATAAAATAGAAACACCTCTCTTTGGCTTTTAAAATAAGTTGAGGTAACATATAGAAAGTGCTTTGCAAACTTTAAAACACTATTATTATTTAAAACATTTCATAACCTGGCCCCAAACTATCTTTCTAGATTCACTGGACATTATTCTCCCTCTTAAACTCTACGATCCAGTCAAACTGGATTTCTCTCCTTCCTCACATACAACACTCTCCAATATGTTGCATATGTATGCCATTGCACTGGCCTTTCCATGAGCCTAGAATGCAATCACTCCTCACCTCAATTTCATTATGTTACTATTTCAAGAATAAGAGGTTTGGCATACAGTAGGCACTTAATGAATACTTTTTGATTGACTGAAGAGTGCTTCTCCACTCTCCAGTTATTAAGGACAATAAAGTGTTAACCTCCTTCCAAACAAAAACAAAATGAAACAAAACAACCTCCCCCTTCCTTGCCTTTGAGAAGAGTTGCAGTGTGAAAAAAGGGCAAAAGTATTTAAAGAGAGAGAAGAATATCTTGAATAGTGAGTAGACTTGACGTGAAAGAACCTCACACAGAAGAGAAGGAAAATGACTGACACTCTATTAAGAAGCAAGAAGGTGGCTCTTCCCTTTGACCCAGCAATACCACTTCTAAGGCTGTGTCCCAAAAAGATCACGCAATTGGGAAATGGACCAGTATGTACAAAAATATATAATAACCTGGAAAGACTTACGTGATCTGATGCTGAGTGAGGGGAGCAGAACCAGGAGAACATTGTACACAATTGCAGACACATCCTATCTGTGATAACTAACTTTGATAGACTTGGCTCCTCTCAGCAATGCAAGGTTCTAAGACAACTCCAAAAGACTCATGTTGAAAAAAGCTATCCACATTCAGAAAAAGAATTACACAGTCTGAATGCAGATTGAAGCAAACTATTTGCTCTCTCTTTTTTTGTTTTGTTGCTTCTTTCTCATGGTTCATTCCAATGGTCATAATTCTTCTTTACAACATTGCTAATGTGAAAATATGTTTTATGTGAAGGTATATATAGAAGCTATATTGGATTGCATGCCATCTTTGGGGGGAGGAGGGAAGGAGAGGGAGGTAGAGAAAATTTGGAAATCAAAAGCTTGTGGAACTGAATTTTGTAAACCAAAAATAAATAAATTAATTTTTAAAAAAAAGAATGAGGAGGCTCTTCCTGAAAAAGATCATTTCACGCCTCAAGATGTAACAGCTGCCCATACCCCAAGGAATGCTGATGTGAATCCAAAGATCCTGGAAGGTGAGATCATCTGGCACAGGTCAGAAGGAGAAGAGGAAGTGGTGGTTGGTCCTGACTTCATTACTCTAACACAAAGGAGAGATCTGCTGCTTTACTGGAGCACATGCCCAAGACAAGACAGAAAACCTCTCAAGATTTGTCAAGAAGATATTCACTTCTTGTGATCTGTGCAGGAGCAAATGATATTCTGTCAGAAGAAAACTAGAAAGTGCCCTGCTAAAGATAAGGAAGCCTAATAGAAGAAACTGAAGACATTAGGGAAAAAGTAATTCTTTTCATTCTTGCTATTCATTGAAGTAAGTGAAAGGTTTCAATAGGAAAGACAGATTTGAGAAATGAAAAGTCATTTAAAAAGCCAGAGTCTGAGAATGAGATTGGTATTTCAGGACCATTGCTTAAAAATTTGGATGGCAAGCTTCCAACCAGAAATGGAATATACCTAATGACAGCTGGTAAGAATGCACTTGCTTTTAGTCTTACAAATCAAATCAAAAGAGCTTTAAAATGAAAAAATGAAAGGGAAGGAGAAAACTGTCTACATATTTATCCGCACTGTCAGATTCCATAAATAGCAAATGCATTGGAAAAGGAATCACAGTACAGAAGCAAAAAAGTTCACAAAATTTAAGAAAGCAGCCAGCATTAAACCCATGGTCTCATAAGTCTTTACATGTATATGCAAATTTAGTTCAAGAGCAAGATGAACTAGAGGTTTTAACAAAAGAAAAATCTGGTTTTATAGATATGACTGATGTTTGGTAGAAGAGATCCTGCTAGGATATATCTTACGCAAAAGAAGCAAGATAGGTGAAAGGATATATGCATATGAAGAAATCCAGGCACCAGACGAGAAAGCATACAGTGGAAAACATTCAGGTGAAGATTAATGGAAGCTGAACGAAATAGATATTGTCACATGAGTACATTATAGAACACCTGTTACTTCCTGACATAGTGTGGGCAATTTCAGTTCTCCATAGATCTGCTGGTATTCTCTCAGCAGCTAATAATTTATTTACTTGCCTTTGCAAAAATGTCATACTTCAAAAGTTGAAGAAACCAAAAAAGTGAAACGTTGCTCTGGATCTGACATTCAGTAACAAGGAGGATTTGGCTGCTGGTGTAGAAATGATGGAAACCTTAGATTAAGGTTCATCACTTATTCTTAGAGTTTGTGGTAGAGAAAGAAAAGAAAACCAGAAACAGTTTGACAGGTGCTACAGATTAGAGCGTAGCATATTCCAAAGACTTTGGAGAAAGGCTATTATAGACTAAAACTCTACTGCAGGAGTCAGCCCAAAAAGAATAAGAAACTTTTAACAATGAAATTCATGAAGATACAAAATAAACAAACAAAAAAAATTGAAGAGAACAACAAGAGTGGAAGTTTAAAAAATACTAAGCTATATTGGGGAAAAGAAGAGGATTAACAAAAGAACATCAAAGCTGAGGAGAGAAAGGATAATGACCACCAATGATATTGGGAAAAGAGAAATCCCTTCAACTATTATTTTACTTTGTTTTCTCTGCCAAGAAGAATACTCTTTGTATTTGAAAGGATAAACAAAAAAATCTAAGAGGGAATTAATGCCCACAACAAGAAAGCAAACTATAAGAGAGCATTTAGTTTCCTTTGATGAATGAATTAATGAAAAAGCATTTATTAGAAGCCTACGACCTTTTCTAATGAGATATTTCCTGGTTAAATTTTATACCATTTGTTCTGTTTTTGCATGAAAAGTCAGTATTGGTAATATGCTGAGGCCCACTTAAACTCACTTTGAGTAGGTGCCTAATATCTTTTGAAATTCACTTTGAATTTGGGCTTGGTGAAAGTGAGTAGGTTGGGGTATTTTTGCACAAGTATGTAAACAGAATAAGATATCACACTGAAGAGGAAGTCTGACACAGGGCAAAGTGGCAGGAATACAAATAGAAAAGCAAGGTAGTTACTACACTCACATCCTAACTAAAAAAAATAAACACATATGACTCAGCTCTAGGACAAAGAGAAAGCTTGGTGGTCTTTATGGTAAAGGGACAGAGTACATGCCCAAGGATCTTCAGGGTGCATTGGCATGTCAGATGATTCAGATGAACAATATCCTAAGGCAGTGGTGTCAAACTCAATAGAAGCAGGGGCCACTGAACTGTGCATAAGGATCCCTGTGGGCCATGTATTGACTTAGAAAACCACATATTAATATTGTCTATGTTTTATTGTATTTTTTAAAAATTGTTAAATATTTCCCAGTTACACTTTAATCTGGTTCTAGTGACACGTGAGAGTATTGTGAGCTGCATGTGGCCTGTAGGCCTCATGTTTGACACTTCTGCCATACAGTATTAAAGTAAAAAGTAGATGTGACTGCTAAGCTGTGGTCAGAAATTTTTTGAAAACTTGTAGAAAATAGGTATACCAAAGAACTGGAAAAGGATAAATATTGCCTCTATTTTCAAAAAAGGGAAGAAAACTAAATCTATAAACTACAGACCTATTAGTTTGACTTTGATTCCTAGAAACACTTTAGAGTATATAAATAAATTAAGAGCTAATGAATGTCTAGAGAAAGAGCCAACTTTCACTGATTAAACTCCTTTTTTACACCTCTGAGCCTAATGCAGATAGTGTGGTTTGAAATCACCCTTTCCTTCCCAACCCCATCTATGCATTTGCTTGATCTTCACCTGATGCCCTATTTAGTTAAATAATAATTCATGTATCTGTCCTTTCCTTCTTCTGGATATTCTACCTTAATTTGTTCTCCTTTATGAGATTCTGCCTCCACTTTATTGCCTGGATTCTCTCAATGATTCTTACAAAGCGAGACTTTAAGATATATAATAACAATGGCAACTAGGTGTGGCGCAGTGGATAAAGTGCCAGGCCTCAAATCAGAAATACCTGAGCTCAGATCTGGCCTCAGACACTTACTAGATGGGCAAGTCGCTTAACTCTGTCTGTCTCAGTTTCCTAATCTGTAAAATGAGCTGGAGAAGAAAATGGCAAACCATTCTAGTATCTTTGCCAAGAAAACTCCCAAAAGGGTCACAAAGAGTCAGACTTGCCTGAAAATGACTAAACAACAATTTCCCCCTTACAGCATGTAAATATTAGATCATCTTTGCCTTCACTCACTCTGTACCTTAACCTCCAATGTTTTATTTTTAACATTTCTCTGTTCACTTTGTTAATGATCTACAAGAGGACAGTTTGCTAGTCAAACTACCCAGTTCTCTAGCTTCACAGCCCATGCAGCCAGAATTAAAGTCTGATATTATATTAGAGCTATATTCTCTTACAAAGAAATATACTAAATTTTACAGATAGAAAATGGAGAGAAATAAGGCAATTTCCCTTGATTTTCATTATCGCATGTTCCAGCAATTTTCTTTCATTTCTCGTTCTCATTTATTAATATTATGTGATTCAAATAGGTATTTCTGATATGTGAATTGCATCGTGTAAGAGTTCCTCTTTGATGCCAAAGCTGTGGAATTTGACAACCCTATTTCTGGTTGAGTGAAACTTACAGCTACTCTCTGTTGGGGTGTAATGGAAAGCAGGGTGGGACTTGCTTGCCATTACATGGGGTTATATGTTAATCTGCATTTTGCCGTTCATTTCTAAAATTTCAAGGCAATTTTTCTGCATGAATTCCTGGATCAATATTCAAATTCTTTTTTATTCTTCTAGGAAACAAAAAATTGTCAAATTGTCTCGTCAAACTCTGTCCTCTAAATTAATTGCATTGGTTTATAGAAAGCAAGCCTTTTTCTAGGTCTACTTTTTTAAAAAAAATTTCTGTTGCTTGCTCTCTCGTTTCAAAATCTGTGTATTCTATTTGGGTCATTCTATTCTATGTAGAATACTCAGTTTTACTAGGAATTTCAGCCAACTATTCTAAGCTTTTGAGTCTCTTTCTTTCTTTCTTTTTTTTAACTTTCAGTACTTCTAGGTCCATATTGATATATGTCACAACAAACTTTCTATCTTATCATATTATATTACTTAACCACCATGAGGTTCTTTTGATAAGTCCATTCTTTATTTTGAACATATAGCTGATACTGTTATTTTTGAGTTTTGTACTTTCCTTCCCAAGATTTTTATTCATTTTTTTTTACTCTCGTATTTATTTATTGCTATCAGGGTCTGTTTTTTTTTTCTCAACCATTTCTTCAGTTGCTATGCCAGTTTTCCTGGTCTATTTCCCCTCTCCTGTTTATTATTCTTTTACTCACTATGGCACATCTGTTACTGTTTAGAAGAGATGATGTAGAGATGAGCAAACGAGCTTAGTCATAACCACTGAGCCATCCTGCCAGAATGCCCTATTATATGCTGTTTTAAAGCATGTTTATTTTTTTAGTTATGTTCTATCTAAGCTAATGTCAAAATAGTTTATATTAACTCCATGTATATACATGCATATTCGCATGTATTTAATGTCAGTGGTGTTAAAAGAGGTACATGGGTAATGTGAGTGGTCAACATGGAATAAAAAAATTAGCCATGGATATCCCACATAGACATGATTAATACGTGACTCTATACACACACCAGTGAGTTTTCAGTTAAGAAAACACAATGTTTCCTCAGTTTCAAATACAAAAAATAAAGTATCAGAGGAATCTATGATTGAAGCATAGAATTTTAAAGGGATAAAGCATTTCCCTATTTTTATCTGATTAGTAACCTATTCTATTATAAAATAGGCAAAAACTACAAAACGGCCTTTAAATAGAATTATTCAGGAAATAATACTTGAATTTTCTCCTTAAAACAAAATTAGTTTACAAAATAATTAGTCAATCAGGGGCCATTGGAGGAGAATTCCCCATTATACTACATCCAATGAATGAATGCTCAGCCTCTGCTTAAAGAAGGGGGAACCAACCACTTTTCATCACAACCAGTTCCACTTTGGAGGCCCCTAACTTTAGGACATCCAATCTAAATTTGTATTTTTATAACCTTATCCTATTATTCTAGGCTCTGCCTTCTGGGTCCAGACAGAACACATCTGGTCTTTCTTTTTTACATGACAGCCTTTCAACTTTCTACACAAAGCTAAAATGTCCCTCCGTCCACCCTAATCCTCTTCCTCTCCAGGGAAAACTACCAATTTTTCAACCGATCCTCGTATGATGTGGCCTGAAGCCCCTTCAGCACCCTAGTTTCTCTGCTCTGGACACTTTCCATCTTATTAAGAATCTTTTTTATACCATGGTACCATGAACAAAACACAGTTCTCTAAAGGTGATCTGTCCAAGACAGAGTACAGTATAGTACTTTTTGGTAGTATATCATTTTTTGTAGTATCTCATTAAAATAGTTGGGGGCTACATCAATATACTAATACTTTTTAAAAGTTACTAATTCAATTACATTGTTGAAGGAACCTAGCTTGAAGATAGACGGATAAAATATAAAACCAAAGCTTCCATCAAAATGTTAAATTAGGAGGACAAATTAATGTTAAAATTTGTTCATGGGAGGTATTATGTCCAGTTTATTGAAATACACAACGAATCATAAAGGCCATACAATAACTACACAAGTAGGAGTAAGGGCCAAGGGTTTTAATGTAACTAATTCTTACCAGAACATTATGCTAGGAATTTTAAAATCATTGCTTTACGGTAAGACAATAAAATAAGAAAGGCATTTTGAAGCCTAGAAATCTTGATCCTTTTTGATACACTACACTTTTCAGAGATGCCTAAGATTGCTCTGCAGTGATCCCATCATATTTGTCTGAATATAAGGCTGTACCTTACAAAACTCGACTGCAGCTTACAATGTTATCTTTTAAACCTGTAATTTTATATATACTTTTTCAAAAGTATCTTATTTCAGAAGCAGAATTTGTATTTGGATCAGTGTGCTATTCCTTAGTTCTCAAAAGTGACAACAACAACAACTAAAAGACCTGGCAGAACTGAAGCATTGACAGTGTACGATGCCAAGTGGGAAGCATGCCTCTAAATACCACAGGGAAGAACCTTGCCATTTTTTGTGGCTGCTGTCCAGAGCTATCCACATTAAAAACACTCAGGAGTCATGATAAAGAGACCTTGTTAACTGCCAAACTGCAATCAACTTGATTGGACCTCAGCCTACAAGGCTGTCCTACAGAAGCAAAAACCAGGGGTGGTGTCACAGGAAGTATCCTCTTTACTTCAAAATGTATACTACTAACAAAGAAGCTGTTAATTAGTTGTCTTTTTTCCACTTAAAAAAATTTTTAGACTCAATGGCCAGAACACAAACACAGAATAGAGAAAAGAAACAAAAACATCATAAACTTAAATATAACAATAAATTTTTACTTCAAGAAGGCCTGTATGATAAATAATACATGTTGTGTTGAAAAATGTCCATCTTTCGTTTGCTTCCTTGTAAATTTTCTTTTGTTCACTGCTGTGTACTTTTTTCCTTTTTCTTTCTTCCCTCCCACCCCCCGAAGCTACAATTAAGCTTGGATATGGTTCTCTATAGCTATAGATATATACATACACATATAAATATAGACATACATTTTTCCAAACAAATTCTACTCCTAATCTTCATTTTTATGTTTGTGCTTATCTCTTGTTTCCTATCCCTCCTGCCTCCTCTACTTTGCTTCTACCCACTACCTTGCCCTCCTATTACTTGCCTATCCCCCTCTAAGAATCCCTTCCCTATCCTCCCCTTCCCATAAATATAAAGTCCCTTTTATATCCCCTTCGCCATATTTTAATTGCTTTAATCTTGATGCTTTTAATAGTTTATCCTTGAGCTGGGGGTTTCAGGATTTGACTATGACATTCCTATGAGTTTTCCTCATAGAATCTTTTTTAAGTGGTGATCCATGGATTTTTTCTGTTTCTACTTTCCCCCTTGTTCTAATGCTTCAAGACAATTTTCTTTAATTATTTCTTCTATTATTGTATCAGATTTCTTTTTTTGATCATAACTTTCAAGCTTAGTTTTCTTAAACAAGTGTTTAATACATTCTTTAAAAGTATGTAGCACTACTAAAATTTCAGATTAAATAGCATAAGATTAAGTTCCAAAATATATTGAAGAAAATAAATATCTAAACAAGAATTAAAAGTTCATTTCTTAAAAATCATCCAAGAATAGAAGTATTATATGAAATAAATGAGTCATACCATATAGAGCCTTCGCACTTGTTTTGGAGTTATGATCTCTGTCCATCTGGGGAATGGTGGGAGATCCATAACCACTGTAATAAAACAAAGACATCATGTTAGGTTAAAGTCCAGAGCTAGTAATAAAATTCTAGAATCCTTCAAAACACAATTCCAAAATTATTTTGTATTTTCAATAGAAAATGGAAGCCTTGTAGTAGGCTTAGTAGTATGAGCAATATTTTTTTTCTTCTACCAACCATGATCATTTACATAGTCAAAGAAACTTAACATGCATCAAAATTGATCTTAATTATAATTAAATGCAGTCTCCAAGTTCCAATCAAAAGAATGGAAAATTTTTGATATAATTTTAGTTATTGAGAAGTTTTTCATAGTGACGTAATCTATTGATCCAGTTACAAGCTGTAAATTATATATGTTTTATTGAATGGATGAATATTTTTAGATGTGTGAAAAGAGTTAAAAGATAATTTTATTCACTAATTTCAAATCCTTTTTTCTACAATCATCTTTCTACTATAACATCAATCAGCAAAATTTGAATTTTGACTTATTTGAATTTGGCTTTTTCTTCATTCCCTTATTACTTTTTTCTTATAGATATTAATGAGATTTTCCAGCTACAGAGAGAAGTATGACTTAAATACAATATGAATAACTTGAAACTAGAGAATGATGAAGACACGGTACCAAATATTGGCTAATACAAAACATTTCATAGAAAGGCAATATAAAGGAATATAAATGCCTTGCAAGCAAGGGTTGTATTTCTATCTCCGATGGCTAGCACAAAGTAGGAGGTGCTTAATAAATACTCATTGATTAACTGTTATTCACAATTTACTTGGGCATCTCATCCTGACTAGATGCTATGAAGTTTTAAAGATATGTACTAAAAGAGAACAGGAATGTATATTGCTGAGATATCGACAAGGAAAATAAATTAACTTTGCATTTGAAAATATAAAATGATATGCATGATAAACCCCTTTTCCAAAGTTTAGTTTATCTTTCCAACTTACTTCACTTGAGAAGGATAACTTCCAAAGCCACTGGGATGGTTGGAAATATGTCCATTCATTCTGGCCTTCACTTCCTCACAACTATATTCTGTAAAAAAATAAAAAAGAAAGATATGAATTTAATATACATATAACAGAGGTAGATAGATATAGACAGAAAGAGAGATCTGAACACTAATTCAATGCAAGTTGGCATAAACATGCTGAAAATTTCAAAAGGAATTATCTAAAATAACAAAATCCCTTAAACCAATAAGAAACAAACTAGTTTTGAATGTCAAAGTACATACACTTCACCCTAGACAGAATGTTATTTTTATGGTCTCAAGGAATATTCATTTCAAAAGTCAAAAGAATTTCAGGAGTTACTTTTAGCTCTTATTTTTTTTTTATTATCTAGCATTTTTTTCCACACACACCCAAAATAAAACGGTCCCCTGCCACTACAGGAAAACATTCCTTGTAGTAATATGCATAGTCAAGCAAAACAAAGGTCCATATTGGTCATGTCCAAAAATGTGTTTCACTCTGCATATTTAATTCATCACCTCTATATCAAAAGGTGGGTAGCAATCTTCATCACCATTCCTTTGTGGAATCATGGTTAATCATTGTATTGATCAGAGGTTTTAAGTCTTTCACAATTGCTCATTTTAACAGTGTTGGTGCTAATACTATAAGTTATTCTCCTGATTCTGCTCATTTCACTCTTCGTCAGTTCACATAAGTTTTCCTAGGCTTCTCTAAGTGTCTCTTCATTTCTTCCAGTACAATAGCATCTCATTATATTTAATTGCGATGATCTGTTCAATCATTTACCAACGGATGAGCAACTCCTCCATTTCGAGATCTTTATCACACCAAAAAGTGATGCTTCAAATATTTTTGTAAAAATCTCTTTAGTGAATAGATATTGCTATCATTCATGCAGTTTAATAACTTTTGGTGTATAGTTCTATATTGATTTCCAGAATGGCTGGAACAATTCATAGCCCCAGCAACAGTTAGTCAATGTTAGTTTTCCCACAGGCCATCCAAAATTTGTCATTTTACTTGTCAACTGTGCCAGTCTAATGTGTGTGATAGAATTACAATGTTGTTTTAGTTTATGTAATTTGCATATTAGTGATCTGAACCTTTTTTAAAAAAGTATGGCTATAAATAGCTTGAATTTCTTCCCTTCGAAACTGCCTTTGACCATTTATCAATTGAGGAATGGTTCTTATTATAAGATTCTTCCTCATGAACATGCTGTCTTAATTATTTATCACACTCTAATCTAATTACTTCATGTCTGGGTTACTCCAAGTTTCCCCAGTTGACCTTCCTTCCATATCTAGCTTACCCTTCAAATTGCTATAAAACTAGCTCTCCACATACTCCAATATTTAATTACTATCTCTCTCCTGATGATTCTCAAATCTACCTGTCCTTCCCCAAATTCTCCCTTGAATTCCAATCTCACACTTCTAACTTCCTTTCAGATCATCTCAAATTGGATGTCCATTAGTCATCGTAAAATTCAATATGTCATAAACAGAACTCAAATTTTCCTATAAACCCTCCCTTCCTCCCCTCCGACTTTCCCAATTACTATAGAGGGCAACACCATCCCTCACAATCCCCCAGGCTCACAATCTAGGAATCATCCTGGATTCCTCATTATCTCTCACCTCTCATATCCAATCTGTTGCCAAGGTCTGTTGATTTCATCTTTATGAAATCTTTTGCATAAGTTTCCTTCTGTCCCCTGACACTGCCACCACTCTAGTGCAAGTCCTTTCACCTCACTCCTGGATTATTGCAATAGCCTCCTGGTGGGTGTGCCTGCCTTAAGTCTCTCCCCAATCTAACTCATCTTCCATTCAGTCATTAAAGTGATTTTCCTAAAATGCAAGTTCAACCATGTCACTCCCCTCCTCAATAAACTCCAGAGGCTCCTATTATCTCTAGAATCAAATAAAAAATGCTCTGTTTGCCACTGCAAGTCCTTCATAACCTAGCTCCCTCTTAACTTTCCAGTCATTTTATACTTTAGTCCTCAAAATGTACTCTTCCATCCAGAGACACTGAGATTTTGGCTATTCCATGAAAAACAAACTTCATCTCTCAGCTCTGAGAATTTTCTTGAGCTGTCCCTTATGTCTGGAATGCTCTCCCTCCTCTTATCTGACCACTGACCTCCCTGTCTTCCTTCAAGTCAAAATTAAAATCCTACTTTCTACAGGATGTCTTCTCCAACTCCTCTTAATTCTAATGCCTTCCTTCTGTTAATTATTTCCTATTTATCTTGTAATAATTTCCTTTGTACATA
>CM053623.1:156218176-156261379 GCA_028646595.1 Phalanger gymnotis | reverse complement strand
AAAATCCTACTTTCTACAGGATGTCTTCTCCAACTCCTCTTAATTCTAATGCCTTCCTTCTGTTAATTATTTCCTATTTATCTTGTAATAATTTCCTTTGTACATATTTATTCGCAGGTTGTCTCTCCCATTAGATTGCAAGCTCCTTGAGAGCAGGAACTGTCTTTTGAATCTTTTTGAATCCCCAGCACTTAGCACAGCGACTGGTACATGGTAGGCACTTAATAAATGTTTTTGATTGAAAAATCTTCCATGGCTCCACATTAACTACAGCACCAAATTTAAATTTCCATAGCTGACTGACACTCCCTCTATACAACATGGTCCTACCACGTCTAATAAATACCATAATAACCCCAATGCTCTGGTTATGCTGGATTGTTTAGTTCAGGACTTTTGTTCATGGCGTTTCCTTTGCCTAAAATGCTCCCTTCCCTACTAAAATTGCGATCCATCTTTCGAGGCCAAGCTTGAGTCTTAACTCTTCCAAAAAAGCTTCTCTAATACTGAAGTGTCATGGAATGACTAGACTTGGACTGAAAAGACCTCAGTTATGGGTCCCTGCTTTGTTCTTTAGTATTTTCATGGATATTTTCAAGTTACAGTTTGCTCATTTGTGTTAGGTAACCACAGAGATTCCCTTCTACTATTCTATAATCAATCTCCCTCTTGAATTCCAGAATCTATCTAGGTACAGGAGTATACATCATGGGGATTAGGGGTGTGGTGCCCCTGGTATCTGGAAAATCTATGTAAAATTTTTTGGCCCTCCCTTCAAACCACAGAAGTCTGAATTATTATGGCATTAAAAGATAAAATATGGTGATATTATATAATACCTCACATATATTTAATGCATTTCTGAGTTTCTAAACTTTTTCTGTGTCATCTACTCGTCTTTGAGTGTCATATGTAGCTTCCGCAACACTCCTAAATAATTCCATTTAATTTCTTATACCAACTTATGACAAATTGAAACTGTGATGGAGAAAGCTGTGATGTGGAAGGGATGACCGTACTTGCCAATTTAGCTCTAAATGAAGATTTTAAAACCACTTCTCTTCATGATACACAATCCTATCTCAACAGGAAGTTTTAGGTCAGACAATACCTAGAGAACTCTGTTACTTTTCCTCACAAGACACCCTAGTTATTACAAGATAGCCCATCTGGGTGCCACCTTTCAGAAAAGACATTGACAAGCTAGAATGCTTCCAAAAGAAAGAAACCAGGATGCTGAGGGAACTCAAAACTATGTTATATCAGAATAAGTTAGAAGAATTGCATGGATATCCAGCAGATGCCTGAATAACTGGCTGCATCTAAGCTGAACTCTCCTACAACAAAACAACAAGAAAAAAAAACAAAAACAAAGAGTGGACGGGAATGAAATCCACATGAGAAAAAAATCAGTAGAGAAAATAAAGGAATGAATGAGAAATGCTATGGGGTCAAATTTCAAAGATTTGTGAAGAAAGGAAAGGATTTGTGAAGAAAGGAAAGGATACTCTTGGCATCATAACTATGATTTAATCCTTCTAAACAATCTTGTTCATATGTTTAAAATAAATGTATAAATGTAAAATTACACTATGCTTAATAAATTAACAAATGGAAATTGGCCTATGTTCTAGATGGGTGTTTATGAATATTAGAGTTTGCTTTATTTCTCCCATCTTTTTCCTTGAGGCATACTTAAGCATTGGTGCTACTATTTCTCGTTGCTAGGAAAAGTGGTAGCACACAAAGAAATGGAGTTTAAAAGTCAGAAGAATGCTATTAGGGTTTGTCTTTGCCATTAATAAATCATGTAACGCTGAGCAAATCACTTAATCTACATCCACCGATTTCCTAATGTGATGGTATTAATAATGCTGATGATAAAAGCTCATGTTTAAAAGTCTTCAAAGCTTATAAAGCACTTTGCATATTCTTCTGAGAATCACATGGAATAACAGCCAAATGCTTAAAACTTAAATGTATTATTCAAGTCTATCTCACAAGTATCAATGAATCAGAGAATTTGAGGTGGTAATACAGCCTGTGCATAAGCACCTCCAGTAAGTAGAACCCAATATGTTTTAAGATACTCCAGTCCACTCTGGGATATCTCTAATTTTTAGTAAGAATTTCCTTTTTTGTGGTTATTCATCTGTTTCAGTCGTGTCCAACTCTTCACGACCCCATTTTGATTTTCTTGGCAAAGACACTGAAGCGGTTTACCATTTTCTTTTCAGCTCATTTTACAGATGAAGAAACTTGGGCAAAAAGTGACTTGCCCAAGGTTACACAGGTAGTATCTGGGACCACATCTGAAGTCAGATCTTCTTGACTTTAGGCCTGGTGTTCCATCCATTGAGCCTAAATCAAGCCTAAATCTTCCTTTCTGCATCTTCTACCTTATTGTCTCTGTAAAGCTAAGAATCAACCCAGTCTTCTTTTCTTCACCCTAAGCATTCCTTCCATGAATCTCCTTTGAGAGAATTTCAAGGCCCCTGACTCCTCTTTAGGACACAATCTGTCTTGTCTATATCATTTCTAAAACTTGGTACACAGTACTGACTACAGTATACGAACAGCATCTAGCCAAACACCATGCTATTTTGAATGTTGTCTGGAACATCGTTTGCTTTTTTGTTGTTGTTATAAAGTTACTCCATTGACACATTGACTCTATAACCCACTAAAGAACTCAGGCCTTTATAACAACAAACTTTTAATCTATTCTTATGATTTCCTGAATTCTAATGTAGAATGTAGAATTTTAACCCCTATTAAACTTATCTTTATTTGACTTGACCTGTGAAGAGCTTTTTGGATATTGACTCTTCTATCTCACATTAGCTATGACCCTCAAATTTAGGATCAAAGACTGAGAAATGGAAGAACATCAGAGGCTGAATCCAACCCCTGTTTTACCCACGAGGAAACAACCTAAGAGAGGTTTATGACTTGATCAGCGTCAAATTGGTAATGTCCAAGTCAGGATTTAACCTCACTAACTCCTCCTGATTCCACATCCAACGCATTACCTATTATATGCTACAATTAATTGTTGACATCAACAAGTTTGATAAACAGGACTTCTATAGTTT
Source organism: Phalanger gymnotis (assembly GCA_028646595.1). Classification (NCBI taxonomy): domain Eukaryota; kingdom Metazoa; phylum Chordata; class Mammalia; order Diprotodontia; family Phalangeridae; genus Phalanger; species Phalanger gymnotis. Next base: position 156,258,284 of record CM053623.1, on the reverse strand, counting down.
CACCCAAATAACTGATAAAAATGTGGAACAGCACAGGTCCAAGAATAGGGGCATTCCTACGCTTTTGAAATTGACATTCACCTACTAATAATTACACTTTGGAATTTAGTCATTGAATCTGCTCCAATTTTAGTGAAACTGTACTATCAACAATCCAGGTGCTGTCTTGTCCGTAGGGATGGCATGATAGACTTTGGCAAATGCTTTGCTGAAATCTGAGCATCTTATGTCAACAAAATCCCACCGATCAACTCTTTTCTCATTTCTTTTTTAAGAGAAACAACATCTGCCCTTGTGTTCACTCTCAGTTGTGTCTGACTCTTCATGACCCCCATTTGAGGTTTTCTTGGCAAAGATACTAAAGTGGTTTGCCATTTCCTTCTCAAGCTCACTGCACAGATGAGGAGACTGAGGCAAAGTTGGTTAAGGGACTTGCCCTGGCTCACAGAGCTAGAAAGTATTTGAGGCCAGATTTGAATTTAGGTCTTCTTGACTCCAGGCTGAATGTTTCATCCACTACACCACCTACCTGGCCAACATTTGCCATACTCCATTTTTTGGGTGCATATACTGTATGCACAATTCAAAATCCTATACATTTTTACTAAAATATATCCTCATTAAAACCTTCATTTCCAACAGACAAGTGATCAAAGGATATTTAAAATTTCAGAAGGAAGGCAAATGATCTATAATCATATGAAAGATTGCTCCAAATAATAAGGCAAATGGAAATCAGAAGAACTCTGAGGTTTCACCTCACCTATAAAATTGACAAAGATGGTAAAATACAGAACCAGTTGATTTGAAGAGGAGCTGAGAGAATTCAGGCATCATAATACATTATTGATGGAACTGAACTGTCCAACCATTCTGGAAAACATTTGGAATCATTTGAGAAAAGTCACTATCTTCTGAATCAACTATTCAGCTATTGGGGATCTACTAGAAGGAAATTAATGACAGAACGAAACATCTAATGTATAATTTCTTAAAAATCATACCAACTACTTTGTGGTAACAAAACAACAACAACAACAGAAAGAAAATAAAGAGAGATTATCCTAATACATGGTGTGAGATGTAGGTCTATGCATAGTTTCTGCCAGACTACTTTCCAATGTTTCCAAAAGCATTTTCTTTTTCTTTCTTTCTTTCCCCCTGCACCCAAATAGTGAGCTACTGTCCAAACAACTAGGATCTTTGGGTTTACCAAACACTAGGCTACCGGGCTCATTTGTTTTTGCACACTGTGTATCTAATTTGTTCTAATTTGTTGACAAATCTTTCTTACCAGTTCCAAAACTGTTTTGATGATTACATCTTGGTAATATAGTTTGAAATCTGGTGCTATTAGGTACCTTTGCATTTTTTTCCCATTAATTCCCTTGATTTTCTTGACCCTGTATTCCTCTATCTGGATTCTGTCATGATTTTTTCCTAGTTTTAAGAAGTAATTCTTTGTTGGTAAGGCACCAAATAAGTCAATTAATTTAGTCAATTATTATATTAGCTCAGCCTACTCATAAGCAATTAATATTTCTCTATTTAGATGTGTTTATTTGTGTGAATGGTGTTTTGTAACAGTGCTCACATAACTGACAATAATAATAACAGCTAACATTTATTTAGCACTTACATGTGTCAATTACTGAGCTAAGTACTTCACAATTATTATCTCATTTGATCCTTACAACAACCCTAAGAGGTAAGTGCTATCATTATCTTCATTTTGCAGATGAGAAAACTGAGTCAAACAATCGACATGACTTGACTACAGTCATACAGCTAATAAGTATCTGAGGCCAGATTTGCACTCAGGTATTTCTGACTCCAGGACTGGCATTCTATCCACTGTTCCACCTAGACAACCTAGTTCCTGTGTGTGTCTTGGAAGGTAGATTCCTAAGTATTTCACGCTCTCTGTATTTGTTTGATTGGAATTATTATGGAATATTTCTTTCTATCTCTTCCTGCTGGGTTTTGTTGGTAATATGTACAATCTCTGTCTTTTCTACTTCAGCTGAAGCATAAAAGATTCTGCTCTAGCCTCTTAGTTTAACTCTATATGTAACTTTCTGCTATAAGTGTGTTTTTTATAAGTAACATATTATTTAATTCTGGCACCTAATCCATTCTATCTGCTTCCATTTTATGGGTGAGTTCTTGCCATTCACATCTGCAGCCACAGACCTACATTTGGTCATAGTCATTCCTCTCCACCCCTGGTCTTGTGACCTAGAACTGGGTAACAGTGACAGAGCTTCTAATATTAGTTCAGGGGCCCCTGGGATCTCTTTCTTCCTAGTGCTTCTTGCTCTGATGTTCTATCTCAGTTCCTTTTCTATCCCTGGGTATTAAAACGCTCCCAGTCCTACTGCTATTGCCACTGCACTAAACTCCTGACCAGCCCCTACCCCAGGGTCCACAGACCTCTTTGTATGACTTCCTAAGCTGCACTGGGATGGAAAAATGACTTACTGGACTCTTTCTTGGCTTTCCAAACCATAATTCAGTTTGGCTCATTTTTAAAGTTGTTATGGAGAAGTTTTGGAGGAGAGTCAGGCAAAAATGCTGACTCTCACTCTGCATCTTGACTCTACCCTCAGTTCCTGTACATCTTGACATACAACAGGGATATGTGATATAAAGATTCCTGGTTCCCTCCTCCCCTCCCCATTAATGAGTTCCCCTCTTAACTGCAGTGCTCTTAAATTTCAGGTAATCAAAATTCTTTCATTCATTCAACAAGCATTTATTAATTATCTAGTATGAGCTAGCAACTGTCCTAGGTACTAGAGATAGACAAAAATGAAAGTCTCTTTCATCAAGGAGCTTATTAATGATGTGACCTTAATCAGAATCACCTCACTTCTCTGAGTTAAAATGAGCAAATGTAAATTTACTTACTGTAAAATGAGAATAATACTTGTACTATTTACCTCGTAGGTTTATTGTCATGATAGTTATTTGTAACCTTAAAGTTCTCTGTAAATTTAAGTTGTTAGTATTACTACTGCTTCTGCTACTGCTAGTGTGAGGCTGGATGAAGATAACAATGACTACAGTGACATAGAAGTTTTGGAGCAGGAGCCTGGTAGTCAGTCTATATCTGTTCTCCAAAAATAGCTTAGCCAAATTAAGAGAGGTTCATGATCGAGAACCTGGTTACCAGCTAATGATTTCCTTGGCCACAGCAATATATAAAATCATCTATTGAGGTATGGAAGGTTATGATCTTAGCTCAATACAACAAGCATATATAAAATATCTACTTGGAGTAAGGCCCTATGTTGGGAACCAAGGACTCAAGGATCAAAAGGAAACAGTCCTTGCCCTCATGGAGATTACATTCTACTGGAAAGATGTGACATGTACCTATAATATAAATATTGAATAATTTGAGAAAGAAGAGTGCATAAAGAACTAGGAAGATCAGTAAAGGTTTCTCAAGTAAGGCTGAAACTAAGCTCAGTCTTAAAAGGACTTAAGGATTATGAAAGATGCAGGTAAGAAGGCATGGAGGAAAGCTTGGGCAGAATGGCTAGTAAATAGTCCAGTTTGGCCAGAAATGTAGGTAGAGCAGTGGAATCAAATGCAAATAGAAATGAGGGCCAGTAATTCACATGGAAGGATTTCTGTGGGCTACGTGTAGACTTAGAAAACCACACATTTATTCCATTTTTATTTTGTGAAATATTTACATGTTCTATTTAAATCTGGTTCTACAGTACTCTGGAGTGTTGTGGGCTGCAGGTCAGATACCTCTGATGTACATAAGTGAATGTGAGATGAGTAGGAAAAGGTAGGTTGGGACCATATCATAAAGGGTTATAAATGCCAAAGGCATTTGCTGTTTATTCTGGATCAGGGGTCCTTAACCTGGGGCCCACAAACTAAGTTTAGTTGTTTTTTTTAAAAAAAATTTTATAGTAGTATTTTGATGTAAATGATTTTCTTTGCAAGACTATGTATTTTATTTTATACGTAAAAATTATTTTTCTGAGATGTCCACAGGCTTCAGAAAAGCAAAGGGGTCCATGAAACGAAACCAAAAAAATGTAAAATTCCTGTCTTAGATGCTTTAGGAAACCACTGAAGGTTTTTAAACAGGAAAGTAACATGGTTGGACCTGCCTTCTAAGAAGATTATTTTAGTACCTGAATCCAAAATAAATAATGAAGGCCAAGGAGTTCAAGTGTTTTAATCAAATAACCCTGTTAGGATAATATCAGGCTAAAGAGTGTGACCTATACTTGGAAAGAAATCATTATGAAGATGTCAGAGGCCAGATTTCAGTAGGTTTAGAAGAAAGTGAGAGGGGAGGTAATGGAAGAACCAAATGTAGACAGCTTTTCAAGAAGTTTAGCTGAAAAGAGAAGTAGAGGTGGACTAACATTAGTTAGTAGGGATGGTAAGATCATGTAAAGGGTTTTTTTAAATTTTTTAAAATTATTTTTAGTTTTCAACATTTACTTTCATAAGATTTTTGAGTTCTAAATTTTGCCCTCCAAGATTGCATGCAATCTGATATAGGCTACATAAGTACAATCATATTAAACATATTTCCACATTAGTCATGTTGTGAAAGAAGAATAAGAACCACAAGAATGAAAAAAAGAGAGAGATAGAAAGTAGTATGCTTTGATCTGCATTCAGACTCCATAGTTCTTTCTTTGGATATGGATAGCATTTTCCAAATGAGTCTTTTGGAATTGTCTTAGATCCGTCCATTGCTGAGAAGAGACAAGTCTATCAAAATCAGTCATCACACAATGTGGCTCTTACTATGTACAATGTTCTTCTGGTTCTGCTCACTTCAGTGTCAGTTCATGTAAATTTTTCAAGGTCTTTCTGAAATGAGCCTGCTCATCATTTCTTATGGAACAATAGTATTCCATTACATTCATATACCACAACTTGTTCAGCCATTCCCCAACTGATGGGCATCCCCTCAATTTCCAATTCTTTTGTCACCACAGAAAGAGCTGCTATAAATATTTTTGTACATGTGGGTCCTTTCCCCTTTTTTATGATCTCTTTGGGATACAAACCTAGTAGTGGTATTGCTGGATCAAACAGTATGTACAGTATAGCCCTTTGGACATAGTTGAAAATTGCTCTCCAGAACGGCTGGATCAATTCACAATTCTACCAACAATGCATTCGTGTTCCAATTTTCCCATATCTTCTCCAACCTTTATCATTTTCCTGCTTTGTCATGTTAGCCAATCTGATAGGTGTGAAGTGGTAGCTCAGAGATGTTTTAGTTTGTATTTCTCTAATCAATAATGATTTAGAGCCATTTAAAGGTTTCTAAGGAGGTGGTGAATTTAGTGATGGTTGTATGCAGCAGAGAAGGACCAAATACATGAGAGACTGAAGATCAGAGGAAAAGTGACAAAAAAGTTCGAACAATACATTGGAAAAGATGGGAAGGGATACATCAAGAGTGTATGCAGAGTAGTTAGCCTTGGGATGGAAAAGGGCTGTCTCTTCTGGTAAGACAGAAGTGAGAGAGAAGATATCTGACTGACATGAGATGAGAATAGGAGAAAGAATTCTTTGTGAATGCTCTCGCTTTTTCCTGTTAGGGTAAAGTCCTCAGTTGAGAGGCTAGAGGAAAGAGTTGTTGTGATAGGCTAAAAGAGAGACAATAAAGTTGTGGAGACTGGAAAAATAAACCGCAAAGGGGGAGTAGAAGGATTTTCTTGTCATAATGGAGGCAGAGTTGAGATTAGACAATATAAATATGTAGCAGGCTCAATGAGCATGGTTTCATGGCTTTTTCTAGTTCTATTCAGCAGCATATGAATAGAAACAAAAGAGGGGGGTGGTAGAAATAATCTAGGTTGGGGGTTAGCAAGGTGTGATAAATGATAGGATAAAGGTTCATGGGATTTAAGAGTAGAATACAGTGAACTGATTCATAGAGGGTTTAATACTAGGAAGGGAGGAGAGTATAGACAATTCTGGGAAAGAACTGAGTGTTAGAAGGCATGGAAATCATGGAGAGAACAGACAACAGGGGTTCTAAGACATAGGGAAAGATTATAATCAGATAAAAAAAATCAGAGTTAATGAATGCAGAAGTGGAAAAACTTGATCAGAAAGCTGACAGCATGACCATCTCTAAGTATAGTTGATGAGGTAAAGGAATAAGTCAGGAGGTATTAGTAGAGTGAAGAACTAGAAAGTCAGGACATATGAAGGAGTAACAATGAGTAAGTCGAAGTTTGAAGACAGGAGTTGAGGTAAAGACGCTGGGCAGGGAGTCCAGAGTTATTATTCACCAAGATTTGGGTTGGGTGATGAATTTGGATGAGTGATGGCAGTGTAAGAAGAAAGCCTAGAAGTGGCAATGGTGAGCAAGGGGTATTCCAACTCCCTCATTATGTCAGGAGGCATAAAAGGAAATATAATTAATACTGGCAAGCAGTATCATCAGGAGGGATCTAGACCTCAGTGGGTGATAGAAGATGGAAGGAGTGAAAAAGGAACAGTTTTAAGATAAAAGGAATTTTGTTAATTAAGGAAGAGAGATTCCAAAGGGTGCAGATGAAAGGACAGGAAAATCTGCTGTGGTACACTGGCCACAATCCAGAGAATGAGATTAAGCAAACTTGCAAATGGGGTTATAAAGCTTGGACATTGACCTCTAGGAATTCCGAATCACTGAGTTAGGGAGAGTACACAAGATGCAGTGGCATCCTAACCATTGAGGAATATGTCCAATTAGAATATCAGTGGTTGGAGAAAGGACTACTGAGGAAATAAAGTGAAAAGATAGTTGGACACCCTCCCTCAAGGTCCAATGCGGGGCAGCTGTTGATGTCTTCTCCTATGAAGCCCCAGGTTAATGGGGCAGACAGCAACAAGCAGATAACAGCCTGAAAAGTCAGAGAGCTTACTATATTCACTGCTTGGGGCAACCAGGTGATGCAGTGCAAAAAGTGCTGGAACTGAAGTCAAGACTACCTGAGCTGGAATTCTACCTCAGACACTCATCATATGCAAGTCCCTCGACCTCCTCCTTGTGCCTCAGTTTTCTAAACTGTAAAATGGAGAGAATAATAGCCCCTACCTCCCAGGGTTCTTATGAGGTTCAAATAAGAAGACATGTAAAGTGCTTTGCAAACCCTAAGTGTTCTATCAATGCTAGCAAGCTACTACTTGATGCTGATTCCCATCTCAGGAGATTTTGAAATAGTGATCTGCTCTTGGTTTTGTTCCAACTCTATTTAAGGGTTTTCAAATAAGAATCATTCTTAATGGATGCAGAAGTGGAAAATTTGATCATAAAACTGAGAGCGTGACCATTTCTAAGTATAGTTGATGAGGTAGAAGAATAAGTCAGGAGGTATTAGTAGAGTGAAGAACTAGAAAGTTAGGATATTTGAAGGAGTATCAACGTGTAAGTTGAAGTTTGAAATTCTAAATACACTGGAGACCTGCTCCTTCCTGGATCATACTTTGAACATCTCACCAGGTAATGCAGAATAGCTACCCAGGGGGAGAAATCAAAGACATTTTCTTCAATTAGACTTTATATGTTTTGAAGAGCTGGTTGCTGATCCCCACTCTGCGCTGTGTGACCAAGGGCAAGTTACTTTTCTTGGTCATAGTTCCTTTATCTCTATTGTAGGAGCATTGGATTAGATGACTTCTGAGCTCTTCTCCCAATTCCAACATTCTATGTTAGATGGCCTTTTGCCAGTTAAGATTACATGCTATGTTTTTTTTTTTTTAACTCACTCTATCCACTCTGCCAAACTGCCTCTCAAGTAAGGTGCAAATACATTGGCTTTAAAATCTAGTTTGGTGGAAACATTAGGATGTGTTCAAAAGCTACCCTAAATGTGGATAAAATTGTTTCTGAATTTGAATTTCAGTGACAAGTGAAACTCATTCTTAAAATAGCCAACTATAGAAACTTTGAAGTAGAAGAGAATGATTCCTAACAAAGAAATTACTTGATATCTTGTTTAAATATTAAACCTACCCTGTTATTCAGAGTTGGCCCTCAGCATCACCTAGAGCAAAGGGCAGAAATAAGTAAAAAAAGCCCTTTGGCTCATTCACTCCTCAGCTTAAAAGAAATAAGCATTTAAGAGGGTCAATTAATTTACAAAGAACACAGCAGGATTTTATTATGAATAAAAGAATCAACAAAGATAATTTTTCTTTCTTCCTTTCTTCTTGTCTAAATCTGGGATTTCATTAGTGTAAGGAAAGGTATGGCAACTGGTCTTTCTGACTGGCTAATAATCTCTGTACTTTATATGCTTATCACTACTTAAAAATCTCTAGTAAAGTCCTATTCTGATGCGAAGTCTATGCCTCTGTGACAGTCTACCAAACCAGAAAGGCTTAAAATCCAATAGCAAACTGACAGATATGCTGAGAACACTACAGGGAGAGGCCCATCATCACAAGGTTAGCTGCTAGGTGTTGAAGGTTGGGGTTTGGGGAGAGGGGTGGGACCAAGGAGGAGAGGAGGCAGTGGTGATCTGTCAGCCCCTTAAAATCTACAAGGCAAAATTAGCACATACAGTCTCTAAGTTACACAACATCAGTGGTTCTTAATAATGTTTTCTGTCTCCCTTCTGTGATAAGGTTTATTTGTTGAAATACATTCTGATTTTTTCCAAATATATTTTAAGATGTTTAATTATGGTGTTCATTCATTTTTTGTCCTGATAATTCTGCAATAAAATACCTCTAGATACAGAAAACCCACAATGTTTTATGTCGTTGATAAAGGAATTGGCAGTGAAGCTTTTGGACTCCTCAGAATGTTATACATACAATTACATAGGATTACAAAGGAAATCAAATATATTGTTAGCAAAAAAAGAAAACTTCACTGACCCCAGGTTAAATATCTCTGCCTTACACTGTGCTCCTTTGAAAAGGTTAGGTAATATCCTGGAGGAAAATGCCACCCATGCGTGAAGCTAAAATTGTTCATTTACTGGGCCTTCCACAGGGCATGGGCAGTCCTATTAATTGATGACTAATTTCTCATCTCAGATCTCACAGCCACTATTCCTAACCACCTCTCTCAAGGCCCCAGTAGGATCCCAATCCACCATCCTACCCTCTTTTCTCTGCACATGACTTTGCCTCTTACTTTTATGAGACTGAGGCTATCCATCATAAGATTCCTTCCACTCCTTACTTGAACTTCACTCATCTTCCCCCTCCTTACCTCTTCTCAGAGGATATGGTGGTACTTCTTATTGCCAAAGCTAATTACTCAACTTGTGCCCTTGATCTCAGCTTCTCAAAGTCACTGTTCATTATTTCATTTTTAAACTTTCCCTTTCTACTGGCTCCTTTCTCTTTGCCTACTAATTTGCTTAGATTCCCATCATCCAAAACAAAATCCTTTCCACTGATTCTATTTCCCTCTCAAGCTACTGACCTGTAGCTCTCTAACAATTTCCAGAAAGAGTTGTTACTCACTTCCCTTATCTTCCTTAACATGCACTGACTTGTTAACTTTTGGCACCCTGGCTTAAAATGTTGACATTTTACTGAAACTACTCCCTCCAAGGTCACCAAAGATACTAATTACTAAGTCACTAACATTGGCTGTGTGAGCCTGGATAAATCACTTAACCTACCAGTGCTCTTGGCAACTGAAACTTTAAATGGTGAATCGGTTACTGATCTATTTAGGTAAAGGGAATTTTCCCAGTGGGATTTCCCCACAAGGAGCAAATTATAGGTCCAGAACAACAAAATAAATAAAAGGGAGAAAAGGAAAAATATTCTATGTGCTAGACCAAAAAAACCCACTTTCCAAACATTCTTTGTATTCAATTCATTAGAACTAGATCAGCAAAGAATTATTTCTCAGAGCCATCTGGCAGGATAAATAATTCTGCAGTATCCAACTCCGTAATACTATCATTTGAATGGAATTTCATCTGGGCTATACCAAGCATTGGGGAATTTGAAGACAATAATAACACCAATAAAATAGCTCCTATTTCTTTCTTTATGGTTTCAAGATGCTTTATATGCATGACCTCATTGGATTCGTGTATAACACCTATAAAGCAGGTGGTATCTTATTACTCCCATTTTACAGATGAGGCAAATGAGATTTACTGAGTTTAAGTAATTTGTCCAATATTTAAAAGAAAATGCATGTGACACAGCCAGGTCTTTATCATGTATAACTCTTAAAATTCTACAACATAAAAACTTGGTCTTCAGTACTTACTAATATAAATGCAAAAGCAGCATAGGACATAAGCCTCGTTGAAATTTTAAACCAAGTATTACTAACAAATTCAATTCTTTCTTGGTTCTATTTAACTAAAAGTAGAATATAAAGTCAGCACACTCAAGAGCAAACTATCTTATAGCCTCCTTTTATCAAAGAGGATGTCCGCTGGCAGCTGGTACTGGAAACAATTGCAGGTCTCATGTAAAATGAACAGTGAAATAACGTATGAAGCCATAGGCTAAGTAAAACAAATTATAAAGCCATGGGCTAAATAACTCATTTTAAATCATGTATCAATCAATGAAGAAGTATTTTTCAGGATCTTCAGAGCTCTCTTTGACAATTCAGGTTTAATGGTTAGGGAACTCTAGGTCCCTGAGATACTGGCTGTCCTGGTTTGAGCTCTTTGGTTTGAATCCTGCAGTAGCATAATAGTCTGGTTGCCAACGCCACTGCTGCTCTTGGAGCTTCTAGGTCCCTTTCTTGGGGCTTTCTGACCACCTTGGGGCTTTTGCAGGAGAGTCCTTTCCTTTGGCAATCTCTATCTCCAAGCACATGCTCTGCTGGAGGAGACTCGTCTACTATTGTCCATGGATTTCTGGCTTTTGTACAAGCCTGGTATGGAAGAAATCACTGTTGTTTGTCTTTGGACTTCTTGATCATCATGTGATCTGGTGCTAACCAAAGCTTTTTGCTAGAGTAGGTATATGGGAGCTGGGCAATCTGTCCTTGTACAAAGAGCCATCTTGGCAAGAGTGTGTTTGAAGTCATTCTTCCATATAGCTGCCTATCTGACACATAGTAGGCATTTAATAAGTGCTTGTTAATTGATTTTTTAAAAATGCTACTCATCTTTTCCCTCTGTATAAGTCTCATGATTGATTTATCTTCTGGTGAACTAAGCTATATTCAAACTTTTTCTCTTGGACATTTTTTTCTTTCATTCTTCTTGTATTCTTATGGCTTACTTCTTACTTTTCTTGCTATCTTCTAGCCCTTCACCTCTCCACACCTCACAAGAACCCACTCACTAGTACAAATCCAACAGGCAGGGTAACTTAAAACTCCAGGGAAGACTTCAAGTTTCCCTAAGAAGCCCCTTCCCTTCTAACAAGCTTTGCACTTCCGTCACACAATTACACTTCCTTTATTTCACATGACGTGGCAGAATCAATATTTTCTGCCTCTTATACCAGGAGTTGGGAGGAGTAAGGCTCAAACTAAGTCACTGACATGGAAGGAAGGGGAGGCCATGGGGACAGAAAAATTAGAAAGAGCCTACCCCCTAACCTGATCCTGAAACAGGAGCCACTGAACTTGCCTGTGCTGGCTGTGCCCAGTATCCATGGTGGGCTGGGGTTAAGTAGGATGTGTGGGACCTTTAGGTATTTAAAATCTTCATGTTATTTCATGAGAGTTTTACTCTGTGCATTACATCTCTCTAAATATCAGATAATTTCAGCTTTAATCACATATGTTGGCTCACATTTATTCCCTTTGATATTGTTAGATTGGGGAAGCATATGGAAAACCCAAAGTTTACTTTATATGGCTAGGTATCCTTTAACATTTAGTTTGAATTCTAAAAGTTTATCTGAAAATTAAAAGATCTTTTAAAAAAAACAGTAAAACAGAGTATAATTTAATCTATCCTCATGATAACTAAGGCTTGGGGGTCACTAGTGCTCTTTTTTTTAATTTTCTCTTGAAAATATAGTTAGTTGTTATACTAAACAGCAGCCAGAAATAAGCTTCCAAAACATCACCAACATCACCTGACTGTATCTATAGTAAATTTCCTTATTTTTCAGGAGCAGCTTAGCATAGTGTACTCTGTTTTTAGTAAAAACAGATGCTAATATTATATTTCAAGGTTTGGGCCTTGAAGCTGTCAAGAACATATAGAGGTGAGTAACTCTCAATGTTTTTTAGTTTAGTTTTTTTTAAGAAAGCTTGTAGAACAAATGGGGAAAAGGTGTTGCAATATTATAAAATGGGATATTCTGAACTTAAACAATTGGAGGTACTCTTCCGAAGCTTAGCTGCAGTTTGTTTTAGTTTTAGGATAGATTAGCCAAGAGTGAAGAATTTTCCAATTTTTAAGTAATAAAATTATTTTTAAACTAGGAAAGCCTGAGGGCCAGGAATTGTCTGCGAAAGTTTCATCAAGATGGCACCTGAGTTTGTCCTTGAAGAAAGAGGTGAATATCAGCATAGGGAGCCCACTAAGATATGGGAATGTAGCATAAGCAAAGAAGGCAAGATGAGGTTGGGGAACAGAAAATGGTAAAGTTTGATGAGAATACAAAGTATGAAAAGGAATAATATGCAATAGTATGGAATAAATCTGCATAATTGAGAGCCACAAAATAGTAGATCTTGAATGCCAGGATTGTTTTGTTCCCTAGGCAGGTTGATGAAAGATTCTAGTAGAGGAGTCACCTGTTCATACTGGTATATTAGGAAGATGGCTTAGCAACCAATACGGAGAAAAGTTTGGAAGAGCACTTGAAGTAGGAAGACCAATCGGGTGGTTATTGCAATATTCTAGTCGAGTAGGTATGAGGGCTTAATGCCTAAAAGTTGCAATGGGAATGGAACACAGGGGCTGGATATGAGAGAGAGAGAGAGAGAGAGAGAGAGAGAGAGAGAGAGAGAGAGAGAGAGAGAGAGAGAGAGACGGAGACAGAAAAAGAGAGGGAGAGGGAAAAGGAGGAGAAAGAGAGGGAGAGGGAGACACAGAAAGAGAGAGATAGGCCAGTGAGAAGGAAGAATCAAAGAAGATTCTAAAGTTAAAACCCTGAGTGAACAGAATGCTGGTGGTTTCTTTGACAGAAATGGAAGCCAATTAATAAGTGCCACTTATATTCACAAAGCATTTTGCATAAGATCATCTTGTTTAAGCCTCAACAATCTTGTAAGGGAGAAACTACAGGTATGTTACAGATAAGAAAACTCAGGCTGAGAAGTTAAATGATTTACCTATGGTTACATAGTTAATGGGTTGGATGAGAGTCTTTCCAACTCTATACTCAACGTGGAACTTAGAGGGAGGATGGTAAGTTCAGTTTGAGATGTACTGAGTTTGATATGTCAGTGGAATAAATAAGTAGAGATAAATATTTAGCAGGTGATTGGAAAACAGCAAATTAGAGTTCTAGGAAAAACTGGAAAGATGGAAGTCAGATTGGACAGTCACCTACCTCCACAGAGTTGACAAATTAAGCAATGGGAATGGGATGACATCATCAAAATAGAAAGTATAGAGTATAAGAATATGTAATTTCATATAAAAGAAAACCCCAGCTGACTTCCTTCATGAGAAACTGCCTGCCTATGATATCATCTATGGCATAAGCAAATGGGCGTAGCTAGGCCTACTCATATAACAACTCCTATATTTTTTCCTTCTCTTTCTCCTGGTTTTTTAATGGGGGGAGGGAGAGGTTAGAGAAAGAAGGGCTAGCAAAAGTGATGCAAAAAGAGGTCATTGTAACTTTTTTAATGTTCAGAAGAGAACCTTAGAGATGATTTAGCTTAATTTCCTCATTTTTAATTGATGAGGAAACATAATATCCAGAAGACTTAAGTGACTTGTCCAAGGTCACCAAAGTAGTAAGTGGCAAGGTCAGGATTCCAATCCAGCCCTGTGACTCCCACTACAGCATAATTTCTATTCCACTGTGCTATACCTGGATTTATTAACATTTCTCCCCCAAAGCCTTCTGTGGCTGATCTTAACGTGGCTCCCTCCTATGCTGGAGAACAAAGATGTAAGCCACTGGGCTAATTCAGTGGCAGCAGCTTTTTGTGCCCTTCCCCTTCATCCCACTCCACCTCACCAAACTGTACATATACACATACTTTAAAAGCAGAAAACACTTCAGCTGATCCCCCGCAAACTGCTTTAGGCTCTATGCATTGCCTCGACTGAAGGTCCCCTGATCTTAGCCATCCCCTTACATGCTCTGATCTGTCTTTTTGCCAGGTTTGATGGCTTTGGCCCTTGTCTGATTCTCCTTCTGCCCTTGGATCCCACTTGTCAGATGACTGCTTCAGCAAATCATGAACCCACACTTGGACTTTAGCCTATTTCGTACTCTGTTTTGACCAACCAGGTACAGTCGCTTTGTACAGACAAGTGCTTTGCTCTGGGCCCTTCCAGACTTTGTTTTGACTGACTCATTGCCAACCTCCTCATTAGAAATGTCTCAGTTCCAGTCACTACCTCAGCCCACCACTGGTTTTCCAATCGTGAACCAAGAGTAAAATGGGTCAGTAACTCAATCTGAGATGACTTGGTTTTTCATATTGTAAGATTCTCATTCCCTCCTTATAAACCTCCCTCACCTTAATCCTAAACTGAGCCATACTGGAAATACTACTGTTCCAATTAGCTTAGAAAATGCTACAAAAAAAATGCATACTCTAGCCAAAATGGTTCAACATAACAATTTGTTGAAGTAGGTAAGCCAAGAAGAAGAGTTGGTTTAGGAAAAAAAGATAGTTAATACAGAGATGTCCATCAAACAGCAGGAAATGTAGATCTAAATCTTGGGAGATAAACTTTGGCTAGAAATACAGATGTGTGAGTCATCTCCATTTAGGTAATAGTTGAAGCTGAGAGAATGAATCATCAAGGAAAACTGTTTAGGGAGAGAAGAAGAGAACTTAGAAAATTGCCTACATTTAGGAAGTGGGAAGAAAAGTGAGTGAAAGAGAGGGAAGCATCATCAGGTATCTAAGAGAACCATGAAAGTGCATTCATTATTAGTTCAACTCTTTAAATGTTTCTCCCTTTATTGGGAAGATGACTGGCTTATAAAGGATCACCTCTAATGTTGAGTATCACTCTCTCATAAATGCTCTAACTTTTTATATAATATATCCTCTTATAGCAGGGTATATACATAAAATGAGACTAATTTGCCTTAATGAGACTCATTAAAATACTATGGAATAAAATTCAGATTCATAAGTGATATTAACATGCAAACACACAAGTACCCTCTAAAGTCTTCAACTTTCTTCTGTACCTAGCACAAGTGTTCCTAACTTTATGTATGGCCCTTTCTGATATAAAAAGCCTGTCAATGGGGCTTGGGAAATACTTGGCAAATAACTATACTATCCTACTGAAAATAATCTCTACCTTTTTTTAATATGCATATGCCTGAGAAACCCTGGAATTTATTTCCTGACCTACTGAATAGTGGATAAAAGGCAGTTTACTGAAAGTCAGCAATACCAAGACTGAAAAAAATTTGGGGATCCCTGCTCTAGCTAACCCTAGGCCAATAGTCATAACTGCTCTTCGGCCACTAAGGCAAAGTCCTGCTCAACCTCTTATTCTATGATATGGCAACTGGCAAAGAATTATTTAAAGTCAAGAATCTGGGGTGGAGAGAATTACTAGCCTAGAGGTGCCTGAATAGGCATTTAAGAAATTCCAGTTATGCTAAGCTTAAAACCCTGAAGGTAATAACACTTAGACCACTATCTTAAATGCAAGTCAGTAGTGATGAAGAGTCAGGAAGCAGTGAGTTTTATGTTAAAAAAAAAGCAGAGGAATCAGAAGGTATGGAACAGAAATTATAGAATGAGGAGAAAATAGTTAAGTCGGGGGGATAGGAAAATAAGATACAAAATAAGAGATGAAATCATTTATATAGCATTTTATAGTTTACAAAGCACTTTATATAAGTTATGTAACATTATGTTCATATAAGCTATGAATGAAGTAGAACAGGTATTACTATTCTCATTTGACTGATCACAAAATCTCAGCCTTGGGATGGTTCTCCTAAGTCACTGAATATGAATCCCTCCTACAATAAACTTAAGAGGTCATTTGGATTCTGCTTGAAGACTTCAATAGAGGGGGGAATCGCCCACAGCAGCACAGTCCACTTTCATATAGTTCTAATCATTAGGAAGCTTTTTTTAATTTATTTTGCCTGAACCTGTTTCTCAGGCAAGTTCTTCCTCCAGCAAACCACGCAAAAAAAAAAAATTCAAATCTTTCCACCAGAGTGCCCTTCAAAAAACTTGAGGAAAATTCATTTGTTCCTTTTAAGTCGCCACTTTTGGCTTTCTGGAGAAAAACTGGTGAAAGGACTTGCACGAGAGAGTCAATAAACATTTAAATGTTTAAATTACACCACACCAAGCACTAGGGAACACAAAGCAAGATAAAAACATGACCTATGCCTTCACAGAGCTCACATCCTAATGGGAGACACACCATACACATACAAGATATTCGCAGAAGAGATGGAAAGGAATCTTAAAGAAAACACCAGCAGCGGAAGAAGACTTTTTGCAGGAAGGAAAGGTTGGAAGGAGCTTTGAAGGATGCCAGAGAAGGCAGCAGGAAGAGGGAGAAAAGGACAACAGGACAGATTTAGGAACAGTGGGTGAAAAGGCATGGAGGGAGAAGATGGAGTGTCATGTGTGAGGAAGAGCAAAAGCGCCAGTGTCACGAAATATAAAGTTCATAAAAAGAGGAGTAAAGAGTAAGAAAATTGGAAAGACAGGAAGGCGGCAGATTGTGAATGGCTTTAAAACTCAACAAAAATTTTCTATTTCAACCCTAAATTTTATATTTAATCCTGGAATAATAGGAGCCCCTGGAATCTGTTGAGCAGGGAAGTCAGATAGTTAGACTTGTGCTTTGGGAAGATCATTTTGGCAGTTGAGAGAAGGATGAATTGGAATGAGAAGAGACTTGGTGCTGGGAGACCAACCAACAGGCTATTGCAATGGTCCAGCCTTGAAATGATAAAGGCTTATACTAGGATGATGAGAGGAGAAAAAGACAGAGATGCTGTGAAGGTAGAGCTTTCAGATAGGTCGGGTATACAGGAGAGTGCTCTATCATACACTACACTCACGAGAGAGATGAGAATCAGGCAAATTGTGAAGCTTGATTTTAGTTTCCTCCCATTTCTCAGAGCTGAAGGGCAAGCCCAGCGCTTTAAAGATGCTTTCTTTTGATCTCATTTTTAAAACTCACCTTCAGGTAAGAAGTTAGTTAACATCTTATTTTGAACCAATTTATTACTAATAAGCCAATGTGTTTTCATGTGTAGGTGAGATTATATTCATTGCATTTTCAATGGGTGGAAGAAGAGTGGGAGAAGAGTGAGAATGTGGAACTCAAAATTTTAGGAAATGAATGTTAAAAAAATGTAACTAGGAAATATTTAACAAAATAAATGAAAAAGTATATTTTTTAAAAAAGACTTAAATTGTTTTTCCTGTTAACAAGAACTGCATTTGAGCAGAGGAAAACCATAAGGCCAAAGGACTAAATATGGAAAAAGGAAAATCTCACAAATAACACATCCATCAACCTAACTACTAACTACTAACATCCTACAAGGATGGATCTGCTACTAATACACCACAATTCTTACATTAGTCAGCCAAATGGAACACTAACAAAACAAGCTGTGAAACACTGCCATTTATCTTAATATGGCAGCTGTAGTAGAAAGTATCCGTCTTAATAGCTGTCATCTCCAAATGAACAGCTGAAATATTGAGAGATCAGCTGTCAAGAGATAAATTTAATCTGCTTCCCTTTTTCTAATTTTATAGCTTTTAACAATTTAATGAGAATTATTTACTTTTTCCTTTGTTACTTTTGGTTATGTATATTCTAGCAATACCATGCAGGTTTTTTTTTTTACTTTAGTAGCATATAGAGTGTGTAATACATACTGATGGTATGGAAGACCGCATGGTATAGTGGGAAAAGAAGTGAACTTGGAATTGGAATACAGAGGTTTAAGCTCTGACTCCAATATTTACTAGCTGTATAAGTGATGAGCAAACCAGTTAACTACTCTGGATCTTAGTTTTTTTCATCTATAAAATGGTGAGGGTGGGAGTGAGGGAGTGACATTTGACGATCTAAATCTATGATCAAATATAAATCTATGATCAAATGAACTGCTGCTCTCCTTGTTATTTGGTCCTTCTCATCTAGATTAACTTGAGCTCCCTAATCTGTGGGATTGTTGTGAGAAAAAGTACTTGAAGTACTACAGAAATGTTAAGCCATTAAGACATAAACCTTCACTATAGCTGAAGTGGTCCATTCACCATTTTATGCACACATTTCACACTTTTCCACCTCCATGCTTTTGCATACATTGGTGTTCTCTCTCTAGAACTCCTCTTCCCTCCTCCATATGTAACCACATTCCATTTACTTTTCTAGTTCCAAATCATATTCCACCCCTTAAGGAAACTCTTCCCTTCCCACCCCAGGTGAATATGTTATCTCTTTCCTCTGATCCCTGAGAATACTTGGTACTTAATATTTACTAACCTGTACTATTCATCTTTTTCACCTACCCATGTCTTTTCTCAACTAAATTATGATCTCTTAGGGTGCCAACCCTCTCAATAATTGACAATTTTTCAACAGCTGTTGTTCAATTAAACAAATATATATTCAGTGACAACTAGACACAAGGCTCATTCTCATAAGCATTTGGTATACCACCTTGCACACAGTGGGCCCTTGAAAAATATAGGATTGGTTATTTCTGGAACTGTCAAGATTGACACGACATTTTCAGAACTTATATGAAGTTCCCCTATGCAAAATCCACAACTAAAACTGTCACTGAAAACACAAAGCAAGCCAGAATGGTCTGCAGGGGGGGAAAAAAAAACAACAAAATTGATTCTTTCACTGGTTAGCTATGGTGGGAAACAAGCCATCTCTATCATATAGGCTTACTACTTTGTAAACAAACAATAAAAAATTTCCTTTGTATTAAAGCAGTACTATGGAGGTATATTCATATATGTTTTTGGAATAAAATATGCCACTACTATGACAAAATTGACCATTCTTGGCTACTCTGGAAAGGAAAAAAAAAATTTTTCCACAAACTCCTTTCATCTCTTCCCTCCTATTCATCCCAATACAGGACTATTTAGCAACAACAAGACTACCCTTTTTTGAAGTGAAATCCAATAATACCAAACAAATAATAATTCTGAAGCACTCAGTTTTATTTAAATGGGAAAAAGAATTTACTTGGGCAGAAAGGAAGTCAGAATACCAACCTGGCAATGGACAAGATTTATTTACTGGTAATGATAGTATATTTACTTTTGTTGGTGTTACCATGTATAAATCAATTTTAATATATTACATAAAAAAGTACAACTTATGGTAGGATTCCACTATTTATATCACAGAGAGTCACAACTGACTCAGAGGAAAGAGTATTCTCCTCTGACTCACTAAGGCCACTTCCTGCAACACCCTATGTTTTTCTTGGAAGAAATACCACATAGTTTTATATTACTTGACATCTAGTACTGCTAGACCCCCTTTGTCCCTATTTTTCTATTATTTCCCTTCAGGTTCTAGATCTTTTACTCCTTTAAGTGAATTTTTTAGTTATTCTGTATAGTTCTATAATGAATGTTAATTTGATTTAGTAGTACTAAATTTGTAAATTATCTTCCCAAACATTTGTCTTCCTTTATTTCTAGAAAGTATTTTATAATTTTATGTGGCCTGCATGTGTCCTGATAGCTTACCATCCCATATTTTATTCACTTTGTAGTTTCTTTGAATGGACTTTCTCTATCTCTTTTTCTTGGGTTTTTTTTTAAAACAATGGCCAAAAAAGCTGATGATTTCTATAGGTTTATTTTTTTTTATCTTTCTATTTTACTAAAACCACTATTCCTATTATTTTTTGTTAAATCCCTGAGGTTCTCTAAATAAATCATCATAATATATACAAAAATATAAATTTTTCTCTTTTGTCTATGATTATT
This sequence comes from Phalanger gymnotis, assembly GCA_028646595.1. NCBI lineage: Eukaryota > Metazoa > Chordata > Mammalia > Diprotodontia > Phalangeridae > Phalanger > Phalanger gymnotis. Next base: position 156,238,231 of record CM053623.1, on the reverse strand, counting down.
CTCTTTTATTTCTTTTTCTTGTCTAATTACATTTCTAGAACTATATCAAATAATAATGGAAATAAATTGTATACACTTTGCTTTACCCTTGATCTTCTTGGGAAAGTTTTCAGTGTTTCTCCAATTCAAATAATGCTAACTTTCTCCTTTAATCTTTTTACTCCTATGCTTTTTAGAGTTCTTTTCAAAACAAAAGAGGGTTATATTTTGTGAAACGTACAGATAAGAGAGATACAAGTTAAAGTAACACTAAGTTTTCATCAAACATTCATCAAATCAGCAAATGTGGTAAACAACCAGTTAAACAGTGGACTGTTAGATTATGAATCCCCATTTCATAACTAAAAAGCACCCCTTTGTCTTAAAACTCTTTCAAAGGGGTGTTCTTTCTCTTTTTGAATATTCAGAGATCTGAATTCCCCAATATGACCTTATATCTTCTTCAGGATGCATCTTCTTTCACATGCTCTCATCATACCAGTCCTAGAGATGGAGCCAACATTAACATTTCTACCTACTGCCATTTATAGACTCTTTTCCCCAGATTTGCAAATCTAGTGGCTCTAGGTTCAAATACAAATTCCTCTCTTTGGTTTTTCAAGACATTCATAACCTGACCCCAACCTAACTTTCCAGGCTCATTATAGCATTATTGATCTTCTCAAGCTTAATATAGCTAACCTAGCATTCTTACTGTTCCCTGACACCTCATCTCTGATCTCTGTGCCTTTGCATTGGCTCTTCCCTCTACCTGAAATTCACTCCCTCTTCACCTCTCTCACAGAAACTCTTACTTCTTTCTTCAAGACTCAGCTCAAGCACATTCCTACATGACACCTTCCTGATACCCAACTGCTAGTGCCCTCTCTTCCTGTTCCACCTTGTATTTATTCTGTATATTCTTAAATATATGCATCTTGCCTCCATGAATAGAAAGTAACCTCATAGAGAGTAGGAACTGTTTCATTGCCATCTTTTTATCTCCTATGCCTAGCACCATGTCTGGCGCAAAGTAAGTACTTAATAAGTGTTTATTGTTTGATTAGAAATGTGGACACACATTTCTACTATTGGTAGGACTGTGAATTGGTCCAACTATTCCAGAAAACAACTTGGAATTATGGTAGAAAAGTAACATAACAGTTATTGGCCATATATTCCATGGGTGTCAAAGACAGAGGGAAAAGTCCAATACAACCAAAATATCTATAATAATACTTTCTATGATAATAAAATAGACATTCATCAATTGGGAAATAGCTGAACTAATTATAGTATATGAACATAATGGGATATTATTGCCTAGCCAAAAAAAAAAACTAAGCCCCCAAAAAACACTATGAGAAATTCAAAGATATTGAGGGAGACTTATACAAACCAAGAAAGTGAAGAAAACAGAATTAAGAGAACAACATACTATAGTAATGTAAAGGAAAACAACACTAAAAGATACCAAAATTCAGATCAATGTATTGACCAACCCTGATTTCAGAAGATGGATGTTCAAACATATTTCTACCTTCTCAATAGAGAAGCATTAATAACCACAGGTACAGTCTGCTGCAATGTTATCAGACATAGACAATATTTTGGTTTTTTTTTATGTCTAACCTGTTATCTTAATTACAAAGCATAGACTCACAGAGTAAGTTACTGGGAAGTAACAAAGATGTATTTTTTAAAATGAGAGATAAAAAATCATGTGTCATGTTAGAATATAATGACAAATATAATATGTATTTATATATATTGACAAATATAATGACAAAGCAGGCTAAAGTCTATTCCAGCATGGCCTACAGTCATAAATATTTCTAAATTTCCAGAGTTTAAAAAAACAGAAGAAGTGAATTCTTAGTACACTACATCAAAAGATTGGAAGATCAATTAAATCAACTAAAAATTATTCTATTCACATGAAGCAGTATTAAAATTCTTTTAAACAGTCAAATTTGGGATACTGCTATATACTTGCTTTGCATAAAATTTATATTTACTGGTATGTGCACAAGTTGCTTATTCCTAATTGTTTGTAAACTCCTGGAGGATAGAAACTTTCATTTTTGTTTCTGTATTTGTAGTTCCTAACAGTGATTGGCACATAATAAGCTCTTGATGTTTCTGAATGCATGAAAGATATATAATTTTAAAAGCATATGTGTGTGTGAGACCTCAATTTCATGACAATAAATTTTTAAAAAACTAGTCTCTAAAAGAGGTCCCATAGACTCACTATACAATACTATTATTCTAAAATTTTTATTTTCATCTTCTCAGATAATCTCTTCTCTCCAAATCAAATTTTTGTGAAGTAGGCAAAACTAGAATACAATCAGAAGCACTCAGTAAAATATAAAGACATTCACACTATTTATTGTTCGTCTTGGTCCTAGCGACTATGGCAAAGATATGACTGGGTGGTGGTTATGGTATCCTACCTCTGAGAAAATAATTCATCTTTTGATCATCAAGAATTTATTTCATTGACTTTTAGTAAGATATTTTAAGTAGCGCTGTTCAAGTAACAACCATTCAAATATAGTTTGTTTTATATATTTTGTTGATTACTCCTTAATGAAGAGGAATATGTTAGATAAAAATGGTGATGGAGTAGAAGCATTATAGTAGAGTAAAAAAGGTGCTAGATTTGGATTCAGATGCCCTGGGTTCCAAGTTTGGCTTTCTCAAAAAGAGAAGTTCTTATACTGTAAAGGCAACAGGAAGCCATTGAAGCCTGAGATCTGAGATTTAAGAATGTCTATCTGGAATTCTGAAGATGATCAACTAGGAAACCATTACAATAATCCTAGTGAGAGGCGATAAGGGTCTCAATTAAAGTCATGCCTGTATTAGTAGAGAGAAGGGTATGGATGTCATGGAGGTACTGTAGAACAGTGGTATCAAACTCAAATAGAATGGGGGCTTCTAATCCTTACATAAGGATCCCTGCCAGCTGCATGTTTGAATGTTTGCTGTAGAAATAAGAAGAAATGGCAAGTAATTATGGAGAATGAGGAAGAGCTCTTGAAGATCAAGTAATTATTTTCATTTTACAGTAAATAATTTACCATATCGGTCAACATAAGGAATAATTACTATATACATTCTTGATTTTTAAAATCTACACAACAGAAACCAAAAAAAAAAAAAAATAAGAAAGAAAAAAGTAAGGACCTCGGGTAAAATAATCACCTTATAATAATTAATTTTGAAATTTTGAAAAAACATCAAAAATCACATTGTTGGTATATCATTCTGTAGTTTAGCTTGGGGCAAATAAATGGTTAGGTCGATTATTCAAATAAAAACTGTTTCTTTCAGTTTAGCCTAGTCCAGACTAACAAAACCCAGCTGTCCATCCCATCCTTAAAGGATTAAATACTTGCTGTTGTACCACCTCCCCTGTGTGTCCCATTGTTGCTCCCTCCCCACCCAGCCAAAGATGATACCACTCTGGATATGTCTCATATCTAAAGCACCTGATATGCAAATTGCATATAAGATATGGTATGATTTGAAGGGCACTAGGAAAACTATACCTTCCCCAAGACACTACCAGTAGTGAATTGCAGTTCAGAATTAGAGATGTAGTCCTTTGAATTAAGCATTGAAATCTCTAAGAATTTAACTGTAAGTACTCAAATTAATATTAATATATACCCCTGGGAAAGAGAAAGGAATTAAATCATTATAACCATCCTATAATCCAAGCCTCCTCCAGGTCCAGATGAGGAAAATGAAGTCTAGGAGAGGAAGTAGCTGCCCTAGGAATACACAAATAATGAGGACCAGAACCAGGGGCGGAACCCAAGTATTCCTACTACAACACCCAGTCTTTCTACACCATCCAATGTTTCTATATCATAGTGTTTCAATTCAAAAATTCTTTGGTAAAAAAAAAACAACTTCTGAAATTGTGAAAGGAATTCCAAGTCAAACACAGAATGAAAGAAGCTTTATCCCTCTTTAGAGGTAAAAGCTTCCCCTGTCTACCAAACACATCTAGCTCAGTTGCTACTGTCAGACAGGAATTTCAATCAGCAAATTCTATCAGGAAAAATGATCAAAGAATATGATTGAAACCAAAGGAAGTAAGAAGGAAAAAAGTAAGGACCTCGGATAAAATAATCACCTTATAATGATTAAATGCTATATCTTTCCACATCTAAAGAAAGTTTTATTGGGATATATTGAAATGTGATAAAGTGTTTTATAATACCTAAAGTACTATGTGTCAGATAGAATTATTATCACCACTATTATTACTGAAAAAACACTATGTGGAATACAATCTATTGCTTCACTGTGTCATGCCCTATGCCACAATAAAATGAAAATTATGTACATAAAATCATGACACTAAAAATTTGAAAAATAAAGATTATTTGTTTCACAACTAAGGATCAGAGAAAAATTCATTTCCAGGTACTATATGATAGTTACAAAGGAAGAAATACATAAAATTTAAAATTTTTCCATCAATGCAAAATGCAGCTAGACTTACAAGAAAAGATAGGTGTTGAGGGAAGTCTTTATTATAACATCTCTGAAAAAACCTGAATCTGTAAGTTATAGAAACATAAATGTATATAATTTTTTAAATTCCTTAACTGATCAAAGGATATAAATACCTTTTAGAAAACAAATATGAACTTGAGTTTAAATAAGAATTTTGAATTTTGAAATTTTGAAAAAACTTCAAAAATTATATTGCTGGTACATCATTCTGCATCTATCAAATTGAGAGAGATGTTGATATAGAAGAAAAATTCCATGTAGGGGGCTACAGAAAGACAAGAATGGAAATTTGCTGTTGTTGGAGCTGTGAGGGTCCAAACATTCTGGAAAACAATTTGGAATAATGTCAGAATATATGCTAAATTGTTCATACCCTTTGATCAAGAGATAGTAATTATAATTAGTACTTATAAAACTTTAAGATTTATAAAAAGCTTTTCACGTGTTAACTCATTGTTTTCCTCATATGGACATGATAACATCTACCTCATATGAGGCAGATGTTATTATTATCCCCATCTTGTAGATGAGAAAACCAAGGCTAAGATAGAGTAATTGCTTTCCCCAGGATCAAACAGCTTGTAAATTATTGAGGCAGGATTCAAATTCAACTTTCCCTGACTCCAAATCCAGTATTCTATCCATTGTCACCATAGATGCCATTACATCTCAAGAAAGTTATTAAAAGTTTCAAAAGACCCTACTCTTCCCCACACCTTCTTCCCTTTACCTCTCCCCTGCCCCAGGCCACCTAGACTCAAGCTGGGTCCAGGTGGAAAAATCTGTGGCTATTCATATCACTTGGATGAACTAGGAGTCATCAACTATGAGCCTTCCAGTGAAATGGTGAACCAGCAGGCCTTACCATCTGCTCTGCCACTATTCCCTTCAAAACTTCCATCTGACCTGCTGGTACACTCTAAGGACCCTTGGGTTTTGCCATCTGCCCAGCAACTGAACTCTTTTATATGTGTTGTTTCCCCAATTAAGTGTGAGCTTCATAAGATCAGGGATGATCTAATCTTGGAATGTAGTGTTTAATACTTTTTTTCACGCATTCATTTAATCATTCAAGAAAAGACCTACACACACAAAAATTTTTTAATGCATGATAAAAAAATCTGTAAACTAAAACTGAGAAATAACTAAACAATTTGTGGCAGGCTAATATAATGGAATATTATTGTACCATTAGGAATAACAAATACGAATATTTCATAGAAACATAGGAAAACTTTCATAAAGTGATGCAGAATGGAGAAAACAAAATAAAGACAAAATGAAACATAAAACTCAGATCACAACTGAAAACAATTATTCTAACCAATTAAAGTAAAAGCATTCATCCTTTGTTTCTGGTAATGACTACCAGAATGGAAAATTATATTTACCATCAGAAAAAAAACAACAATATTACATGGTTTAACAATTTTTTTTCAGCAATTTTACTTGGTAGGATATTTACTTGGGTGTTTGTTGTATATTATTTTTTGTGTCAAAACAAAGTGCATCCCAAATATTCTGAAAAGCAATTTGAATACTAAAGGAGATAAAAATTACTAAACTGTCAGTATCCTTTGATCTAGAGATTCCACTGAGAGCCACATTTGCCAAGGTGAAAGAAGGTCTCCTATACAATAAAATATTCATTGAAGTACTTTTTGTGGAAGCAAGGAATCGAAAACAAAGTAGGTGCTCATCCATTGGGGTATGGCCAAATGAATTGTGGTATAGGATTTAATAGAATATTTCTGTACCATAAAAAAAGATAAATATGAAGAATCCAGAGAAATACAGGAAAAACAAATATGAACTCACGAAGAGCAAAGTCAAACATACTCAGGAAAACATCATAAACAGAGACTATAACAATATGAATGGAAAGAAAAAAGAAATTGATCACTGTATATAATGATCAAGATTGTTACCAAAGAAATAACAATCAATTAAAAGGTATTAAGAGTAGGGATGGGAAGAGAAACTCCTTGACCTAAAATGCTAATTTACATGAGCTGAGTCCTTTAAAATTTTCAAAGCCTTTTCAATCCCCCAGTCTCATTTGACTTTATCAAAACCCTAGAGAGATAGAAGGAACGATGTTTCTTTCCTTTTCAGATGAGGAAGCTAAGTTTCCAAGATGTTAAGTGGTAGGCCAATGTTACAAAGCTAACAAGTGTCAACCTCGCTGTTCCATGAACAAGGCCTTCCATGTCTCAACTCAGGCATTTTCTCTGGCTTTCTCCCATTTCTAGAATGTTCTCTTACTAGGACTGCTGACCTCCTTGGCTTTCTTCAAATCCCAACTAAAATCTCATCTTTTTACTGGAAGCCTTCCCCAACCTCTTTAATATTCTAGTGCCTTCCCTCTGTAAATTATTTCCTATTTACCTAGCCATACATGTTTGTATATATTTGCTTATATGTGGGTTCCTCTATCAGATTTTAAGCTCCTTGAGGGCAGGGACTATCTTTTGTCTTCTTCTGTAAACCCTATCCCTTAGCACAGTGCCAGACACATTCTAGGTGTGAGAAACAAAAGAAGGAATTCTGTTTCCCCAGGATTAAAACTACTCCCAGTAACACAGCGTAAGTCAGAAGTGACTGGTTCTAATCAGAGCTGTGACCTAGCAGAATCAGGCTTCTGATCAAGTAAAACGCCAGAAGCTTGTCTGCATACTTAACGAGCTGTTTGAAAGAGAACATACCAAGTAAGAGAACATGAAGTGGGTGGTTCAGGAGGTTGCATCTAGCCAATGGAGAACAAGAGGAGAAAATCAAATTGGGAACAGGGCATAAAAAGCTTTGCATTTGTCTGGGCGAGTGTACTCCATTAGGGGGTTACCCATTCACTAGGAATGTACAGTAAAATGAGAACTTTCCTGGCTTCAGAAAGAGTATTACTCTTTCTAGAGTGAGCATGTTTCTCACATGGGCACTTAATAAATGTTTATTGATTGACTGAATCTAAAATTTCTGAGTACTAGTCCAGTACTCATTCTGCCATATGCAATCTGACATTAAAACCTACACAGTATAGAGATGATCAAACCATGCCTTTCCGGAGTAGTATTTTTATAATAATGGCTGTCAAGGACAAGTCACGTTTAAGAACTGCTTATTAGTTAATATTACAACTGCATTAAAGTTCATCGAGTTTATGCTGTTTCCCACTTCCTTTGGGATTTTCCTTTGTAACTGTACTTCTTAATTACCTGAAGCAGCTAGTTGCAAGAGTGAATAGGATGCTGGGGCTGGAGTCAGGAAGACCTAACAGGTTTCAGATACTTAATAGCTCTGTGATCCTGGGCAAGTCACTTACCTTCTTTTGGTCTGTTTCAGCAATGAATGGGGATAATAACAGCACTTACCTCCCAGAGTTGTTATAAGGATGAAACCAAGTATTTGTAAAGGGCTTAGCACAGTGCCTGGCACATAGGAGGGGCCATATAAATGCCTATTCCTTTCCTTGGTCTCTCATTTTACAGAAAGACTGATTCAACTATAAGACTCCCAGAGTTTCTTCATTCTTTTCAATCTCAAAAGAGAATATAGATATTACAATCCCTTTGGCAAATATAAACAGTCCTTATTTGACCGACAATGTGTAAGCAGCCAATCATAAAGGACTGAAAACGGGCTTTCTTTAAGGTTTGTAAAGTGCTATTATCTCATATTATCCCAAAAACAGCTGAGAGATAGGTGTTATTATTATACCTCCTTTTTTAAACAAATGGTGAAACTGAGACAAACAGAGGATAAGTCGTTTGCCCACAAATCACAAGCCCAGCTTTTATCCCTGACCTATAACACAGGTAGCAAGGACAAATAGATTTCTATTTTAGAAATATAGAAATCTATTTTAATTACATTAAAATCCAGTTGTACTAAAAAAAAATAAGTTTTCTATGTAATTTATTTTAATGTTACATAATTCCCATTTTAAATAAATATTTCATTCTAAGGAGTGATGGGAAGAATTATTATTTTTTTAAGCCTTATTAAAACATAGGGAGACCAGAGACTTTGGTGCCAGTAGTAATAGGAAAAAGTTTAGCAGCTCCACCCTATGTATGGTCTTAGATGAGGCTCCAGGGTAATTAGCAAAGTTTCAAGCTAACAGGTAGGTACAATAAGGGAGCTGAAAGGACTTTCCTTACCCCAGCTGTAATAGCAGGCACATCTTAGGGAGGTACAGCTGAGAGCAAAGCAAAACAGTTTGGAAAATAGATTTGACCTAAGGGTTTTTTCCTAGCTGAATAAGTGAGACTAAGGAGATGACTCACAGGAGAATAGGAATAGCCCTAAGGTTATGGGCTAATTGTACAAAGCATACACAAACAACTATGCCCCTACCAATGCAGAGAAGAGAGTCCACCATGAGCTAAAACTCAGTGGACAACCAAGAGATGCCCATGCAAGCAGAGAATCAGTAATTGAAAACCAATAGATAGCACAGTGAAAGACAAAAAGTCATCAGATCATAAAATAGTTCCTACCTCAAAGCCTACAGAAGAAAGCAGTCCAGGAAATGGCACCATGTGGCCAGATGACATAATAATAATGCCTAACATGTTAATAGCGCTTTTAGGTTTGTAAAGTCACTATCTCATCTGATCTTCACAACAGCCGTTTGAAGTAAGTGGTATTATTACCCCCGGTTTAGAGAAAAGGAAAGAGAAGCTCGGACAGACTAAATCACTTGCCCAAAGTCACACAAAGAGTAAATTTCTGAGACAGGATTCAGACCTTAGTCTTCCTGACTTCCACTTATGGATTTCCTCTATCCACCACATAGTATTGACAGCTTTGGAACTAGAGAGGGAATCCACGCAGCACAGAGTCCTATATCCAGGAGATTTTCTGGCTACATGTGTTCCCTCTCTCACAAGTATTTGCCCAACTGTTTATATTCCATGTATGTTTCTTGTATTGTCATATAAACTTGTTAATAGGAACACTATCGAAGTCAGCTATTAAGAATGGTTTTGCATACGCATACTTCACATGATAGATTGCTATGGCTAAGAATGTCTAAAAGGTCTGGATGTAATAAGGAAGACATCGTAAAGTTCTTTTTTAGTGGACTCTGTTGCAAGCCTAGTCTTCCTAAATTGGGGAAGCTTAAAAAAAAAAAAAGAATATCCACTTCAACAATATTTAGCTAGATGGCTCAGTGAATAGAACATTGTACCTGCAGCCAGGAACACCTGAGTTCTAATCCTGCCTCAGACACTTAGTTTTATGACGCTGGACAAGTTAATCAACCTGTCTGCCTCAGTTTCCTCATCTATAAAATAAAGATACTCACTGCATCTGCTCCCCAAAGTTCTTCAAAGAATAAAATGAGTTATTTGTAGAGTACTTTGCAAACTTTAAAGCATCATAAAAATGCTAGGTATTTGATTTGTTTGTTATAAATGCTAGCTATTATAACTGGTTTTGCTGCTAGATTTCCGACCTTTCACAATAATAAATTTATATTTGTTTCACATCCATTTACAGATTTCTAAAGGTATTTTTAAATTTGTCATGCAAATAGTAGATTCGCCATCTCCTTTTCTTATTTTAAAAGCACTGCGTAGCATTACCTTATGATCTATGAGGACTTACATGTCCTCTGGGTGGGCTCCCATTTAACTTGCTACACATCAATCAATCAATCAATAAGTACTTATTGACCACTGAGTTGAGGGCTGGGTAGATAAAGTAAAAGTAAAAACAGTCCTTCCTGCCCTCAAGGAGCTTAAATTCCAAAGGAGACACTAATACACAACCTATAGATAATTCTGTATGTATCTAATAAGATAGACTGAAGATAACCTTAGAGAGGAAGCCACTAGAAGCTGTAGGGACCAGGAAATTCCTACTGCAAAACAGGGCACTTCTGCTCATGAAACAGCAATCTGTCAGAAAAAGTGTCATGTGATTAGGAAGATTTTCTTGTTATTTATACTGTTGTACATATTTGTACTATATATATACATATTATATAATATATATTACATATATAACTGTATTATTATAATAATTTAATATAATAATACATGATATACTTATACTATTGATGTTCAATCAAAATACTTTTGCTTTGAATTAATGTGTCTTCTAATTTGGACTAGTAGAATTGAAATGAGTCATGGTCTAAAGTCCCCTTAACTGCAACATGGTCCCCTTTACTGCAACAGTGGAGGACTCTAGGTTTGAAACATTCCACATACAACCAGCTGTGGCCAATTCATTGGTATGTTTTGCTAAACTGTGTTCTTTCTCTTTTTAATCTTTGTTACAAAGAACACTGGAGGAGAAAGAGGAGAAAACAAGTGTGCCATATTTGAAAATGAATATTCCATAAAAAAACAAAATAAGTAATATAGAATATAGGTCAAAATAAAAATTCATAATGTCCACCATCTTAAAAGAAATTATTGCATAAAGGAACTTATATTGGCATTGTAAAATATCCAGAATAAAAAAATGTAATTATCTGTGATCTGCTAAAGTAGTTTCACAGGTCATACTTTATACTTGTAAAAATAATGTGTTTTTACTTAAAACCATTATTCAAAACCAAAAGTGCATCAAAGAAAACTTCTAAAAGCTTTCCAATATTTAAGCAGAAAAGAAAATGTCTCTAAAGATTATAATACTAATAGCAATAATTACAAGACAAGATTTATTTTAAAAAATGTCTTAGGACAAAATCTTCTTTACAGGGAAAGTTGTCATTAACATGGCAAGTCAATTTTTAACGAGAAAATTTTAACTAGTCAATTTTTAACTGAAAAATCATACACCTTTAATGTACTCAGGAACTGTTTCAGAGAATAATCACTGATACTCAGAGGCTACACACCCAAAAAACATATGTGCACACACACATTTAGTGTGTTTATTATATATTCATAGGTACTATATAGGGCAGCTAGGTGGCACAACGGATAGACCACTGGGCCTGGAGTCAGGAGGACTAATCTTCCTGATCTGGCCTCAAACACTTACTAGTTGTGTGACCCTGGGCAAGTCACTTAACCCTTTTTGCCTCATTTTCCCCATTAGTAAAATGAACTGGAGAAGGAAACAGCAAAACACTCCTGTATCTTTGCCAAGAAAATCCCAAATGGGGGGTCACAAAGAGTCAGATATGACTAAAATGACTGAACAACAACTACAACTGACTAGATATTTTGGAGCTTGGGAGTAGAAAAGGGCGTTTGTAAAAGTGGTAAGTCATACATGCCCATAATCTGCTACCTCAGAGGTTAAGACAGATGGATTGCTTGAACTTGGGAGTTCTGAGTTGTAGTGTGCTAAGTCAATCAGTCAGTCAGGTGTCCATGCTAATTTTGGCACCAAAATGGTGAGCCACCAAATGTGGGCGGCTTCTAGGCTGCCTAAGGAGGGGCAAATTATACTGAGTCAGAAACAGAACAGTGCAAAGTTTCCATGTTGATCATTGGGGTTATGAGGCTGATGAGTAGCTACTGCACTTCTAGCATGGGTGAAAAAGGAACACCCAGGCTATTTCTGCCTGCCCACACCCCCAAAGTCATAGATAACTCATATTATTATTCTGGGTGACTAGAAAGATGGCAATATTCTCGTTAGAAATAGGGGGATTTGAAAGAGAAGCAAGTTTAAGGGGAATTCAATTTAATAACACTCTATTGTATTCCTATTACATGGCACTTGGAGTTTTATTTAAAGTTTGAGGTGTTCATAAACCAGTCAGGTAGAGAGAACAAGAAAACAATTGGAGAAGCAGGACTGGAGTACAAGAGAGATATTAGGGTATCTACAGTTATCCCTTCCATATCACAACTTTCCCCATCATAGTTTTGATATACCACAGGTTGGCGTAAGAAATTAAATAGGAATTTTGTGGAAATTTTACAGAAGCTGCAGATGACATATGAAGACTAGCAGATGGAACAGAAAAAGTTTGGAAACTTGGAAATGAATAAAATATATGTATCATAGTTTTACTTAACACCGACCTACATAAAGTCTATGACCAAATACTTCACTCAAATTTTACAATAAGTAAACACTTACTGTAACACTGTAAATAAAAGAAAAAGAAAAAATTCAGACTTCTTCTCTAGTATGAAGAGAGGGTAAAACATTTTATGCAAATTTTCTAGATCGTGAGGGAGCCGTGCCCCTAACCCCCTCAATTTAGAAGGGATAACCGTACTCCATTCTGGCTTGCCATGCTATAGTTCATTATTCCATTATTATATATGCATTCATATGTTCATTATATCATTCATTATAATCTGACTGACTTCAATTCTTTGTACATGTCTAAATTAGCAGAGCTGCATCCCAGTGGCTCTTGTCCAAGACCCTAGAGGCCTCATCCAATGTAGATTATGATGATGGAACTGCACAAGACTATAAGATAGGCCTAAATCTTAAAGGCAGGGGCAGCTATGTGGTGTAGTGAATACAGCGTTAGCCCTGGTATGAGGAAGATTCATCTTCCTGAGTTCAAAACTGGCCTCAGACATTTACTAGCTGTGTGACTGTGTCACTTAACCCTGTTTGCTTCAATTCTTCATCTATAAAATGAGCTAGAGAAAGAAATGACAAAACACTATGGTATCGTTGCCAAGAAAACTTCCCAATCGGGTCATGAAGAGTCAAACACAACTGAAAAACTGAACTGAAGTCTTAAAGTCATGCAAAAGAATACATTCCAACTGTTTTACAAAAGTCTTCTTCAACTCTGGGTCTTCTTCAACTCTGTCGAATGCTCACACAAGACCAATCCTCATAAAATGTTCTCTGAAGTTATGACAGATACCTTTTAATGTTCAATTCCATTCGACAACCACCATGCTAGGCACATTAGTGCCAGACACTAGTCCCATGCAAATATTTATATACCTGAGTAGCACTTCAGCACTACTGCCTTCCACATAGTAAGCACTCATATATTTGTTGAGTCAAAAAGATTCCTGGAAAACAGTTTTATTTCCTCCATGCTTGGCCAACATAGTCCCTTACAATTACATCTCTCTAGCTGACTGACTGACTCATGCACGTCCCAAATCTTCCCTATATTTTTCCATAGTCAACATAAAATGCAATGTCTATTTAGAATGATGTCACTTCTGATTTCAGACTTTGACCCACCCCACTCAGCAGTTCTACTGGTTGCTACAACAACTATACTAATGGAAACATAACCACTAAATAAACAGCTCCACACTGAAAATAGGAAACAGCTCCGAGGTGTCTACACGTAATCTTCAAGTTGAATAATCAAGAATTAACACAAGCTTTTGCCAATAGCAATCCAATCCAATCCCACAAGCCAATATTTCAACAATAACAACTCATTTATATGGTGTTTTACGAAGTGCTTTCCTCAAAATGACCTTAACCCATAAGTTTAATCCATAAGTAGGAAATACATTATCTAACACAGTAATACATTATATCTATTTTACAAATAAGAAAACTAAGCTTTAGAGATGTTTAGAGAATTATGAAATGTCATAGAGCCAATAAATGTCAGAACGAGGTTTCAAACTCGGGTCTCTCCCAATGACGAGTTGAAAGATCTTTCCATGACACCATGTACAATGAAGGTTGCAGAGTACTCAGCAGTAAAACTTCCAACTACTTTCTTATTTGAAATTGCTAAAACATATTTGCTGAAATGACAAAATGGTCTTGGGTGAATAACTGTTACAATGAAATATTTTCATAGTCTACTAGTTTTACATGAGTCTAGTTAATTACCAAAATATATATTCTTGTCCTTCATATAACTAAGAAATATTTTGTTCCTATTATTCTTGTATACCATGAATAAGCTACTAATTGCCTAGGGGGGTGATAACTACACTTATGAATTTTTTTAAAAAGTTTTTATTTCCTACAAAGGGGTTTTTATTCTGAACAAAATGTTAGTCTGATTCCCAGACTGTCTGGCTTTGCAAAAGAAAGGCAGAAAAGGGGAGGTGGTCAACTCTTATACTGCTTTAAATCTGGAACCACACAAACCAGAATGAAGTGCCACCATTCACTTGGTCTCTGAGGGAAAGGGTTAGGGTCAGAGTAGGTCTCATATGTTCTACATTCACCCCTTTATACACAAAGATACAATCCGACAATCTGATGGGTGTGAGTTAAAGCCTCAGAGATGCTTTAATTAAAAACAAAAATAAAAAACAACATATGCCAAAGGAGATGTTCCCCCTAAAAAAGGCAATTGTGTTACTACTTAATTAACTTTAAAATATATTTTAAATGAATACATAAATGTAACAAGTTTACAGTTTCTTATATAATATTTTTGTATAGTATACTTTTGTTTGCTTCTAATTATTTTCTGATGATTACAATAAGAAAGAAAAAATTAAAATCTTATCTGTCCCCTCCTTTCTATTCCCATTGTTACCATCTTAATAAAGGTTCTCAATATGACTCTCCTAGGCTACAATAATAGTGCCCTAGAAGGTCTTCCTACTTCTATACTTTCCCCATCTCCAACTCACATTTGTATAGAACTTTCAGATTTTATCACTTTCCCCCTCATAACAAACCTCTGAGGTTAGTAATACAAGTATTATTGTCCCCATTACTAAAGCTTTGGAAGGTGAAGAGCCATGATCATGATAATACATTCTGTGAGGTCAGATGCAAATACAGGTCTCTTGAACCCAAATGCAACACTCTTATCTACGACACTGCCTATATGGTCATGTCACTCCTCTGTTCAAAACCCTCTGATGCTCCTTACTGCCTATTAAATAAAGTTAAAAATCTAACAGTGTTCAAGATACTTCTAAACCTGGCATCATTCCACCTGCCCAGCACTACCCTATACTTCCCTGCATAGTTTGCTTCTACCTACCCTGAAGACCTGCTACCACTGGGATGTGCCCTGAATTTGTATCTTGGTTCACTATCATTGGGTTTCCTGCATATGTGTTCATCTGCATTAAGAATGAAAATGTGGGGGCAGCTAGGTGGCGCAATGAGTGGAGCACTGGCCCTGGAGTCAGGAGGACCTAAGTTCAAATGTGACCTCAGATACTTGACACACTTACTAGCTGTGTGACCTTGGGCAAGTCATCTAACCCCAATTTCCCTGCCTTCCCCCCTCCAAAAAAAAAAAAGATTTAAAATGTGTATGTAAAAAAGGTATATGAGAGCTCAAAAAAACTGTAAGAACTTTTCCACTTCAGTCCTGCTCAGAGTTACTGTCTAACAAAAGTTCAAACTCTTTAGCTTCTCAATCAGGAGCCTCTCTAATTTGACACCACTTTACTTTTCTAGCCTATCTCAGTCCCCTACACTATGGTTACACTGAACTATTCTCCATATCCCATCCTGTGATTTTCCACCTACTTCCCTTTACTCATGATGTTTGCTATGTATGGAATGCTATCTATCTTCCCCCACCCCCTTCTGTTGAAATCCTACAAATCTTTTAAACACTTTTGAAAGCCCTACCTGTTCTGTGAAGCTTTACCTGATTCAGCATGGCATAGTACTGGGGTACTTAACCTTTTTTGTGCCATAGATCTCCTCAGGAAGTTTTATGAAGTCTATGGGCTCTTTCTCAGAATAATGTTTTAGGTAATTGAAGGAAATACAAATTTTCTGTTAGAGGTAAGTGAAAAGAAAGATATAATTTTCCCCATATGGGTAGGTTTGGGGGAAAGATTATAAATTCAGTTCTAGATGATCTAAGTTTGAGGTTATTAAGAGATAATCAGTTCTGAATGTCAAATAGGCTATTGGTAATGTGGGATCATAACTGAGGAGTGAGACAAGAAATAGATACATAAATGTGTTGGTCATCTGCATAAATATCATCATTAAAACCATGGAAGGGAAAAAGTCACCAAATGTGAGAATGTAGAGAAAGAAGAGGATCTAGGACAGAGCCCTAAGGTTTACCCACAGTGAGGACCATTGATGATTATCCAGAAGGAGGCTGAGAAGGGGCTGTCAGACAAGTAGGAAGAAAACCAAGAAAGCAATCACAAAAATCCAGAGAGGAGAGAGTACTGGAAAAGGGGAAGGGTGGTAAACAGTGTTGGAGGCTGCAGTAAATTCAAGAAGATAAATGATAAAAGGTCATCAGATCTGGTGATTAAGAGATCATTGGTAACTTTGGAAAAAACTGTTTTAGTCAAGTCAACAAGCATTTATTAAAGAGTTTATTATGCGCTAGGTGCTGCATAAGCATTTAGAATAGAAAGTAAAGCAAATACAATCCCTGGCCTCAAGGAACTCACTTTCTGATTGGGGATAGGAGACAACCTGCAAACAATTAGACACACATTAGATACAACCAGTGTAAATGGAAGGTGATTTCAGAGGGAAGGTCCTAGCAATGGGAAAGGTGGATTTGAACTGGGTATTGAAAGAAAGCAAGGCATAGATGTGAGGAGAGAGAGCATTCAAGGCACGGAGAACAGCCAGTGAAGAAGACACAGAGAAATGTTTTCACGTGTCATATGGGAGGAACAGTAAGAAGGATAGTGTCATTGGATCTTAGAGTACATGGAGGGGAGTAAAGTATAAGAAGACTGAAAGGGTAGGAAGGGGCTAGGTTGTAAAGGGATTTTAAAAGCTAATCAAAGGAATGTATAGCTAATCTTGGGGGTAATAGGGAGCCACTAGTGTTTATTGAATAGGGAAGTGACAAAGTCAGACCTGAACTGCAAGATTTAAATCCTTTCCTTCTATCATTAATTTTCAGAATTAAAAATCTTGGATTTCATTCAAGAAATGAGGTTGTAAGCCACACTGCAAAAAGTTGGGATGCGACTGAGAAAAACGAAAGTTGTGCCAATGAGCATAGATAGTTTTTCCTAGACATTTGGTTGAGAAGAAGGGATAAATAATTTTGTTAAGGAAGAGAGAGGCTTGGGTATGTTTAGAGGCATCAACCAGTAGATAGGAAGAAGTTAAAGATTAGAGAAAGAGCATGATGTGAGGGTCAGTTTGCTACTGAATATGGGAGGGGATGAAAAGGGCCACTTTGTCATCAAAAAAACAGTACAGGAGAATAAAACTGAGGGATAGGTGATGTCAGGGGTTATAAGATACAGTGAGGGGAAGGGAATGGATTCTACTTCCTTTATAAAGTATGAAATGAAGTCCTCAGCTGAATGGGGTGAGGAAAGGTGTGGTATGGGAAGTTTAAGGAGAGGAGAGAATGCTTCGAATAGCTTTTGTAGGGAGTGGGACAGAGACTAAATTCCAAAAGAGTAAAATGGACTGCCTTGCTGAAATGAGGACTAAGTCAAGATTAGACATCATAAATTTATTTTGGACATAGCAGAGTCATATAATTTTCTCCAGCTCCATTCAAGAACAACTCAAGGGGGAAGAAAGGAGGTACATAATGGAAACAATCCAAGATTGAAGGTATGAGAAGGCATGGAAAGAAAAAGGAAGGGATTAATAATAGAGGACACGACAAAACTGAGCTAGGTAACTATAGGTTTGAGAATGCAAAGGAAGGAACATGAAAGCAGCGAAAGAACATAGCCTTGGAAACTACTAAAGGATTTAGATAAATGTGGGAAAATTTTTATGAATTGATGCAGAACCAAATTATGTAAGTGAAATTTACACTAAAAGATGACAGAATTCAGATTACACAAGATATATTATGGGATACAGAGAAACAATGGCATAACACACTGACTTCTTCCTTCTTATAGAAAAATATTGATTTACGGTATGGATTATTGCATATGTTGTCAGACTCAACTCCTATGTCAATTTATTTTGTTTAATATTTTTCTTTGTTATAAGAAAGGCCTCAATGGGAGGAGGGAGAAGGCAGAGCAGGTAAGTATTAGAAAGTGACAGTAGTATAAAAACAGAAAGCACTAATAAGACTTTTTTACTGTTCAGGGGCCGGGGGCAAAAAAGCGCAAACTTTATTAATTTTATCTTTATCAAATCCATGGTTTCCTATATTTATATATTCATAAAAACTACTGTTAAAAAAAAACAAGAAATTTGTGGGGCAGAACCAAGATGGCAGCTGGAAAGCAGGGATTTGCCTAAAGCTCTCCCCCAGAACGCAGCAAACACCTATAAAAAAGGCTCTGAACAAATTCTGCAACTGCAGAACCCATGAAATAGCAGAGAGAAGCAGGGCACCAGTCCAGAACAGCCTGAATGGTCTCTGGGTAAGGTCTATCGCATGGAGCTGGGAGCAGAGGGGAGCAGAGGGGAGCAGAGCCCAGCGTGGGCTATGCCAGGAACCACCAGACCGGGAGGCTGGTGGAACAGGCCATAGCACCCTAAATCAGTGAGCTGTGGTAGTTACCAGACTTCTCAACCCACAAACACCAAAGACAACAGAGAAGGTTAGTGGGAAAAGCTGCTGAGATAGAGTGAAAGGAGTTCACTGTCGGCTACCACCCTGGGGTTGCTGCAGATGGTGCAGCTCTGAGGCTGCTTCCAGAGCTACAGCTGCAGTTGCTTCCAGCCCCAGGCCCACCTGGTGGGAGGAATTAAGTGGTGGATCCCAGCGGGAGTGCAGAGCCTGCTTGGATCTGAATCACGATCTGGGTTGGCAGTTCTTGGGGGAGGAGGAGCACTGGTGTGGCAGAGCTTGCTGTGTAGAAATAGCTCTGAAAACAGCAGGGCAGCCCCTCAAGCTTGGGACAAAGTACTCTCTACTCTACAAGCAGGCATACCCTGACAAAACGTTCAAGCGTCAAGGGGAACATGGGAAAATGAACAGGCAGCAAAAACTGTCTCAGATTCAGACTCAGACTTTGGAATCTTTCTTTGGTGACCAAGAAAACACCAAAACATACAGCCAGAAGAAGTCAACAAAGCCAAAGAGCCTACATCAAAAAGCCTCCAAGAAAAACATGAATTAGTCTCAGGCCATGGCAGATCTCAAAAAGGATTTGGAAAAGCAAGTTAGAGAAGTAGAGGAAAAACTGGGAAGAGAAATGAGAGTGATGCGAGAAAATCATGAAAAACAAGTCAATGACTTGCTAAAGGAGAACCAAAAAATACTGAAGAAAATAACACCTTAAAAGATAGACTAACTCAAATGTCAAAAGAGCTCCAAAAAGCCAATGAGGAGAAGAATGCCTTGAATAACAGAATTAGTCAAATGGAAAAGGAGGTCCAAAACACCACTGAAGAAAATACTACCTTAAATATTGGACTGGAGCAAGTAGAAGCTAGTGACTTTATGAAAAACCGAGATATTATAAGACAGAATGAAAGGAATAAAGAAAAATAGAAGACAATGTGAAATATCTCAATGGAAAAACCACTGACCTGGAAAATAGATCGAGGAGAAATAATTTAAAAATTATTAGACTACCTGAAAGCCATGATCAAAAAAAGAGCCTAGATATCATCTTTCAAGAAATTACCAAGGAAAACTGCCCTGATATTCTAGAGCCAGAAGGTAAAAATAGAAATTGAAAGAATCCACCGATCGCCTCCTGAAAAAGATCCCAAAAGGTAGACTCCTAGAAACATGGTTGCAAAATTCCAGAGTTCCCAGATCAAAGAGAAAATACT
>CM053623.1:156204708-156218076 GCA_028646595.1 Phalanger gymnotis | reverse complement strand
AAAGGCTTGCATTATGATATTCTGGAGGTCAATGGAGCTAAGATTAAAACCAAGAATCACCTACCCAGCAAAACTGAGTATCATGCTCCAAGGCAAAATATGGATTTTCAATAAAATAGAGGACTTTCAAGCATTCTCAGTGAAAAGACCAGAACTGAATAGAAAATTTGACTTTCAAACACAAGAATCAAGAGAAGCATGAAAAGGTAAACAAGAAGGGACTTACTAAAGTTGAACTGTTTTGTTTACATTCCTACATGGAAAGATGATGTGTGCAATTCATGAGACCTTTCTCAGTATTGGGGTAGTTAAAGGGAATATACATATATAGATATATAGATATACATATGTATAGATATAGACATATAGATATATATAGATATATCTATATACACACATATATATAGACAGAGGGAACAGGGTGAGTTGAATATGAAGGGATGACATCTAAAAAAATAAAATCAAATTAAGGGATGAGAGAGGAATATATTGAGAGAGGGAGAAAGAGAGAGATAGAATGGGGTAAACTATCTCACATAAAAGTAGCAAGAAAAAGCAGTTCTGTAGAAAAGGAAGAGGGGGCAGGTGAGAGGAATGAGTGAATTTTGCTCTCATCGGATTTGACCTGAAGAGGGAATACCATACATACTCAAATGGGTATCTTACCCCACAGGAAAGAAGGAGAAAGGAGATAAAAAGGGGGGATGATAGAAGGGAGGGCAGATAGGGGGAGGAGATAATCAAAAGCAAACGCTTTCAAAAAGGGACAGGGTCAAGGGAGAAAAGTGAATAAAGGAGGACAGGATAGGAGAGAGCAAAATATAGTTAGTCTTTCACAACATAAGTATTGTGGAAGGGTTTTGCATAATGACACACATGTGACCTATGTTGAACTGCTTGCCTTCTTAAGGAGGGTGGGTGGGGAAGGAAGAGGGGAGAGAAAAAGTTGTTTTTACATGCAACTGGGAAATAAGATAGGCATAGAAATCTATCTTGCCCTACAAGAAAGGGAAAAGGGGATGGGGGAGAGTGGGGAATGGGGCAATCAGAATATATACCATCGTGGAGTGAGGGGGAGGGTAGAAATGGGGAGAAAAATTGTAATTCAAAATCTTGTGGAAATCAATGCTGAAAACTAAAAATATTAAATAAAAAAGAACATTAAGGATAAAATAAACAAGAAATCATTTTCTATGAAAATTGTTAGATTTACCTTCATCATGAATCTGAAAATGTACATTTTATTTATTTTTTGTTTACAGGTTTGAGCACGATAAATTTCTACCATTTTCCATGGTTGTATGATTCCTCTCCTCTCCATAATCATAATACTTTGTGAAATGCAACTTTCTTCTGAGGAACTCAAAGTAATAAACAAGTGAACTTTTTTTTCCAATAGTATTTCTATTTTCCTTATTTGGTGTATAGAGTGATATCTTTGTCTCAATGTTTTTTGTCACTTCTCTGTCCTACTATGATTCTCAGTTGTAGAATATGACCTGACAGCAAACAGCACAAGAAAATGTAGCATAGTATGGCTCCCAGTGTTACAGAGATAAGCATTTAACTCAATACATATTTATTAAATGCCTACCATCTGCAGAGCATACAAGTTCACAGAAAATAAGGCCTATTTTAGATAGATATACATATACATACACACACACACACACACACACACAATTAAGCGATGGTTGAGGGTACAAAGTGCTGGAAAAATGCTGGATTTAGAGTCAGAAAGGATGTAGGTTTGAATCCTACCTCTGACACTAATAATACTACCATGTGCAGGTCACTTAATCTTTCTACAATTTGGATTCCTCATTGAGGAATATGATCACAACACTCACTGGAGTTCCTGAGATCAATTAGATAATGTATATAAAACATTTTGGAATTCTTAAAGACAACATAAATATTCATCTATAAGGGAAATGAAAATTATTTACAATCAACGCTATCCTTTGAGATATTATCAGAAAATCCACTGGTGATAAGGATAATGTAATAGAGAAGTTATTTGGTTGGTAGTTGATTACATTTTTAATATATACAATTTTTATTCATAATAATTCATTCCAAATAAAATTTATTCTTGAAAGGCATCTAAATTCCTAAGACCAAAATTCACTTAAAATATTTGGAAAATGCCGTATGTGAGCAGAAATGAAACCAGCAAGATACAATTGCCTTTTAATTCAGTAGCAACTGAAGTCGAAAGACATATATTTTCAATAGGTTTTGTACACTATTACCAAGATGATATAATTGCATCAGACAACCTAGTGTATTGTCTCAGAATAAAAATTACATAGTATTTCCAATACTAAACCACAATGTAAAAATAAACTGACTCTGGAATAAAATGGACCTTTTCATAACATTCTTAAATGTGTCAGACAAATATCAACATATTACAGAATAAATAATCTCAAAATATAAAGTGGTATATATTTCATATAGCCTTTCCTCTGGAACTTCAAACATTTCAATCATTCTCGTTTAATATCCAAATATCTGGTTCTTTCTGGCCCTTTAAAATCTAAGACAGATCCAGGATTTACATTTTACACTTACCTTGGTGGATTAGCAATGATACGCAATGCCACTAAAAAGGAAGGAGAACAAGCTTCTCTTCAGAATTTACTTCAGAACTCTTTACACAGAAAATGAGACTAAACAGCTTATCCTCCCCACAGTCATTTCCTCTCCTATGCAATTTACTTACACGATACTGAAGAGGCCCTTTCCAAGTTTAACTGAGTGAAGAAAGGAACCTCTGTCTTAAAATCTCAGCTCTAGCAGACCTTCCCTGACTATCAATAGATGAGAACTGGTGGGCCAAAGTACTAAATATTTTACATACCGTACTGGAAGTATGTGTTAAATTTAGTTTCAATATGATTATAGTTTACCTTGGAATTTGACCTGTTCATTGACAATATTTTATTGCAGGGTGTGAACAAACTTACCCATAAACACTTATGCCTACTTTTTAATTCAGGGTATCTAATATTACATTTGTTTGGGAATGTTCTAAATATTGCATCTAGACTGTATAAATTGGCACTGCTTTTTGTGTGGGTCAACCTGGTATACCTTCTTTCATCAGGAATAAACTGTACTGAAAGGAAATAAATCACAGGAGGTCAAAGTAAACTAATACAGGTAATAATTCGTGGTTTAAATATAAGTACAATTATCAATGCTTGGTGTCAAAAGAGTGATTTCTCCCCTTATTTACTGTTCTTATTTTTCTAAATATTTTTAGAGCATATTTTTAGTTTTCTTTTTGTTTTAGGTAAAACAAATAGATTGGACCTGTGATTTCATTAGCATACAGAACTCTCAATGAGAAAACTCCCTATACTAATGGAGATCAACACTTGCTCTGCAACTTATAGTATTTGTTTGGGGATAAGAGACTTGTTCAGAGTCACAAACCTTGTGTGTGTAGTACTTGAACTCAGGTCTTTCTGAACATAAGATTGGCAGTCTATCCAACATGTCACATTGTTGGATAGACTGGCAGTCTTATGTCTGAAAAGACCTGATTTTAAGTGTTCCTAAATATTAATACCTAATATTCTAAACTGAAAAATGGAGTTTCAATGAGAACAAAACTATTTTAAGTAAAAAAATTATAAGATTAGCTAAAAAATTATTACATATACAAAAATCTAATTCACATATCTTAATATGTTTATTATATTTAAGGATATAAGGCATTTGTGCAATCAAATTTAAGGTGGTTTCAAATTCAGGGGCCACCAATTTATACCTAAGAATCTCTGCAAGAAGCATAGTTTTCAAATGTAATTTATCTATATTTTATTGTATTTACATTTATTTTGTTAAATATTTCCTGATTACATGGTAGTCTGGTTAAGGCTACACTTGGAAGTGTGTTACACTGGCACCTGTAAGACTATATGATTTTTTAAATAATCTTCCTTAAATATTCAATGAATTACCAAAATTTTCAGGGATAGGGGAGGAGAGGAGGGAATGGTAATCCAGAGGGTGTATACAATTACGTACACCTTTGTAAATAAAGCACACCTACCTGTGTTGCCCATTATAGTGTTAATCATCGATTTAGAGTCCAAACCTCATTTTATAGATGAGGAATTAGAGAGAAGCGAATTGACTGGCCAAAAGGTATACATGTTAACAAATGATAGAGTAGATATACAAACTCACGTCATTGGCCTCCAAAATCAGCACTCTTTACTTGGTGAAAGAGCAATAAATAGGAGATAATACCAACTATCTGACTAATGAGACATATAGACTGAGTGACTTGAACAGGACCCCCTATTCCTCAGAGGTGAAAATTGTCTTTGAAGAAAGACTTTGTTGGAATAGAAAATCATTCTCACAAATAATTCCCAAATGAGAACATATATGAGAATAATTCCCAAATAATGATTCTACAGCAGAGGCAATGAAGTGGATAGAGAGCTGGAACTTGGCAGGCAGGAAAACCTGAGCTCCAACCCAGCCTCAGACACTTGTAAGTGTTGGCAAATCACTTAATTGCTGTTTGCTTCAGTTTCCTAATCTGTAAAATAGAGATAATAACACTTACCTTATAGGAATGTTGTAAAAAGAAAATGAGAAACTACGGTTACATGTAGTGTTTTGCAAACCCTAAAGCCCTATATAACTATCAATTATTTATTATTGTTGTTGTTGCTATCATTACAACAGAATTTGGCCCAGAGGCATGTAATCAGAAGTGGACGAAGTGAACCTGGTCTATTTGTGTATCAGGTTTAGTATATGACAGAGTGGTCAATCATAGTGTGGGAAATGGTTCCTGTAGAAGATGAGATTTTAGTTGGAACTTAAAGGAAGCCAGAGGAGTCAGCAGGTGGAGATGAGGTGGGAGAGCATTCCAGTCATGGGGGGACAGCAAGAGAAAATGCTCAGAGTAAAGAGATGGACTGCCTTGTTTATAGAACAGCAAAGAAGCCAGAAACAAGAAGTAAGAAGACTGGAAGGGGTTGGGGGGAGATTACAATGGGCTTTGAATGCGAAAACAGAACATATCACCTTTGATTCTAGAGGTAAAAGGAATCCACTAGAGTTTAATGGGAACAGGAGGGGCAAGGAAGGATTGGCCAGGGGAGTGGAGAGCTGACATCATGGGACCTGTGATTTAGGAAAATGCCTTTAATGTCTGAATGGAGATGGAACAGAGTCAGGTTGTTGGTGAGGGAACATCCTTTGCAAAGTGTAAAATTTTATAAGTATGTGCTATTGTCATTAGCTGATATTCAGTGCAAATATACAAATAAACAGTACTTCACACACAGAATCATAGCTGTAGAGTGGAAAGTTCCTCAAAGGTCATTTAGTCCAACACCCTCATTATAGAGAGGAGGAAAAACTCAAGCCCCAAACCAGCACAGGCCCAAAGTAACACAGCTAGTAAGTTTCAGGGATAGCATATGAACCCAGGTCCTCTGATTCCATAGCACTAAGTACTTGCTTGGAAGAAATGTTTACTCCTTTATCATGCAAAGGTTTTTACAAAAATAACCTGAAAGCAGAGCTATTCTCATTTATTAAGTAGCAGTTGTGTGCTCACCTCCGTACTACCTACTGCAAGTGACCGAGTCTTCGCCTTGGAAGGCCATGCATTGTAGCTATGGGGAGGGAGGGGAACATATATGCACAAAAATAATTTTAAAAAATTAGTCTATTATCAAATATTTGGTTGCAGGATATAGACTATATATCTGTATGCTATGCTATGCAATTGAGGGATGAGAACAGCTCACAGGGTAGGATGCAAAGTTTTCATGTCAAGAGGTAGGAACTTACCTAGGTTTGTTGTGGACCAAAATAGTAATGGAACTGGGGGAGCATGAGTTAACCTTTTTCACTCCCACAACACCAGCTGGGACTGTTGTAAGCAAAGAAGCTATTGTGC
Source organism: Phalanger gymnotis (assembly GCA_028646595.1). Taxonomy (NCBI): domain Eukaryota; kingdom Metazoa; phylum Chordata; class Mammalia; order Diprotodontia; family Phalangeridae; genus Phalanger; species Phalanger gymnotis. Next base: position 156,212,135 of record CM053623.1, on the reverse strand, counting down.
AGAAATGGGGAAGTCTAAGTTAGTTTTGACCCCAGGTGGATCGATCTGGGACCTAGCTGCTGGCAAGAATAATACAGAAATGTTTTTTTGGCAGGGAACTCCTGAGATTCCATGGAACCTGCTGGCTGACTGCTTTTAATTTCCATGCCCATGTGGCTTTTACTGGCTTACACTTCCATGAACTGCTTTTGTAACTACTTTAGGAACTGCTTTTACCTGGTGGGTATTTATATATATTTTTATTAAATGATTGGTTATTTATTTGAACCCTCAAGTTCTGAATGATGCATCAGAGCACCTACTGAACCATAACCAGGACAGGGGCTTTTGTAGCTTATTTCTGAGGAAAAAGAGTTATACTATAATAATAATCTTGTGGACAAGCTAGAGAGGTATGGACTGGGGAAGAGCTTATAGTTAAATGGATTCGCAGGGTGAATGACCAAAACAACAGTTGTTAAGGAGTCAATGTCAATTTGAGGGAGACATTTAAGGGGCCTTATGCTCTTCCACATTTTTATAAAATACCCAGGCTGAAGGCATAGTCAAGTATGAATATCAAATCTACAGGTGAATAAAGCTGAGAGCCACAACTGGAGGGACAAAAGATTCAGAATCAAAAAAGCATTTAATTAATTAAATCAAATGTCATTTAAGAGGGATGAATATCATTAGACTACAAGCTCCTTTAGGAACCACTTAGTTTCTGTCTTTGTATCCCTAATACCCACCATAATCTCTTGCAAATTCCAGGTACTTTATAAAAGTTGATTGAATTGAATAAATGTCCATTCCTATACTTATAGTCAATAAGGCAACCACAGGTTGAGGAGGGAGAGAAGGAGAAAGAAGGAAAAGGATGGCTAAGCAATAATTAACATAAAAAAAGATCTGGAAATTTTAGAGAATTGTAAGATCAATATGAATCAATATGGTAATACAGCAATAAAAAAGGTAGTGTTATCCAAGGCCCCATTAATACAAGCATGATGATTGGAACAAGGAAGGTGATAACCCCAATGCACCGTGCCCTGGTCAAATGACATCTAGAGTATATTTCAGGAAGGGTGTTGACAAACTAGAGCATGTCTACAGGAGAACAACCAAAATGGTGAAGGTTCTCAAGATCACGCCACATGAAGAATGGTTGAAAGGAGAGGCATGATTAGCCTTGAGGACATAAGGGTAGACAAAGACTGGCGTCCTCAAGCATACGAAAGGCTGCCATGTAAGTGGAAGAGAGATTAGACCTGTTTTATTTGGCTACCAAAGTAGGCAGTGGGTAGAAGGATCAGAGAGGAAGATTATCCGTTTTAATCAAACCATCCAAAAGGGGAGTGTACAGCCTTGTGAAGTGATGGGTGGCTTTAATCTGTGTACAGATTGACTTTAAAAAAAAAAAACATGCATGCTCAATTGACAGCTATGAATAAACAGTATAAAAGATAGAACATATTCATTTACTTTTGAGGACCAAACCAAACTAAAATGTTTACACAGGACTTTGGCAGGTTGAAACCTGTGGACATAAGGCCAAGACTAACCAGAAACAAACTACTTGGTTAATAAGCAGGTATTCATAATATGATTGACATTGCACAAATATCCCAAAGCATCTAATATTTAAAGAGTAATCATATTATGTGTATCAGAATAATTTCAAGGTGAGGTTTTAAAATAACTTTGTATATTATACAAGTGGTTTCAAAATGCTACAAACAGCTCTCCATTAATGCTATAAACAGCTCTCTAATAGCCTCTTATTATCACTACCCTACAATATATAAAAAGATCAACACCCTGAAGGGTCCAGAAGTCCTGTAAGGTATTTTCCAAAGTAGACTCAAAGTTTTCATAGAGGTTCAGTTTCTGAGAGTCACAGGCAGTAGATGGCTTGCTCCTAGAGGCAGGTATTTAAAGTCATAGCCGATCCTGAGCCTCAGGGCACAGAAAGTAGTAGAAAATCTCCCCTGCTCATTTTCAAAATGACTGAATTCAACCACCATCTATTAAGTACCTACTGTGTGCCAGGCACTGTGGCAGGCGCTGGGGAGACAAGTACAAAGAATAAAACAATCTCTCCTCTCAAGGTGCTCACATTCTACCTCGAGATATGTACACACGCACTGCATAAATAAAAGTTAATAAATACAAATATATACAAAGTAGTTAAATACAAGATATAGTTTGTACACTTTTGCTGGTTGTTCAAGGGCCTAAAGAAAGGTTCACAAAGATTATATTTAAGCAGCATCTCAAAAGAAGTAAAGGAAAAGGAAGGCATGAAGTATGGCCAGTGTAAAGGACATGGAAATGAGAGACAGTGGACTCCAAGACTAGGAAGGAAATGCTTGTTCCATAAACGAGATGTCTTCTGAGTAAGGTAGACAGCCCACTATCCTGGCATGGCAATGCAGTGTGCCTTCCAACACAAGGCCCTCTTCCGGATGACCCAGGTGCTTGGATGGAACGTCCTGCTGTCTCTACCAATACCTACACTCCCAGTTCCATTGAATCGGTGCTCAGTCATCACAGAAATCTGAGCAGCTAGAACTGGTACCTCCTTCATTCTTTGAGTAAAAGATTCAAAGTTAATGTCTGAAGAGGGAAAAAAAATCCTTTCCTTCTCTCTTCATCTAGTCATACTTATCCACTTCAGCCCTATCTTTCAGACCTTCCCTTTGCATCTACCTTCATTGCACTGTGACCTTTAGAAGCCCCTTTAGAAGCTCAGTTGCTCACAAATTCTCCTTCTTCCTAGAGGCAGATATGTGGCATAGGAGATGAAGTGCTGTACTCAGATTCAGGAAGATGAGTTCGAATCCCACCTCAGACACTTACTTAGCTATTTTAAACTGTTGTTTGCCTCAACGTCCTCATCTGTAAAGTGGGGGTAATAGTAGCACCAACCTCATTGGGTTGTTATGAGGATCAAGTGAAATAAAATAAAACCTTTGCAATCTTTAAAGCATTATATAAACACTAGTCATCATCACCATCATCATCATCATCAAAATGAATCTTCTGCTTTAGAAAACACTTCTCTGGCCATACTCTCCAGTACTGGGTGCTCCTTGTCTCACGCCTCCGACACACTGAACCACAAGAAGAAACAGTAATGCTCCTTGAAACTCACTGTCCCTTCAGCTATTCTGCCTCTCTTGAGATTCACTGTTGATCCTCTTTATTACCTAGTCCACATCCTTGGCGGAGTCATCCACCAGTTTCCTGCCACAGTCTTCTTCCTTTCTTAAGGAATCAAATACCCATCACGGCCTCCCTCTCTACCCCAACCCAAGCCTTCATATTCATGAACTTCAACCTACATGGTTATATCCTTTTAAATACTCTGTCCTTCCAGTTCATCAACTGTCTTAAGACCTATATATTCACTCAACTTTAGTCTACCCAGCAGTTCTTAACTTGGGATCTGTGAACTTAATTTACAAAAAAAAAAAAATATTTCATTATAATTTGTTTCCTTTACCATCCTTTGTATTTTACTTTATGACTTAAAAACATTATTCTCGGAAGGGGTCCACAGGCTTCACTAGACTGCCAAAAAAAGATTAAGTGCCTTTAGAATACACAGGGGCAGTCATATTCTTGTTGCATCTATCTTAGCACAGTGCGTGACACAATAGGCACTTAATAAATTTTTATTGATTGGTGGCTAATTGGTCTAACTGCCATGATAATTGATCTAACTCTATGATACAGAAATCTGGATCATAATTTTGTATCTACATATTTCTCCCTCTGCCTAGTCCTTCTAAATCTTTTCTTTTTCCTTCCCATAACCTCCATTCCTTCCTGTCACTCTGTTCTCATTTTTGTTCCTTTACAATTCTGATTACATAACTGATCGAAGTTCAACTACATGCTATCATCTTCCTTTAAATTCCTTGGCCCCTTGTCCTATTCCCAGTCACATCTCACTACACTCTAACCCTGAGTCACTCCTACCATCTACCCTCTCTGCTCTTACTTACACAATACTAAACACTACTGGGACTAAGTTGTGACACAATACTGACTGGGTCTAGTATAAATTTATACTATACAGTATAATCTCACTACACCCTCGCTGTTGTCCAGCAATCCTTTTCTTCTCTATGTTACTGACTTTCCCTTATGTTCTTTTCACCAGACTGATGTCCAGAATCACATTACCTAGGAAATCCTCTTCCTACTACTCACCACGATTCCTCTAAGCAGGATCTGGGGTTCAGGAAAGGCATGAATAGTCCTCTCAGGTCATATGTAACTACCATGTGCTTCTCAAGTGTACTCCACCCCTCTCCCAGATGATGTCATCTCTTGGTCAAAGAAAATTCACTCTTAGTTCTTCAATTTCTGATCAGTACTCAGAAAGAAAACATAAAAAGCAAAAGAGTCCATGAACTCTCCTTTAGGCCCAGCAAACAAGTATGTAGCTGCCAAGTGCTCTGGGGTAACCATTAAAGACTCTTGCATATTCCAGAAGAAAACAGAAGGGAAAAGACAAAAAGAAAAGAGTCAAAAAAAGGACTGACTAGATCTGTCAGTGTGATGTTAAAAAGCAGCATAAAGTGCAGCCTCTCCTAACGGAGATCATTTGCCCAAAAGTCTAGCCAACCCATTCCTCTTAGGGTCAGCCCCAGTCATCCAGACTAGATCAGTTATGTTCTTGTCCATGTTCTGTATGGGAAGGGTCTTTCAAAAGTGCAAGCTCATCAATTTAATTGTGTAAGTTCACCAAGTTGATTAGAGAATTCCTTTAATCAATTCTGTGGTGAAATGGATAGAATGTTGGCCTTGGAGTCAGGAAGACATGAGCTCAAATTGGGCCTCAATTACTAGTTGTGTGACCTTGGGCAAGTCACTTCACCCTGTTTTCCTCAGTTTCCTCACTTGTAAAATGAGCTGGAGAAGGAACTGGTAAACCACTCCAGTACCTTTGCCAAGGAAATCCCAAGTGGGGTCATGAGGAGACGGATTTGACTGAAACAACTTTATAACAACTTCTTCCTGAAGGTCTTCTATTCTCTCTCTATACTCTCTCATTGATATCAGTGATATCATCAGTTCCCTTAGATTTAGTTATCATTCCTTATAGAGGCAGCTATCTAAGTGGCACAACAGAGTTCTGGATTCAGAATCAGGAAGTCGGGAGTTTGAATTTTTCCTCTGGCACTAATGAGCTGTGTGACTGACCCTCAAGAAGTCACTCAATCTCTTTCAACCTCAGTTTCCTCATCTGTAAAATGGAGATAATAATAACACCTACCACACAGGGTTACAATGAGGATCAATTGAAATAGCAAATAAACAAATAAATAAATAAAGGAATGAATAAATAAATAAATAAATAAATAAATAAATAAATAAAGTGTTTTTCAAACCTTAAAGCCTTAAATAAATGTTAGCTATTATTAGTTATCCATATGTAAATGTGATCCCTGAATCTACACATTCAGCTCTTTTCTGGCTCTTGAACTGCAGTCTCACATCAACAATTGCCAGGGAGCCACCTCCCTTTGAACATGCAACAGGTACATCTCAAATTCACTGTGTCCAAGACAAAACTCACCTCCTCCATCACGATGCTGCCCTGCTCCAAGCTTTAGTATTTCTTTCCAACTGCCCAGGCTTACAACATCATAACCCATATTGTCTCTTCTCTCTCCATCATATTCAATCAGTTTTCAAGTCTTTTTGACTCTACCTCAATAATATCTCTCATATCTATCCCTTTCTTTCCATTCACCAACCCACTACCTTAGAATTCTGGTCCTCATTGTGTCTACCTTGTAATTAATTGGTTTCTCTCTCTCCAGATCATCTACTACACAGGTGCCAAAAGCATCTCATTAAAGCACAGATCTGACCCTGTCACTCTCCTACAGAGAGTGAGAGAGAGAGAGAGAGAGAGAGAGTTAGAGAGAGAGAGAGAGATAACATACCTACATAAATTTTATGCTCCTCTCCTTCAAATACTCCACATTTTGGCCAAACTGGACTGCAAACTGTTGTCCAAATTCAACATGCAACTCCCATCTGTGAGCCTTTTCACATACTCAGAATAAATTCCTTCCTCCCCACTTCCTCCTAAAACCCCAAGCTTCCTTGAAGACTCATCTCAGGGGCCACCTCTTAGGTGAAGCCTTTCTTAATCTTCTCCACCACCACTCACTCACCAATCCAGTAGTCAGGTCTTCTGAAATTTCTTTACATCTACATATTTGTTGCAAACTTTGTATCACATCCCAAATTGAAAGGCAGGGATCAGTTTTTGCTTTGTCTTTGTATCATATGAATCTACCATGGTGTCTTGCATGGAGTAAGCACTTGTTAAATGTTTGTTGAATTCAGATGAAAATAACTCTGGTTCTAGTTCTTTAGAAAAGGAATTATATGAGGTCTTTTGGTGACCTGGTTTCATAACAAATATACAACAACCTGTTTCTTTTCAATCCAAATTCTTACCTGGAGATTTGGAATCACCTATATTTATTTCTCTTGTAAATTTATTTAACACCATAACTTATTGTTTACAGATTTAGGTGCTTTGGGCAGTCTCAAGGTACTATTGTTGTATCTAATGAATTCTGTCTCTTATAGTCCCATCTCCAATGCAAATTCAAACTGCTTCATGGATAACAGTTATATTCCACTAAGTTGTATTGGACAGCATTATTTGCAGCTTATTTCTGCATGCCAAGTGACCTTTGCATATCAAAAGAAAGGGTGGGACCCTATGTGTCAGTTTCAGCATTGTACAAAGTTTCTCCATTGGTTTTTCTAAGGCGTTAACCAAGACTTCCTCTTCTTGTTCTCTAAGTAAACAATATCACAGCTTCTAATCATTCCCTACAGTAGTCTTTGGCAAAACAATAAAAAAACATAGAATTTAGAAGATTAAAGCTATGTACTATAAATCTGGTTAGTCTTAACTAGACAGAGACTTGGATACAGGAAAGATTCAATACACAAAGGGCATTTATTCATTCCAATTTTGACCCTGGATAAAAAAATGTTTCAACGGCATTCGCAAGACCAAGGCCCCTAAAACTCAGACAAAGCCATGTAAAAGCACATTCAGGAGAAAAATAAGACCTTTATATCTGTGACCTTCAGTGTGTCAGACTGAGGGAATGATGATGCTCCAACCCAACCCTCTAGATCACTGCCAAAATTATCTTTCTTACATACAGATTTAGTGATGTCACTCCCACACAACAATCTTCAGTGGTTTCTAATGGAAAGTGCTCAGTAAGCCTCATAATTCTAGAAAAATATGAGCACTCATTATTATTGTCTCTAAAGGATATAGTTCTTACTCCTCTGCCCAGTATGGCTCTACCTTACAAGGTTATTATGACAAAAACATTTGTCAAAACTTGTCCTTTAAAAATTTTTTTATAAATTAAACATTTAAAAAAAAA
>CM053623.1:156174806-156204208 GCA_028646595.1 Phalanger gymnotis | reverse complement strand
GCCATCTTGCAGTGGGGGGGGGCGTGAAAATGGGGAGAAAATTTGTAATTCAAACGCCTGTGAAAATCAATGCTGAAAACTAAACATATTAAAAATAAATTTAAAAAAGTAATATATTTTGTTTTAACATCATCTATATTTCCCTGAAACTCTTCGAAACCCTAAAGGCTAATACCACACAGGGGACAACCTTTTAGGCTGAAAAGGAGCCGAGAAGGCTTAGCCATTATTTCTTTTTCCTTTTTTCTCCTTCAACCTCCACAAATCTTTTGTCAGATCCTCAAGTCAAATCAATCCAGGCTGTACAGGAACTGAAGCCAACCTTAGGTATTGCACTGGCAATACCTGAGGAATCACTGTCTTTGAGATGCTGAGACTATACTCTCACAGAAATATTTCCTTCATCTTTCAATGCCACCTCCTCCCCCAAGCAAAAATTTGTAGTCCCTGAAAATTATATGTAGTATACCATATTATCTATAAACATCCATCATAAGCAAAATAAATTAGCAGATAGAATAATCACATGTAACTATTCCGACTATGTATTTCACCTCCCAGTGACTAGTACACCATCCACTTGAAGTTGGATTTCTGGAGAGCAATTTGGAACTATACCCAAAGGGCTATAAAACCGTGCATACCCTTTGATCCAACAATACCACAGCTAGGTCTGCATCCCAAAGAGAAAAAATAAAGGAAAAGGACCTACATGTACAAAAATATTTATAGCAGCTCTTTTTGTGGTAGCAAAGAATTGGAAATTGAGGGGATGCTCATCCATTGGGGAATGGATGAACAAGTTGTGATATATGATTGTGATGGAATACTATTATGCTATAAGAAATGATGAGCAGGATAATTTCAGAAAAACTTGGGAAGACTTACATGAACTAATGTAAAGTTAAGTGAGCAGAGCCAGGAGAACACGGTACACAGTAACAGCAATTTTGTATTACAATCAACTGTGAATGACTTAGGTATTCTCAGCCACACAATGATCCAAGACAATTCTGAAGGATTTATGATGAAAAATGATATCTACCTACAGAGACAGAACTGATTGAATCTGGATGCAGATTAAAGCATATTTTTTTAAAAAAAATCTTTTTATTATCCTTGGGGTTTTTTTGTTCTGCATTTTCTTTTGCAACATAGCTAATATGGAAATGTTTTACATGACTGCACACGTATAATCTGTATCAAATTGCTTGCTTTCTCAAGGAAGGAAGAGGGGAGAAAATATGAAATTCAAAATATTTTTAAAATGTTAAAAATTTTTGTTTACATGTAATTAAGAAAAATAAAATTAAAACTTTGGAGACAGTAAAAATAAATAAATTGGATATAGTGACCATTGGCATACACAAAACCAAAACACATTTCCCTATTTCTCAACAGACTTTCCATGAGCTATTATTGCCTATGAAGTTGGAGAACTAGGCCTTTTGCTTTGCCTCCATGGCCCAAATAAAAGGAAATATTTTAAAGGTATTCAAAACCATCTTTTCTTATCAAAGACTTCTTTCTGTGTCCCAAATTTGACCTATTCTTGAAAAACTTCATTCTTGCAGCAACTTACAATCTGGCTTTGTCTAATATAGCAACCCAAAGGCCCATTCAGACAGTCCAATGCTTTCATGTCTTCTACCTTCACTGAACTTTTGATGCCCAGCCACTAGAAAAGCTATTTCATATTTACATAATTTCTCTCCCTCCTACTAGAAGATACTGAAAAATTGGACAAAGATTGGCTGCAAGAATTCTGCTTCCCCAAACTGCATGAATTTTACAAGCGTTCTAACACTATGATATCAAACCCTGCATATTCAGGTTGAATTATGAATTTAAATATGGGCAGCTAGGCGGCCCAGTAGAGTGCTGGGCCTAGAGTCAGGAAGACTCATTTTCCTGAGTTCAAATCTGGCCTCAGACACTTACTAGCTGTGTGACCCTTGGCAAGGCACTTAACCCTGTTTGCCTCAGTTTTCTCATCTGTAAATTGGAGAAAGAATGGCAAACCACTCCAGTATCTTTGCTAAGAAAACCCAAGAGTCAGACACAACTGAAATGACTGAATAGGAACAATTAAGAAATCAAATACAACCCTGGAGATTTCCATTAGCCTGCTCTGGAAAAATATTTCTGCATATTTACTGCAGTGTTTCATTGGCATATCCTACCTAAGACCTGAATGGCTGCTCGCCAGATAGAGAAAGATGTCCTCCCCCAAAAAAATTAGTTTTGCATAGTAGGTTCCTTGAATTTGTACCAAGAAACTGAGAGTCTGATCTCCATCTGCAATGCTATTAATCCTTATGTTGTTTTTCCTAATGTCAGATGCCTCAGCCTTTCCACAGTCCAGACTTTTTTCACTTTGGCCACATTAAGCCTTCCCACTAATTCCTAGTCCTCAGAGCCAAGTCTAATACTAGTGTCCAGACATTCACTTTGACTTTTATCTTCTCAGGTGTAACTGCAATATATTGCTCGTGTAGGTAACATATCACACAGTGTTTTGTCTGCCTTCTAGATAACTTTTAAAGTATCAAACAACTCCCCAAATAATCCATAATGTCACATGAGGTATTTTCATTATATTTTTTTTTTCTACAATCAAGTAAGACTACAAGTCTCAACCGTTCTCCACCAATCCCAGGGCTTTCTACTAACATTCCAACTACCAACTGAAAAGCTACAGTATAATTTTAATCACAATCATAAGAGACACTGCAATGCATGCAAATATTCATCGCGATAATAAGCAATGATGTCGCACAATTGTGTGATTTTGTTAACATTTCCACCAAAAAAAAAACTCCACTAACACAATGCATATCAAATTAATGCTTTATTAACATGAAAGAAATAATGAAACAAAATTTCATCTGCTTAGGGAAAGATACCAGTGGGAAACAAAATTCAGAACCATCAATTATATTACAGCTTGTAAGGAAAATAAATAAAATCAGTCAAAAAGAAAGATCCTCAGTCTCTCTCAATGATTACATATGTATCCCTTCCTCTCCCCTCAAAAAATAAATCATACTGGAACTGAGGGGGATAATGTTAAAACATATTCTACTTACTCTCACCTGTAGTGTGGCAACTGCACAGGTAATAAAACAGCACAACTTTTGACTTGTGGGGCTCCAGAATACTATTCCTAGCTCAAGGCACTTTATGGGTTACACTGTTACATGCCAGGCTCTATATTCTCAGTTACTCAATCACTGACTGCCCACTCCCACCTACTGGTAACTCCCTCCAGTATATCCAGGCTGTTTACATTCTTTGGGACCAACAGTTAATCAGTTTAATTAGATAAGTAAAAGCATGAACAAAATATTAAACATGCCATAGAGTACAACATTACACACACTTCTCAACTCCCAAACATACAGAAAAGAAAGAATTGAGAATATAATTTTTAAATAGAAAATCAAAACTTTAGCTAGCCCCCAAAGAGACTGAAAAAAGAAATCTTAAAAAATTAGAGAAATAAAGTTAGAAATAAAATGATCACAGAACTGATTAACTAAATGAAAAGCTACCTTTAAAAATGTAATAAAGCAAATCATTAGAAAATTTGTTCCCCCTACCAAAAAAAAAAAAAGAGAGAGAAAAACTAGCGCCTTAAGCCCTGACTCCTAATCTCACTACTCAATTGGTTATCAAAGATCTCTTTGCTATCATGCTCAACCTCATGGTCTTTTTTTAAGTCCTCATCCTAAAACATTATCATCAGGTAACTGTCTTGTTTAGTGTCTAGTCTTTATATATTAAAAGTCTAAACCTCTCCCTCTGTCAATCAAAGTCCCCCATAAGTTGGCCCCATATCACTGTACATCACTTCAGTCCCTAGTAGAAATCCCTTGGTCTAATTTAGCTATACTCCTCTCAGTGTATGGACACATATCACAGTCATTCCAAAATTGGTACTCTCATTTAGAAAGTTTTTACTTAGCACCTACTATGTTCCCAGCACTGAACTAAGGAAACAACGATAAAAATAATAACAGTGCCTACCTTCAAGGAGCTTCTGTTCTAATGGAGTGAAAGAAACGTGTTTACAGATAAGTAGACACAAAACAATTCAGGGGGATAAGGAAAGGCCTTCTTTAGGAGGTGGCATTTAAGTCAAGCCTTGATTAAAGCTAGAGATTCAAGGAGGGAGAAGTGAGGAGGGAGAAGTGAAGATGGGCAGTGCATCAGACATGAGGGATAACCTGTGCAAAGACTGAGTAACTTAGGATGGAATGTGTATGAAGGGCAGCCAGTAGGTTGTTTGGCCGGGATGTGGTGTACATAAAAAGGGAGTGATATGTAATATGCATGAAAAGGTAGGGTTTTAAAAGCTACCCAGAGTCACTTGCATTTTATCCTACAGTCAACAGGGAGTTACTGAAAGTTCTCGAGTAGGCACATGACACGTGGAGACATTTGCTTCGCGAATATTGATTTGGCAGTTAGGTGGATGAAAGATAAGAAAAGAGAAAGACTGGAAGAAAGGAGGAATATTAATTAGGAACCAATTAGGTAATTATGAGGATACTGTAATAGTCAACATGAGATGTCTAAGTTAGGGTGGTGGCTATGTCAATAGAGAAAATGGGGCATACAAAATAAAACTGGCAACTGACTGGATATCTCCTCCTCAAACACTAGTTCTATGACCCTAGTCAAGTCACTTAAACTCTGTCCGCCTCAGTTTCCTTATCCATGGAGATAATAATAGCATCTACCTGTCAGAGTTGTTGTGAGGATCAAATGAGAAAATATTTGTAAAGCAATTTGGAAACCATAAAGTACTATATAAATACTAGCTGTTGTTTTCTTGTTCTTGCTATAGGGATGAAAGACAGGTAAAAATCAAGGATGTCTATGAGACTGTGAACTTAGGTAACTTCAAAGAAGATAAACAAGTTTGGCAAAGATAGTGGGAAGGAGTATGGAAAAGGAGGAGAGATAATGATTTCCATTTTGGACATGATAAATTTGAGATTCCTACAGGAAAAGCAGTTGGAGATGTCTAACAGACAATTGATGATAAGGAACTGGAACTCAGGAGAGAGAATGAAGAGATATACACACACATATATATGTCTGTGTGTGTGTATGTATATGTGTGTATGTATAGAAAGTATTCAGGGAGAAGAGAAAGAAAGCCCACTACAGAGCCCTAGGGTAAATTTAGTCATAGGAACTAGAATATAGTCAATAATTTAGCAACAAAAAATGAGAATAAATAAGACAAAAACTATGTATCATGAAAACACAGGAAGGAGAAAGTATCTAAGGCAGAAATTCTTAGCCTGAGGTCCAACAATTTTTTTAAAATAGTCTGATAACTATTTCCTTATAATTGGTTTTCTTTAACTATTTAAAAACATTATTCTGAGGAATCCATAGGCTTTACCGGACTTCCAAAGAGAGTCATGATTCCAAAAAGGTTAAGAACTGTTGCAGAATGACAGCATGGTCAATTATGTCAAATGCTGTAAAAAAAAAAAAAAAAAGGATGAAGACTGAAAAGAAAAATCATAGGATTTAGTCATTGAAATCATTGGAAAGAATCAGGGGTGACAATAATACAAATTTGGGAAAGACAATGATGTCCACAACAGCATAAGGAAGCTGTGAAGAGACAGCGGTCATGGAAGAAAGATGAAAAACACTTCTGACAAAAGGTGGGAAGCATGATTTATTATCAGTCTTTTGGAGTCATGATTGGCCATTCCATTGACTGGAGTTTTCAAGCCTTTCATAGTTTTCTTTAACACTATTGTCCTCATCACATAAAACTGTCCTCTTGGTTTTGCTCATATTACTCCGCACCTGTTTGTACAAGTTCTACCAGGTTTCTCTGAATCTTTCCCTTTCATCATTTCTTATGGTGGAATAACATTCCATTACATTCACATACTACAACACATTTATCGATTCCTCAGCTGATGAATACCCATTTTGTTTCCAGTTCTTTTCTACAACAGAGTGCTGCTATATTTTCTTTGATCTCTTTGGGGTCTACAACTTTGTATTGTGGGGCAATAAAATCAAAGGGCATGCATGAGCGACTTTTGAGGTAGAATTCCAAACTGATGTCCAGAATGATTGGACCAATTCATAACTTCACCAACAAATATTATGTCTGAGAATCTAAATATAACTTATTATATGTATCTATGGCAAAATTCATTCAACAGCAAAGAGGTTTTTTTGCGGGGGAGACTCTAAAGACATTATATTTCCACCTCTCCCCCATCACCATTTCCTGTTTTAACAAATATTTCCCCGGCTCCTAGTAAGAAAATATAGCAACCCAAGAACCACTCTTTGCTTTCCTGGTTTGCTAAGTTGATCTCACTCTCAGCACCATTACAGATCTAAATACTTGCACATATGTGAAATTTATAAGTCAGAGGTTCATAAACTGGGTAATATCTGCACTAGAGTAATTATTAAAGGAACCCTGGCTGGCAGTGCATTTCTATAAAATGAATGACTTCCAAATATACATTTTTCCAAGTTTGGGCTTTTATATACTAGTTTTTCTTAAGGTAGAGCTCACCTATATACCTCTAAACAAATAAATGCTTCTGGTAATTACGAAGGTACAGAACCCAAATCCCATTTGGGGTTTAGAGATGGCCTTTATATTGCATTATATCTTCTTATATCAAAACATCAGCTGATGTTTTTTCTTCTGTACTTTAGTTTCCTCACTGCATTAAAAAGCAGAATCTTGCAAAAAAAAAAAAGTACAGATTTAAATTTTATTTGGTTGTGGTGCCCTGGTTCCTGAATTGTGCTTAGAGAAATGTATGGTAGGCCAAAGTATATTTCCAATGACAACCGACAAGCACCAAGTGGCATAAGGGATATCATCAAAGAAACGTATTATGAAAAGTAAAGTGGAATGGTCATATAGAACAAGTGAAGGCATGGTGGATTCATCCTCTGTGGAGGATCTGTGGGAGAACATGAGAGAGATTCATACAGAATGAAAAGGCATAGATGGGTTATAATCAGGGAAGACTCAATGAATGAGAAGATAAGTATAGCTTACTCTCAACTAAGAATACAGTATGGAGCCAAGGAAAGAATGTTGTTATGGGTCAGAGGCTCTTGGTTCAAAAACCAATTATACCATTTCTACCTATTTGACAACAGTTAGATTGTGCAGTGGATAGAGTGGCTGAATCATCTTCCTGAGTTCAAATATGACATCAGACACTTAATAGCTATACAACCCTGGGCAAGTCATTTAACCCTGTTTGCCTCAGTTTCCTCATCTGTAAAATGTGCTAGAGAAGGAAATAGCAAACCACTCTAGTATCTCTGCCAAGACAACCCCGAATGGAGTTGTGAAGAGTGGGGCATGCATAAAATGACTGAACAACACCTATATGATCTTGGGCAAGATTTTTTCTGGGACTTCTGTTTCTACATCTACAAAATGAGGGAGCTGGACTAGGTGACTTCTAATTTTCCTTCCATCTCTAAAAAGAATGATTTAATGATACTATAGTGTTTCTTAAGCTTCTCCCCCCTCACAGTATAGTATTCTTTACCATGAGGAACTGGGGCACACCAAAGTTGACAATAAGTATTCCCTGCATTTAGGTCTCTCCTTCCCTCCTCCACCCTCTTATTATCTTCCTTCTTTACTTCTTCAAGATTCAAAGAAGGGAGGAGCAGCTTTGAGCTTCCTTAGAAGTAGTTGCTATTGTGACCTTACAGATACCATGCTGGGAAGCAGCAAACCTCAGCTAGGAGTGGGGACTGGGTAATGGAGAAGACTAGAGGTAAGGGAAGGAATGTGGGTGAATATCAAGCAAAACTCACAACAGAGTAGGGCTCAGACACAACCTTTGAGAACCACTGATCAATGTTTTCCTCTCAGGTTTCACCACTACCACTTTAGTATAGACTTTTGTCATGTAACTAGGATACTGTAATAGCCTCTAGATTCTTTTGCTCTAATCCATCTAACAAGGCCAGTATAAGTAGGTTACGCCCACTAACCCTGGGTGTCCCATAGGGCTTTGTTCTGGGCCCTCTTCTCTTTTCTCTTGATTCTATAGGAGGATCAGGAGGTGTCATTGTTGGGAGGGAGCTTGCTTTATGGCAGTAAGGGAAGGAGGTGAAAGGGAGTGAATAGCTCCCACCAAAGAAGGGTTGGGGGCGGGGAGTAGTCCCACAGAGGTCTCTCATAGGACAGATTTTATATTCTAATCTCACGGGGCTCCCAGTGAGGGTAAACTCTTGTCTAGTTGTCCAGGAACAATAAGTAGGTGGTGGTACAGGGCAATCCTCTCTGACTTCTCTGAAGCCTTTGACGCTGTCAATCACCCTCTTCCACTCAACACTCTCCTATCAAGCCTTTTGGGATCCCAGTTCTTCTATCTTTCTGAGTGTTCTCAGACTCTGTTGTTGGGTCTTCATTCAGGTCTCACTTGCTAGCCGCTGGTGCCCCACAGGGCTTTATCCCTGGGCCCTTTTATCTTCTCCCTCTATATTATTTCACTTGGTGATTTTATCAGCTCCCACAGAATCAATTATCATCTTTGCTGATTATTCTCAAATCTGCTTATCCAGTTATAACCTCTCTGCTGATTTCTAGTCTCACATCTCCAACTGCCTATTGAACATTTCAAACAGGATGTCTTGTAGACATTTTAAACTTAACCTGTTCAAAACTAATCTCATTATCTCACCCTCCCCCAAACCATCCCTCCTTCCAAACTTCCCTATTGGTGTCATGAATACCACTATCCTCCAGTCATTCAAGCTTACAGCCTAGGTGTCATCCTGACTCCATATTCTCTTAATACCCCTTACCCAATGTCAATTTTACCTTTGGAATATCTCTCATATAAGTCCCCTTTTCTCATCTAACATTGCCACTACCCTAGTGGAGGCCCCATCACCTCACACTTAGTCTACTGTAATAGCCTACTAGTAGATCTGCCTGCCTCAAGTCTCTTCCCTTTGAAGTCCATCCTCCATTCAGCAAAGTGATTTTTCTAAAGCTTAGGTCCCTGTCACCCCTCGCCCTGTTCCCCCATAAACTATAGTGGTTTCCTATGACCCCTAGGATCAAATACAAAAATCCTCTGGCATTCAAAGCCCTTTAGAACCTAATCCCACCCCTAACTTTCTTCTTATACATTATATTCCACTTCCCCCAACATACTCTCCAATCCAGTGACACTGATTTCTTAGCTATTCCACAATTAAGACACTCCATCTCTTGACTCTGGGCATCTTCTCTGGCTGTCTCCCATGCTTGGAATGCTCTCTCCTTATATCTACCTCTTGGATTCTCTGGCTTCCTTTAAATCTCAGCTAATATCTACCTTCTACAAGAAGGCTTTCCCAATGTCTCTCTTTTTAAAAAAAAATTCAGTTTATGGAATAAAACAAGCATTTCTATAACAGTACAATAAAAAAAAGATGATCGCACAGGAAACTGAAAATGTACTATGCACAACTTTCTATTCCTTTCAAATATACAACACAATTATTATGAAAATTTCTTTTTTGTTCTTCCCTCTCCCCTCGCTCTAGAGATGACTACCATTAGACCCAAATATATACACATACACATATATGTATGTATGTAAAATTATTCTATACAATTTATCAATTCTTTCTCTGGATGTAGACAGCATCTTTCTTCATATGATCTTTATAATCCCATGTAGTTCTTAAAATAACATTACTGTCACTATATACAATGTTCTCTTGGTCATGCTCATTTTGCTCTTCCTTATTTTGTGCAAGTCCTTCCATGTTTTTCTACAATCACTGAGTTCATCCTTTCTGATAGCACCGTAGTATCCCATTGCAATCACATACTACAACTTATTCAGCCATTCCCCAAATAATGGACATCCCTGCAATTTCTAATTCTTTGCTACCACAAAGAGAGCTGCTATAAAAATTTTAGAACATATAGGTTCTTTTCATTTTTCCTTAATTATCTTTGGAAATAGACCGAGTAGTGGTATTGCTGGGCCAAAGGGTATAAAGTAGTTTAATAATTTTTTGGGCATAATTCCAAATTGCTCTCTAAAATGATTGGATCATTTCACAATTCCACCAAAAATGAATTAGTATCCCAATTTTTCCACATCCCCTCCAACATTTGTCTCTAATCTCTCTTAATTCTACTGCCTTCCCACTGTTGATTATTTCCTATTTATCCTGTATATAGCTTGCTTGCATATATTTGTTTACATATTGTCTCCTCCATTAGATTAGAAGGTCCTTAAAGGTGAAAGCTGTCTTATACCTTTCTTTGTATCTCCAGCAATTAGCATAATGCCTGGCACAAAGTGAGTGCTTAATAAATGCTTAATGATTAACTGCTAGACAATGCCAGCAACCCTTCCCTCACCAATCAAAATGGCAACTCACTGCTTCCTGAAGGAGCCGTGTTTATTTCTATTTGCATGCCTGAGAAGTAGTATGTCCCAATGGATAAAAGACCAGCATTTTGAGTCAGAAGTCTTAGACTCCAATCCTGCCTTGTGACACAATCAGACAACTCACTTAACCTTGAAGAGTTCCATAAAACTCTATAAAGACTATAAAGTGCAGAGGAATTTCAGATTTTTATCAGTGAAAGAAGTTTCCACACAGAGGGTTTGACATAGCAATAAAATCACTGGTCCAAATGAAAGAACAAAGCAAAACCTGTGCTGTTCACCTCATCTGAAATGCTCTTTCCTTAATCTCTGAAAAGACCCAACTTTAATTTAAGCTCAAGGCTAATTGAATAAAATCTGCCAGTACAGAACCATAATGCCCTCCTCTGAATATGAGTTTTTATTTGAACAATTTTTTGGCACTTAGCAAGGCCACAGATACAGTCTAAAGGAGGAGGTCCACTGACTCAGATGCCTCCATGCTAACAGCTAACTTTTTGTTACTGCGTGCTGCTCCCCGCTGCTATCTGAGAAAAAAAAAAATGGTTCATCCCTATGTCTACATCAAGAGTCCAGATAAGTGAGGAAAGTTATTCCAGAGAAACAAGGAGAAATAATATTTCATGGTCCTTGTCTCATTAGGAATTACAATAATATAAATAAACTATTCCTCAATCCTATGTTATCATGAAATGAAAAAGCACCAGTACTGTCCCCTCTCCAGGGCTGTGATGAATAAGGCCCAAAAGTGAAGTAGATCCCCAGCCACTTACATGACTGAGTTACTGCCCTCTTCCACCAGCACTTTCTAACTACCAAAGGGAGATTTCTGGGTGATAGAATAGAAATGCCTGTTAATTTGGATACTCAGTTGATCAGAGCAGCAAATGAGATGGTTGATGGTAATTACAAAATGCTGACTGAGGAGGCTACTAACCCAGATGTGTTAAGCGGCTGAATGGAGGACAGACTGGAATGGGGAAAGACTTGAGGCAGGCAGACTGACCAATAGCCTATTGCAGGGGTGAGGAACCTGCAGCCTTGAGGCCATATGTGGCCCTCTAGGTCCTCAAATGCAGCCTTTTGACTGAATCGAAACTTCATAGAAAAGATCCCATTAATAAAAGGATTTGTTCTGTAAAACTTGGACACAGTCAAAAGGCTGCGCCCAAGAACCTAGAAGGCCACATGTGGCCTTGGGCCTGCCGGTTCCCCACCCCTGGCCTATTGCAATAGTCCAGAGATGTGAGGTGATGAGGGCCTGGAAGTATAAGAGGAGAAAAGAGAGAGTATGTGAAAGATGTTGCAGAGGTGAAATGTATAGGCCTTAGTAACAGATTGGATGGGGGAAGGGGAGAAGGTGGAAGATAAAGATGAGTCAAGGATAACTCCTAGGTTGTGAGCCTGAGGGACTGGGAGGATGGTGTTGACTTTGGGTTGTTGTCCTTCCTTCTCAAAGAGGACCAAAATGAAATCATTATGCTGGGGTCAAGGTGCACTCTTGTTTTTCCCTTACATTCCCTTACATTTCATCTGCAGCCAACTACCGTCGATTCTATTTCCACAACCTAGTGTGGTAAAGTGCAAAAAGTGCTAGCTTGAATCTCAGCTTTTCTGGTCTCAGTTTCCTCAATTCTATGAAACTGATCCTTCTACTTTAGTCTTCTGCTACAAAATGAGTTCAACCCCTAATCACCTTTACCCTGAACCGTAATTGTCTCTAAACTGTTCTTCTTCCTTCTTCCCCAATGCAGAGCGTTGATTAATCCTCCACAAATGGGCCAAAATGATCTTCTGAAGCTGACCATGTCGGTCCCCTATTAAAAAATCTTCAGGGTATTTTATCTCAAAGGCAACAGAGAGTTGGATTCTTGAACTGATCATTTTGAGCCCTCCACAATCCGGCTGCACCCTGTTTCAGCATTCATTTGTGGAGTACAAAAAACATCGTAGTCCGGATACGTCAAGGACTAGATGGAAACAACCTGAGCTAATTGAGGGCAAGAAATTGTGTTCAAAGAAGCAGATTGAGGCTCGATGCAACAAAGAAGCTTCCTATCGATTTGAGCCATCCAGAAATGGAATAGCGGGATCCTCTTCACAAGTCTTCAAGAAAAGGCTTTAAAAACAATACTTGTTAAGTATATTTTAGAAGGGATTCTTGTTCAGGTACAAGTTGAACTCTGAGGGTTCCTTACAATTCTGAGATTTTATCTTTCCTGCCTCCACCTTACTTCACATTAGTCTCCTTCATTGCACCACATTCCATCTGAAAAGGATTACTGGTTATTTCCCAGACTTGACATTCTATGTCCTTTCTCCTGATATTTGCTCAAACAGGCCTAAAACACACTATCTCGGTTTTGCCTGTCAGAATCCTTATCTTCCTTAAAGCTCAGCTCGAGTGCCGTGTCTTCCATGAATACAGTGGATTTCGTGATCCTCCCCTTCCCCTTGTCAGTGTTCCTTCATATACTCTTCAGCATATCATAGAATGTCCCAGACCTAGAATCCTAGAAGGCAGGGACTTCTGGTCTCCAAGACAGTTCTCCATCTCTTACCTTGGTTCCTTGCTTACTCCCATTTGATGAAAAATCTCCATAATTAGCCAAACCCAGTGACTCCACCGTCATTCCATGCCTATTTCACATCCCTTCATCTCTCCTCTAGTTCCTGCCTCTAACTTTGGGAACAGTGACTTTTCAGTCCAAAACAGCCTTCTCTGGCCTTCCCTCCTCCATCTATGATTTTGCCTTATTAGAATGTAAGCTTCTGAAGGGGATTTACCTTTTGTCCATTTGTATTCAGCTCTTACCACAGAGCTGACACTCAATAAATGTTAGTGGCTCCCTATTATCTCTCTGATCAGATATAAAATCCTCTTTAGCTTTTAAAGCCCTTGAAAGATCTGATCCCTTCCTAGTTTTCCAGTCTTCTAATTTATTCCTCTCCACATATCAAGCAGACTAGCAACACTGGCTTTCTTGCTGTTCTACACATGTGACACTTGATCTCTGGACTCTGTGCCTTTTCATTGGCTGTCTCCTATGCCTGGAATATCCTCACTCTTCACCTCTAACTCCTGGTTCCATTCAAGGCTCAGCTCAAATCTCACCTTCTCCAAAAAGTCTTCCTTATTCTAACCCTCCTGCCTCAAATCCCCACCCCCATCCATCTGTCTTCCCTATAGGATTATCTCCCATTTATCCAGTATCTATTTCATATTTACATAATTGTTTATAAATTGTATGTTGTTTTTCCACTGAAATGTAAGTTTCTTGAGGGCAATGGCCTTTTTTTATCTTTTTTTGTATTCTCAGAACTTAGAACTGTGCCACATAAAAAGTAGGTGTTTAGTAAATGCTTATTAACATAAAAAGTGTTTTTTCAGGGCAGCTAGGTGGCACAGTGATTAGAGCACCTGCCCTGGAGTCAGCAGGACCTGAGTTCAGATCCGGCCTCAGACACTTGACACATGCTATGTGACCCTGGGGAAGTCACTAGCTGTGTGACCTTGGGCAAGTCACTTAACCCCAACTGCCCTGCCAAAAAGCAAAAAAAAAAAAGGTTTTTTTTGTTGTTGCTGTTTAGTCAATTAGTCATGTCAGCCTCTTCATGACCCCATTTGGGGTTTTCTTGGCAAAGAAACTGGAATGGTCTACCATTTCCTTCTCCAGATCATTTTATACATAAGGAACTGAGAAAACAAGGTTAATTGACTTGCCCAAAGTCACATAGCTAGGAAAGGTCAGAAGCTGGATTCGAACTAAGGTCCTCCAGACTCCAGTGCCAGCATTCTATCCACTGTACCACCTAGCTGCCCCCAAAAGTGCTTACTAAATGCTTTTTCATTTTCATCCATCCATCCATTCATTCTTTTAAGCTTTGTATCCCCAGCACATAGTACACAAAGATTGCTTAATAAACATGGGCTGAATTGAACTGGTCTTGCATTATTATATTTCTCCACAGTACATTCTATTTGTTGAACAAGGCAATAACCTGCCTAAGAACATGTATCATGTGTTTGCCTCATCCACTGAGCCTATAGTAATATGTTACATAAGGGTAAGCACTTAAAAATGGATGCTTCTGATTTATGATAAACTATCCTTATTTTTAAAAAAGAATAAAAACGCATAAAATAAAGCAAATTCTACAAGGAGATTAAAAAACCCACAAACATGTCAGAGAGTTTTTGAAAAAATAACCATAAGATAACATGGGTTTGGTTTTTTTTGGAGATTTCTAATAGAACCCAACAACATGAAAATGGTTGTGACCTGACACCACAAAAAAGACTGATTTGGGTTGTTTTTTTTCACACAAATAAAAATTAGTTAACCAGAGAAATGTTCATGGATCTGAATCATAAACCTGTCTCACCATAAGAGAAATAGAACTGTCACCTCCATTCAGAAGCTTGCAGGGGGTGGGGAAGCAGGGGAATGGGTTGCCTCCAGCCTTTGGACCCCATCTCTGGGATTACAGATTCTAACCTTTCTCTCTGATTCCTGTCCTGCTGAGGAAGGCTATCTTGAAAGTCTCTCTGAACCTAGTGGTGCTAGAGACTGGCCAGACGAAAGCCAGGACCCAGGGTGAGAATGTTTACCTACCCTGTAGTGTACACCTGCCCTTTCTGTAACACTTGGCTATGCTCAGCGCCGCTTCGCTAGAGTTCAGACCTAACAGCTACTTTGGTGTTAGCTCAGAGGCTACAGGAGCCCTACCTCAATTAACAGAACTGGTTTCATGCCCTCTCGTATTAATCACAAAACCATCACTATCACAGCCAGGAGTGACTTAATCTTTGATGTTACATAAGCAACTCTTGGCAGACAATATCCTAAGGAGGAAATCACTTGCATTACTGTTTCCACAATCCGGCTAGCAGCTGCTGTGGGGGTGTAAGATCCACCACCAACAGCCTGCACCCAGAAAGCTGCCAGCACGCCACCAAAGCACAGGTTCTTTTGATCGGCTTAACTAAGGAAAGCAAGGTGAAGGGGTTTGACAAGCTTACTTTAATTCAGCATACAAATATCATTCACTTAGTTCAGGGAAAAAAGCCAGCACCATGAACTTCAGAGCAAAATACAAACAAAGTACAAACATCAACAGACAGACCCAATACAGATAGTAATCAACATCTAGGTTCAGCCTGGAAGCTCAGAACAAGAGCCGGCCCAGAGTCACACGCCACCACTGCTGCGGGAATGAGCTCCAAGGAAGAGAAGGCCAACCCTCAGTTTCATATCTTTTTCAGCGTCAGGGATGAGTCGCACATTCGACTCACCCACATGACCTAGAATCTTCACAAAGAGGCAACTTAAACCCACGCTCTCTAAGAGCCTCTGCTGTCCCAGACATGTAAACTAGGCCCTCCCTGGAGTTAACCCCACCTTAGTTGCCAATCCACACCCACATAGGTTTTACACCTAATAGGGGTTTGGGCCTGGGGCCTAGCACCTAGTAAGGCTCAATGAAATACACTGAATTACACAAACAAAACAAAGGCCATTTTGCTTACCAGCACAATTACACAAGATGGTATTGCCCCTTTCCCTTTAACATGGCTGGCTGGTTTATTTCCCAGACAGATTCCCTTCTCCCCTAGGTCCCCAAACTTTCCCATGGTAATCTAGTAATACAGTTTCTTCCTTGTGGAAGGAAGAGGTAAGCACGGTTGTGGTTGGGTGGATTAGGTCTGAGGTTATACCTTAAAGACTCCTGTAAATGGTGAATCTGTCACACTGTTGCAGACTGAGTGACTGCTAAAAATTACTGGAGGTAATAAAGAGAGACATAGAAGGAATAAGGACAATTCATGGAATTTATCTTGATCCCTTAAAACCACAGCTATTATTTAAAAGCCATGCTTAGAAACTGTTGCAATGAATCATTTTTGTTATAAGTTTGTTGTTCTTTATTTTTGCCTTAGTTGTTGCTCATGGTGGTAGTACATATACAAAGCAGCCCCTAGAAATACTGAAGAACAAATTGTTACTGTGCCAGAACAGGCTGACCTTGGTGAAAACCTCCCATCTCTCCCAGTCCCTAGTCTCCTGCAAGAAACCTTCAATTCAAGTATAATTCACACAAAACTGAAACCCCATTAGAATGAACACTGAAAGCACTATTGAAGCATTATGAAAGATTAAATCTCTTCTAATCTACCTTTCTCCCCTACTATAAAAACAAAAACTAACAAAAAAAAAAACCCTTGTAATTTCTTAGCCTGGCATTCAGGGCACTGCACTGCATAAACTGATTTACCTTTGCATTCTACAGTATGCCCCACTGCCTCTCTACATGGACCCCCTCTCCAACCAAAGTGACATTCATCTTTGTCCAAATACACTCTGTGCTTTGTGCATGCCATTCTTAAACACCTCCATGCAATTATCCCCAGCTGAAATACCCTGCCCTGCCTATCCGTCTCCATCCAAACCTACCTATGATTCTGCTATGGTGATAATGAAATAGGCTTTAGATCGTTACATTCCTAGGCTAGCTCACATTTAATATCGTTTCCCTGGAGAAAACGGGCTCCGACTTTCACAAATACACTTTACCCTCCTTTCCACTTTCTGGTGAATTCAGAAGCAGGAAGAGGGAAGGTTAACTTTAAAGCCAAAGACCTATGGCTAAAATAGTACGAGTAGTTCTGTGTTTCATGTGTCCACGTCTTGTTTCTCCAATGATACTGTCAACTGCTACAACATAAGACGCTATTTCAGCAAAATTACAGATTAAATAGGCTTTTGTGACTGGTCTGGGAACAGAGCCACCATTTATAACATTGTTTCTGGAGATAATGAATACAATCCAAGTTCCAATCTGGGAACTTAGTGCACCAATGACATATCTTCCCCTTCAGGACTATAAGCAGAGACTTTTTCACATTCTCCATTCCCATAACCACAGTGGCAAAGAATAGAGTTATTCTAAAATATGAGATAAAATTCTCTTCTCTTTACATGTCAACCACACGCATATACATGTGTGCACTCACACACAGACACATACGTACACACAATGTTCTAGCTTTTATATAAAACCTTCCTAGCCCCCAAATGACTAGGACTTTCTCCCCAATTTCTGCTAAACCAAAGAAAACAAGCTGTAAAAGCAATATTGTGATAGGAATACCAGATAACTCTGTTATCCTTTTTAACACAACAATCTCACTTCTAGCTTCCTCCTAACCTAGTTTTGCAAGGTAAAACAAAAAAAAACATAGGAAATACTATCTTTTGGCTTTGATGTATACTTTATTCATCCAAAAAATAATATATGTATGTGATAAAAAGTAAATATATTTATTATTTCTTGCTTTTTCTGTCAAAATAGAAAAGGTACTTAAGTATCAGAAATCATTTTTCAATACAGCTGAAACAATTTTAGGTCCTTAAAGGAACATTTGTATCTCTCAGATACAAGTCTTAAATATATGGCTCTTGGGGTGATGCTCAGTGATTTTCAAATACATACATCCATATAGATACAGATACATAAATGTGCATGCATACCTTATTTTATTGCATTTTGCTTTATTATGCTTTGGAGATACTGCATTTCTTTTTTTTACATATTGAAGGTTTGTAGCAACCCAGAATTGAGCAAGTCTATTGGTGCCATTTTTCAAAAGCCAATATTCACATAGTTTCTCTGTGTCTCACAAATATTTCAAACTTTTTCATTATTAGTCTATCTTTTATGGTGATCTGTGATCAGTGATCTTTAATGTTATATTGAAATTGTTTTGAGACATCACGAACCATGCCCATACAAGACTGTGAAGTAAATCAATAAATATTGTGTGTGTTCTGACTGCTTCACTGACTGGACATTCCAGTCTCTCTCTCTCCTCTGGCCTCTCTACTCTTTGAAAAACAACAATATTGAAATTAGGCCAATTAATAACCTTATAATGGCTTCTAAGTGTTCAAGTGAGAGGAAGAGTCAACTAATGGGGCAAATTTCATTTTTGTCTTATTTTTAAGAAATTGTCGCAAGCCACTCCAACCCTCAGTAACCACCACTCTGATCAGTCAGCAGCCATCGACATCTAGGCAAGCCCCTCTACCAGCAAAAAGATTATGATTCTCTGAAGACTCCAAAGACAGCATATTTTATCAATAAAGTATTTTTTTTTTAGAATTTAATTTTTTTTTATTTTTAGTTTACAACACTCGGTTCTACATAATTTTGAGGTCCAGATTTTCTTTCCTCCCTCCCCCTCTCCCTCCCCAAGACGGCATGGAATCCCATATAACTTCCACATATAACTTCACATTGAATTAGTTTACACACTGGTCAAGTTGTGGAGAAGAATTATGACCAATGGAATGAATCATGAGAAAGAAGAAACAGAACCAAAAATAAAAACCCAAAAACAAAAAAAAGAAAAAAAGAGGGGGAAGGCGAGCATGAAGTGTGCTTCAATCTGCATTCATACTTCATAGTTCTTTCTCTGGATGTAGATAGCATTCTCCATCGTGAGTCCTTTGGTGCTGTCTTTGTACCTTGTGTTGCTGAGAAGAACAAAGTCTGTCAGGGTTAGTCTTCACAGAATCCATATATCTGTGGTTATGTGTAATGTTCTCCTGGCTCTGTTCCACTCACTCAACTCAGCATTATGTCATGTAGGTTTTTGCAGGTTGTTATGAAGAAAATAATAAAATAAAAAATTATAATATATTATATTAATATATTAATATATTATATTAATAATTATTATAATAAATTTTTAAAAATAAAATAATTTGACTGCTTTACATGACCAAGACTATACAACTAGAGGTATTCAAGTGAAGTCTAAATGGCAACTCTGCCAGATGACCCCTAAATTCTCTTCCTTCCCACTTTTATGATTCTAAAATACCAAGAATTTGAAATCTCAAAGCTATTTCCAAAGGGTTCCATAAGCAACTACAATTAGTTGATATTGCTAATAATCTTACACATCACAGATTGCTGCCCATAATACATCTTCCTATACAAGGAAGCAAATAAGCTTCAGCACTTATGAAGCAGATCCTACACAGCAGCTTCTCAGGGCAATTGTCAGGAATTTGTTTTCTTTTTAAAATTCCTCCCTCAAGTTTTTCATATTATAAAAACAATTATAAATAACAACTAGCATTTATACAGCACTTTAAAATTTGCAAAGTACTATCACCATATAACTGCGAGTAGGTGGTACCAATAATATCATCCCCATAATACATATGAAGAAACTGAGGGTCAAAGAGGGTAACGGCATTGCTTAAAGCCAGGATTCAAACGCATGTCTCTAAACTTCAAACCCAATATTCTTCCTGCTGTACCATGCTGCATTTCGCATTGTGCAGAAGATAGAAGTACGGAGAATCATACCACCTTTAAATACTACTGCCCTACCAAACAAGTCGAGACCAATATTAAAAGTACAATAATTGCATGACCAGAGTGTATGGGTTGTTCAGGGGGACTAGCACCTCTAGCATGAGGGCTTGCCAAGCTCTTTTTAGCTCTTCTCATCCATCTTTGGTATCCACCTGTTACCTAACTCTCACCGGTGGCTCCAAGAACGGACTCATACACAATAGCCACACCCCAGTAAAACCATCTCAGCAGATGGGCTAAACCAGGTTGAGGGTAACTGACAGGCCTCAAACCTGTCATGTTTACCCAAAACATTTGAAGAACAATTTGTTCCAAAGGCCACGAAGGTGACTAAAGCAGGCTCTGTGTTGAAGTGGTCATCCACAGCATCTCAGGTATCATCTTCTTGACTTTTGTCTTGCCACTGGACTTTGATGACTCTGGAAGAGGGGATGAGGCTGCTGACTTTGCGCATCTCTGCCTCACTTAAATCCAATTCATGCCCTAGTCAAGATATCAGTCATTGGTCCTCTTTGGGAAAAAAAAAAAACCACAACGAAACAAAATCAAAGGATGAACAACATCAACGGCATGGCCACTCGATAGAAAGAAATCCACATTTCCTCCTGGGGGAAGCTTCTGACTCTTGTTCATTTAAGTGTTAAACTGGCACTTAGGCAAGGAAGAAAATTTCAAATAAGTCTAAAATTATACTATGTGTGAAAATAAAAAATTGAAACTTTTCAGCAATTCAAAAATCTGTATCAGTACATGATCTATACAGGTGTAACCAAAATTTCATTCTTATTCTTCTGATATCTACTGATATCAACGTGACTTAGTTGTAGAAGGGACAACAAAGATCATACCATCCAATACCCTCATTTTACAAATGAAGAAACTGAGGTCCAGAAAATTCAGGCAACTTGATAGTAGCCAAGCTTAGATCTGAGACCATATCCTAATCCAATATTCTTTCCATTACATTATATGCTTATAACGTGTCAAACAACTTTCAGTACCTTTATAGTTCTGTTTAAATAGATTCAGGACTTGACCAGTCCTAAGCTAATGGAAGTTTTTTCGGCACTGATAAAATCAAATAACTACAATTAAGACATTGGGTATAGCCATGTAAGTATTAAATAGTAATTTTAAAAATTATCTAGTTGGCAGAGTTGCTATTGCAAGAGAAGGGACAGTTGGACACTTTATCCCAGCCCCAAGGTGACAGAGAATCAGCGTGCCATTCCCCCTATGACGCTTGCCATCTGGCTTCTGATCAGATAAGTCAACATAGCTCAGCAGGGTAGTCACTATGTTGTGTCTATCCAATCGAGTATCAGCTACACTTCAATGGATTCCAGTTTTGTCAAACAGTCTCACACCATTCCTCCACTCTACGAGTGTTTTCTCTGTGCCAAGAGTGTGGGGTGAAGGTCCTGTGACAGGTGGTGCTGGCCTGAATTTAAATTCCCAGATGGTAGGAAATACTAATGATGACTGCCATTCATTAGTGTCCCAACGAGCCAGAAACCCAAATCCAAATTGGAGGAATGCGCAAAAAAGGAGAGAGTTAAGGACAAGATTCTATCTTTTCATACCAGGACATTGGAAAGATGGCATGGAGAAAAATGGGTGGAGGTGGGTAAGTAGTCTGTCTATTGTTTTGTCACTAAATGAACTAACGATGGTGTAAAGTCAGTATGGTTTGCCAGCAACAAGGAATAAGCGAGCAATACTCAGTTACCGATCATTGGGAAATTAAGTAATAACTTTTGCATAAGTTACATTAGTACTAAAAGAACCCCAAAGCTTTCTAAACAGGACTTCCATTCTTTTTTTTAATTTATTTTAAATATATTTAGTTTTCAGCATTGATTTTCACATGCGTTTGAATTACAGATTTTCTCCCCATTTCCACGCCCCCCCCCCACTCCAAGAGGACTTCCATTCTTAAGAATCTAGTTTCTTGGCCCCCAACCAAATTTTCTCTGGGGTTCAGTATCCATTTAAATCAAAAACTCTTCTTTCATCCCTGCAGTAGAATTTGAAACATTAGAATTAACTGAAAAGTACCTCAACATTTAAGATTTTCTGGAATTATACATTCATGAAATGAGAATTCAGTCTGCCTATAAAATATGTAACATCTTATTGTGATGAAACAAGCCAAACAGAAAGCTCCCTCGGTATTTTACCACCTGTTAACTCTCCACTCCTGCCACCCCGAGGCAACTAAAGGAGAGGAGCTACATCTCTCTCAAAGACAAACCCTCAGGACCTTTTATTTCCCTTCCCCTTACCTTTCGAAGTATATTTCCCCCACAGGGCCTGTTCAGTACAGAACATAGACAGCCAACCAGACAAAGTACAAAACTACTACAAGATGTAAAGATCTCAGGGCTTCCTCACTTGTAAGGTGAGAGACTAACTAGATAATATCTAAGGTCCATTTTACCTCCAACTTTCTAATATACAGATAAGACAAATTACCTATACACAAAATTTCATTACTTAAAAGGGCTGTCGGTCATGTACTCATTCAGATTCTTAGCAAACTGTTGCTCCAGATTCCACTGCCAACAAAGTAAACCTATACCCTTAACTCTGCTCCCTGGGCTTCCTAGTCTGACCCTGGCAGACCCCCTAGGTCCACCATTCAGCTCCAGTTCCAAATTGTACTCCGAGTCATGTCACACCTCCATCTAGAAGCTTCTCACTCCTCAGGAAACCTTGAACAGTAATGCTTTCTCACCTACTCTGCAGCCTTCAAGCCCTCCCAAAAGGCTGGTCTGTCATAGCCTTCATTCAGTTTATGTGATAACATGCATCATCATCTAGTTTCTTCCAAACAGCTTTCTCTTAGAATGCTATCCCTCCTTATCTCTATCTCCTGGCCTCTTTGGCTTCTTTCAAGTCCCAGCTAAAATCTGACCTTCTACAGGTAGCCTTTCCCAATCCCCTGTAAAATAGAGATGCTCTCAAAACCAAATATTATTTTGAGGAGACGGGATTATGTTACAGCTGTCCATGGTATATGAAGATGAACACTATCCAATATCATTAGAATCATGCTCTAAGTTAGGGTTTTGTTGTGTTTTCAATTTCTTTGTGGTAGTGGTGATGGGTTAGCACAGTTTACCTGTGAACCAAGGTAGACATTTGAGGTACCTGACGGAGATCCTAGATTCAATCTATGAATGTGGAACAGAATGAAACAAATAGCCCCACAAAAAAACATGTCCATGACCTTCAGCAGCATTTTGACCCACCACAGACAATGTCACCCAGGTCACACTTGGATAGGATTTTTTGGAGGGCCAAGAGGGAGTAAGAAACAAACGGATGGAGCAATAAATACTAAAATACGAAAAGAGAATAAACTAACTAGCTGTATACAGTAGATTCTCAATGAGAATTTGTTAGTAGGTATAACAATAATCATTTCACAGAATGTTACAGCTACAAAGACCTTAGATACTATCTAGTTCAACCTCCTATTCACAGATGAAGAAAATGAGAGAGGAAATATACTTGCCCAAGGTCATATAATTATTTAGCACAGTTAGACTCCACATCTCCTGACTCCAACTCCAGTGGGCTTTTCCCTATACCACAATGTCTCCATAAATTATTTATCTAAAATGTAGCTCTCGCGACATGACCTTTGGATCACTAAAACCTATAGTCTGAGAAAAATTCACTGTTCTCAGGTGGTTTAACGCTGCTTTTATGAATCAGCATTCTACAATAGCTTGATTGTCAACTTAATACTTAGCCCAGTCAATCGCAGCTGCTGGGGAGTGGGGAGCTTAGAAATTTCCACAGAAAAAGCAAACTAACTACTGACAATAAAAACAACTGGCCTTCGGAGGCACATTTTAAACTCACACAAAAGGAGTCCTAGTGGATTAACTTGAGCACGAAGAAAGGAAGATGTAGCAAGGACAGGTCAGTATTACAGTCAGCAAAAAGACCAGTGTATAATCAATTAACTAGTATGTCCTACTGCCTGATACATTCAGGCAGCTGGATGGGTCGGTGGATGGAGTGCTGTGCCTAGAGTCAGGAAGACCTAAGTTCAAATCCGGCCTTAAACACTTGACGCTTACTGGCTGTGTGACCTTGGGCAAGTCACTTAACCCCAATTGCCCCACCTTTGCCCCCGCAAAAAAACAAACCAAAAAAAAAAAACTCATGGACAAGTATGGTCTACTGGGTCACAGAGCTGGACATGACTGAATGGCTGAACAATACAACAATTATATTCCTTAAGTATTAGTGAATAGATATCACACTACCAAAATACTCTACTACCAAGGAGCTTATACTCTAACAAGGAAGAAAACAAGTACATATAACAATAAAAATAGGATAAATATAAAGTTAATAAATATAAATATATATGAAGTAGCTAAATAAAAAGTAGTTTGGAGGGAAGGACAGAAGCACCTAGAGAAACAGGGGATGCTTCATGTAGAAGATGGTGTTTGAGTTGTGTCTTTAAGATAACTAATATAGATAGAATTAGAGATATAGATGTCATCTGCATAGAGTCGACAGTCAAACCCCTGGAGGGGAGGGGAAGGATGGGGAGAGCAGAACCTTGAGGAGCACCCACAGGTAGGAGGCAAGATACAGATGGTGAGTCAGTAAAGGAAGGAGAAACAGAAGAGCACAGTGCCATGAAAACCTAGAAAGGGTAGAATATCTAGAAGGAGAGGACGGTGAACACTATTCAGTGCTTCAGATAAATCAAGAAAAATAAGGACTGAAAAAAAAAAACCCTTAAATTTTACAAGTATATACAAGTGAATCTCTACAAGGCCAAGAAACATTTACGACGCTGCCAGGGGTGGAATCTGGGACCTGATGGGGAAGGGGTGGCTGTAGAGGTGATCATGTGACCTAGAGAGCATCAAGGTTGCACCAGGCTTTCACCCTTATTTCACCCAATCTGTTCCTTCACAAAGTGGTTATTCAATCGCATGGAACAGCACTAGTCATGTTATAAGGAGAGATGTTTTTGCTCCCAACTGAATGATAGCCTACCTCTGAGGTCACAGGAAAGCAGATGTTAATTAAGTAGCTGTTATGTCTAAAAGGCTAGAAAATTCCAGAAGAAAAGATGCCAGACATAGAGAATTACAAAAAAGATTCAGGGTGGACAAACAGGTAGAAGAAGGAAGCATCATTCAGAGTAGAGAGAGTTTGTGGCGAGAAAGGAAAGGCCCCCAAATCAGAAGGATTTTTTTTTCAAACTAACACAGTATTCTAACAGCCTTAAATTGTAATGACTTATTCATAATTGAAGATTGTAGTCTATAATCCTTTTTTTACTTTTTTAAAGTCTGTAATGGCTGACATGTGACAGCTGTTTATAACTCAAATTTAAGTAAGTTAGTTACATTAGTAATAAATAATAATTTATACAGAGCTTTAAGATTTACAAGTTGTTTATATTCATCATTTCATTTATCCTCAACCATCCTATGAGACAGATCCAAGTATATTCAAATCCATTTTAAAAATCAGAAAATTGAGGGGTGGAGAGGTTAAGTCCATGCTCACAAAGCTTGAGCTGTCGCAATGTTTCAACTGATGTATTCCTGACTATATCCACTAGATCAAGGCTATTTGTTGTTTACAAGACTCAAACATCATAATTTTTACATGTGATTTTAAAGCTCTTACAAATTCTCTTTTCTTCACTGTATATGGGGTGTCCCAAAATTCTTAAGGCAGCTCCATGTTTTAGTAGCTTGAAGCTTCCCTAAGGCTTCTGGCATGCCTTGTAAAAATAGAACTTATAGGAGGCCGGCAGCCATTCTACAATTTACATAATGTTCTACATTTTACTATCAGGGAAAACAACAGCTATTAGCAAAAGTAACTTGCAAAACAAAAATATACCTATTTTAATATTACTGGGCTTCAGTTTCCTCTTGTTCAAAATGATGATGTTGGTCAGAGAAATCTGTAAGACCCCTTCTAACTTTTGCATTAGGTGTGTAATAAAATCTAAGCAACAGCATAGATGCTAATTCAAAGAAGCATGCATATATACCAAACCTCTCAAAAATTTTTGTTTTTTCCTAACTTTATACTTTTTTCTGGTTCTATACAATTTAGAACTTTATCAAAAAATATCATGTAGCACCTGAGGCATACCATCCAGCTGGTAGGGCCAGGTCTACAGAGATATCTATTTCTAGGTTCAAGGTAACTCTATAGTTTCATAGACACGAAAATCACAGACCACTAGCCCCCAATGATGTGTTTACTTTTAAGCATCAACCAAAGAATACAGACTGGTTCAAAGCAAAGTCATTTAATGGAATGGCATTACAAGAAAATGCAATTCCAACATCTCCCTCAAAAACTTGAGGCACTGTGTCCTAAAAGTATATATACACTAGCAGAAGAAAGAGTGGGTACATATAATGGATGGGTAGGAAATGACATCCAGGGTGTCCCAAAAGTCTTAGTGCGGTTTGAAGCTAACGAGCTCACATAGGGAACTGAACGTTTTTGTCTTTTGTACATGTGTAGAGAACACATACGGCCAAGCCCCAGATGAAAAGGGGCAACTCACACACTTCCACTGCTCAACAGCTGATGATACCTACAAGTGATGTCATCACACAGGCACCAGTTCTGCTCCTCACTTATCTCTCTCTGCTAGACAATACCTCCCTGTACAAATAATGCTCTATGGGAAACTGCTCTGCCAGATGCTTACAGGATGATGCCAGGTACCACCCTGATATATGTACAAAGGTCCTCATAGGATCATAGATCTGGAGCTGAGAGAGACTTCAAAATCTACCTAATCCAATACCCTCATTTTACAGATGAGGAAACTGACGCCTATAGAAATTAAGTTACTTGTCCAAAGCCACACAGTTTCAGAAATGAGATCTGAAACCAGATCCTCTACAGTGTGTGTCTTTCCTTTTATTTTTTTAATTTAATGTTATTTTTTTAATTAACAAAAATTTTTTTTCTCCCTCCCATTTTCTCCCCTACATTCAAAAACAAAACAAAACAAAAACCAAATCCTTGCAACAAGTATGCACAGCTAAGCAAAATCCACATTGGCTACTTCCAAAAACTTATGTCTCACTCTGCATCTTGATTCCATCACTTCCCCTTTAGATGAATAGCATGGCAAGAAGAAAGCATTCTGTTTTTATTCAAAAGCCGCCGTGTTTGTTTTTAATAGTTGTTAGAAAAGCAGTCACCCTAGAATCTTGCCTTTTTGTCCTTTATAGAATGATCTGTTGTCTTCCCTTCAGACTCTTGCCTATAAGGCTTCTCATCCCAAGTTCCAAGGACCCAAGTAACTTGGAGCAGAGTAAACCCTCTCGTTCCTCAGTTCAGTAGTTAGTACTCTTAGGCTAGTCTGCTTTTTCTTTTGTTTTGTTTTCTTTTCTTTTGATTAAACTTCCTGCTCACTGGGCATGGGAGACTTCTCTCTCTCTCTCTCTATGCATGTGTGTGTGTGTTTCATGATAAGATTTTCATATATATACATATATATACATATTTCATGATAAGATTTTCTTAATTTTAATCTCCAAAGTGTAGTAAGAGATAAGCAATTAATTATCAAACAATGCTGGGGTTTGGGTCCTCTAGTTTTTTCAACTCTAGTTCTCTTGGTTTTCCAATGTAAACAAACAGGAGGGGAAATGGCACAGAGGTAAACTCAGGGGGGCAAGGTCATTGTCTCTGCGACCTGCCAAGCCACATTCGTTGCCTTTACTGTAGAGATAAGGCCAGCAAACGTGGAAAAGGCTTTGAGGTCATGCTTACACCATATTTCCAAAGTATTTCATGTGCATATGCCTAATCTCCCTAGCTAGACTCTCAGTTCCTTCTCAGTACAGCTTGTACCCTATAATTTTTTTTTTTTTAATCACAGAGCACTTAACATTGTGCTACTCATATTTGAGAGGGAGAAAGGATCGGCTTATGATGTCACTAGTATAGAAACTCCCAGTGAAGACATCTGACCTACCAATGTACTGCCAAGTTAAGCAACATAATCTTAGAAAGTTTCTCATGGCATGTGACTGGGGCAAGGCTTGAAGTTTCAATCCACTATGTCATTCAGTTTCACCTCTTACACGCTGATTGGGTAGCCAAATGTCAAGCATTCCATATTTTACCACTTTGTCCTGTTTCTTAGACTTTCAGGCTTTTAAAAGTTCTTCAACTTGTAAATAAAAATTCAGCTAAGTTTTAACAAAAACTTAGGCCACCTTTCCTCAGAAGGATTCATTATATAAAACAACATGCCTATTAATTTTAGTGGGATTTTTAAATTTAAAATTAGTACCCAGGAACACATTATTTTAAAAGTAATAGTGCAGGCTACAATGAGCCACAAACTAGAAAAATTAGAAGTGTTAAGTGTAAATATTTAGTATCAAGTAACATTCTCCTAGTGCTACAATTTTTATTCATCCTTATATAAACTGGGGTACTTTAAATGCAATTTAGATAGATCTTAGATCAAGCAAGATTTCACAGGATTTTAGACAGAAGCTCCAAATGAAGAAACTTCTATCTTTATGATGGACCAGAAAGGACTAGAAAAGCGCCCTGTTGCAGCTGACAAGATAAAACTGTTTTAAAACAGAAATCCTGAGATACTAATAGTGAATTAAAGAAAGCGAAATAAAGAAGGCTACCAAAACCTGAAACTTATATCTTCAGGCTATTCAAAGAAAATTTAAATGGATCAATTAATGTTACTAAGCAAATGTTATTTTCAAAGGAAACTAAGAAATTTTCAAAGAAAATTAAGGAAATGAAAGGTCTTGCCCCTTAAAAATCATTTATTTTACCTAAAACGGTTTTTTAAATTATTTATTTAAAATTTTTTGTTTTCATCATTAATTTTCACAAGTTTGAATTACAAATTTTCTCCCCATTTCTACCTTTCCCCCCACTCAAAGATGGCATATATTCTGATTACCCCATTCCCCAGTCGGCCCTCCCTTCTGTTACCCCACTCCCCTTCAGCCCCTTTTCCCTTACTTTCTTGTAGGGCAAGATAGATTTCTATGCCCCATGCCTGTATAGCTTATTTCCTAATTCCATGCAAAAATTTTTTTTGAACATCTGCTTTTAAAACTTTGAGTTCCAAATTCTCTCCCTTCTTCCTTCCCCACCCACCCTGCCTAAGAAGGCAAGCAATTCAGCACAGGCCACATGTGTGTCATTATGCAAAACCCTTCCACAATACTCATGTTGTGAAAGATTAACTATATTTTTCTACTTCCTATCCTATCCCCCTTCATTCAATTTTTTCCCTTGACCCTGTCCCTTTTTGAAAGTATTTGCTTTTGATTACCTCCTCCCCCTATCTGCCCTCCCTTCTATCATCCCCCCTTTTTCATCTCCTTCCTCCTTTCCTGTGGAGTAAGATACCCAATTGAGTGTGTATGTTATTCCCTCCTCAGGTCAAATCCCATGACAGCAAGATTCACTCATTCCCCCTCACTTGCCCCCTCTTCCCTTCCTACAGAACTGCTTTTTCTTGCCACTTTTATGTGAGATAATTTACCCCATTCTCTCTCTCCC